>JAEUYN010000265.1:0-430702 GCA_018257835.1 Euura lappo | reverse complement strand
GGTTGATTGTATGATAAAAGAAGTCCGTAGCAAAATTTTTATTCGAGCCATATTGCACTACTATGAAAATTATTCAGGCATTATATTCCGATAAAAATTATGTTCCATGAAAAATGCATCGACAAGTGTAAACCGAAAGTGAGCAATGTATCCTGAATGCTTTAACGTGATGAATGGTTCTCTCTACTATTGAATTTAGAAATTATTCGAAAGTATTCGATTAGATCCAGATTAGAATTATTTGAGAGATGTGATTAAAAGCATTTTCGAATAATTTTGAATTTAAACGTGCGTTTCAGTACCAGAATGGATCTACAATACCTGGACGAAGACGATCTACCAGACGAGGACCTACGAGAAGATGCAGCGGAGGAGCCATGTTTAGTAACCGATGCAATGCACGAAGAGATTATTGACGACGGCCAATTGATAAGTCTAGTAGAGCAGTGCCCACTCCTGTACGACTTGAAATCCAAAGAGTATAAAAACACTAAGCTGAAAGAAAGCTGTTGGGAACAAATTGGAGAAATAATGCAACAACCAGGTGAAGTTATTTTTTGAAACAGATTCGATTGGAGAACACATAATACACTTCATTTAAAATATTATTATGTTTTCATTACCCGGATTCTATAAAAATAAAAAGAGTATATCCCACATTTATTTCAGCGTTGAAGTGCATGAAGCGGTGGCTCCCTCTCAAAGATAGCTTCAGACGTGAGAGAAAAAAGAGGGACGAAGAAAGCAAAAGCGGAAGTGCTTCGTCGACAAGAAAGGGATTCCCCTTCTTCACGAACATGTTGTTTCTAACGAAGTTCATAGCAAAACGAAGGTTAGGTTCCCATACTTTTGATTAGAGTTCAGGGTGTCTACATCCTTGGAAAACCTGGAAGTCCTGGAAATCTCAGGGAATTTTTTTATCCTGGAATGTTCTGGAATTCTCAGGGAATATTGAGTTCACTCAGGGAATTTTTCTGAAAGTAATCAATTGTAAAAAAATATTCTGCAAATTCAAAACCCAGATTAAATTGCAATAGAACAAAAAAAAAAAAAAAAAAAATCTAGTATATTTTGCGAAATAATAATAAAAATCGTATCTCGACAGAGTATCAAATCTCAAGTTTATTGCACACTCTTGAAAATTGTAGGTTATTGTGAACCACAATATAAAAACAGTTAGTTGCTACAGAGTTATATACAGAACTGGTGAACAACTGGGTGAGATACTGGTCTTTCTTGTCACAATGGCAACATTTACAAACGGTGCAGTCTACGTGAGGTTCAACGTCAAGTGTTGGTCACAGACATATACTTTTGGACATGAAGTATGCTCAGTCTGAAAAGCTTATAAGACGAAACTTCGAAAATAGAAGTGACTATACACCTTCAAGTTTTTAAAAAATGAGAGAGTGCAAAAGTAATTTTTGATACATGAATGTGGTTCCTACATGATATCACGATCAAATTTTAACCAGATATTTATCATTATTTATTATCGCAAAGGACGTTACTTCTCATGAGTTGAGTGAAAATAAGTCTACCGAACAGTTCTGTGTTCATTTCGATTAGGTAAATATACGGAAGCAGTTTTTGGTCAAGAAATTGAAATCGGACCACAGGTAAAGTTTATTTCGTACATAAATACCAAAATTTTTTTTTTTCTAAATCGTGTTAACCCTATCAAAGAGGTATGCTGAATGATTGTTTGCAGTGTTGGTCTATTAGGAGTCCCTTAAGATTTATATCATGAAGTATGAATTGTGGCTCAAAAGCCTCTGTGTAAGCAGCCTTGGCTTTCAACGCGACACAAAGTGCACCGATGACAAATTCTTAAACTGCTCCAAGCCACCAAGGTATCTCACTCAATTATTCACCAAACCTGTAAATCACGATGAGCGTGTGAGAAGGAAGTGTGGTGGAAACAGTGGGACAAACTGCAATTCTATGTGATTGATCAATACTGTGCTTAGCAAAGAAATCACTCTCTATGTTTTTTTGAATTGGACTCGTACGCAAACCCCTTGGGTGAACTTTATTACTGCTGCTAACATTGATCAAAGTTCTAATCATGCTGTCATACATCTTTCAGTGTCTATACGAACGTATCATCTTCACAAAAAGGGGCACGTTCAACTTCAGTTACATCTGGTCGACCTATGCCAAAGATAATTGGTGACAATGCACTCCGATTACTTTCTGAACGCTTCAAGATGCCAGCCACGAGATCTATCGTTTCATCCCTCCCGGCAATAGGACCAGAATCATCTCCGTTTCATTCTCAGCTGAATGCCGCACAACTTTCGTCAACTACACTGCCGCCATTACTGGATGTACATACACCTGCAGAATTGGCACATGACAACATGCGACCTTCTGTCGTTTCGGCTATGGAGACACTGTCCTCAACCGAAATAAAAGTAGCAGCTGTCAATGACATGGTTCTACGCACTATACCGCCAACGACTACAGTCCTCCAACCTTCGAATACGACGACAACTTGCACGCCACTCACAATCACTTCAGCACCGTCCCTGACAATACTATCGCAACCACTGACCACAAAGAGAGAATCCATTACAGTACAAATAGAGCCACAAACTACAGAAATACTATACTCAACTCCGCCAACACCCCCCATAAGTACGCCGACACAATCTTTGACTTCAGTAGTACCACAGCTCAGCATGCCAGACTATTCTGATTTACCTTCACCAACATTAGGTTCGCACCCAAGTACATCCGAATCCTCCAGCCCTGCACCAATATCGCCAATGTATAGTCCCTTATCATATTTGAACGCGTCTTCCCCAGTCTCTGACCTATACTCAGATGACTCATTGTCAATGTACCGGGAAAGTGCAGAACCGCAAAAACGTGTCCAAAAACAGCCTGCTTTGCGAAACAGGTTGAATACCGCACGAAAGTTTGCACCTTATGCTCCACCATCACGGCCAAATGTTACTTCCACTAGATGGGTTCCTGATACAGAAAATGACCAGTCTGAAGAAGGTTCCTTTTGCTCAACCGAAGGCGTGTTACAGCAAAGAATCCTTCAAATCGAAAAGAGTAGACCCTGTAGAAGCATCTTTCATAAATCTATCAGCAGTCCTGCAGAATCGCTTACATGTCCCTGAGCGTAGTGAGAACACCCCAAAAGATGAAACTCCAAATTCCGACCACGCTTTCGCGAACTTCGTGGCGTCGGAGCTACGAAATATGTCTGAGCAACAGAAAATCATCAAGAAATCTCGCATAATGCGCATTTTGTATGATGATGAATCGCAATAGTCTCCGTTCACAGTTGATCCTGACTTTTTGTCGATTCCGGATTGGAATATCACTTTAAAAATATATACATATATATATTCCTGTTTGGAACTGTCCGTAATCGTACTATGTTTTTGAGAGCGATCAGTCACTTTATTTCTAATCTTAGTATTATCCACTTTTAGCAATACAAAAAATATATATATACATATTTTGTCGATTTTCATTTGTTTATTCTCACATACTTCTGTGTAATAAATGTGGGCATAGAGTCGAAGGTTTTGGAGCACACGCTATTGTCCCTCTATAACGCGGATGGATGTTCTAATTATTACACCTGTTTGGCTCGTATACATATACATGAAAACCCTTTCTTCTCTAAACCTCAGGACTTCCATCTATTGAATCAATCTCTGGATGGTTATGTTATTGACAGTTACTTCTCTCTTCATTATTACATTATCACGATATGATATGATTACATGTAGTTCCCTTTAACGCATCACAAGAACGCCATGTAACCAATAACTCTGCTTAATTTGTATAACGTGATCTATGATACAATATTAATCATTTTATTCCATAAAATATAGGTATATATATATTCTCTGTATTCGATAATAATTTTTTACTCACTCCTCATCATTCGATACTGTATATGTCATCTGAATGGCATGTTTTCATACAGAATATATTTTTTATTTTCGTACTTCTCCTTTATAATTAAAGTTATTGTATTATGACAATATATTATAATTACATTATGTTATTCCGTTCAATGCATCAGAAGAATGCCATGTACTGAATGACTGCTTCATTTTTATAGCAGCTATGATCTAATATAACTTATCTCACATCAGAACCAAAACATGTCAAATAGAGGTATATATATATATGTATTTTCTTCTTAATGTGATAGGTATTCGTGACTCGTTCCGAATTATTTAATACTGTACGTGCAATCTTAAAGAAATATAATCGCATACACAAGATTTAACCTTACGTTCTGTTCTCCTTATTGCAAAATTTCCTACAAGGATTCGGAAACTTCCACAACCACCATTTTTGCGATACCGTGCAACTCCTGATGACCCAATTGAATTTATCTCAGCGTTTGTCTGTCAATCAATAAGTTCCAAATTTAGAGCCCTTAATCTTGTGCACGATTTCTGTATCGTATGTAATCATACTGCCAAGGCACCTCTCCCTCGGGTGTTAAAAAGTACTCCGTGAGTGCGTTTCTCAATGCAACGGCATTTTCAGGTGCATGAGGTAATGCAGCAGCAGGTATATTTTCGAAGCACGATTCTTGCATCTGTCTCCATCCACCAGGTTGTATGACTCCATTCTCATCTTCCCAGTCGATAAAATGTGGCGGACAATACCTTCGTGCGGGAGCCAATCGTTCATCTCGTTCTTTTAAAAAGTTATGTAAGCAAACAGTGGCCAGGATTATTTTATCAACTGCATCTGGGTGCAGGGTTATCGGTTTCCTGAAAACGCGCCATTTAGATACCAAGATTCCGAAAGTATTCTCAATGACTCTGCGAGCTCGAGACAACCGATAATTGAAAATTCGTTTTGCTTCACTCAAACCGCGTCCGGGGTGGGGCTTCATAATGGTCATAGATAGTGGGAAGGCGTCATCACCCACGAAGAAACAAGGTGTTCGTACGTTACTTCCTGGCAGCTGAGCATTACCTCTTGGCAGGTCCAGTTCTGCTTCTCTTAATTGTTGTCCGATTAGGCTCTCAGCAAATATACCTGCATCACTGTTGCTCCCCATATCTCCTACTTGAACCAACGTGAATTTATAATTCGCATCGCAAGCTGCGAGTAGAACGACGCTGAATGTTTTTTTGTAATTAGAATATAAGCTGCCCGAGTTCGGTGGTGCTTGCACAAGAACGTGTTTTCCATCGAAGGCACCGACGCAATTGGGAAAATTCCATTCTTGTAAGAAACTTGCAGCGATTCCCCGCCATTCTTCTGCAGTAGGTTTCGTCAGGGAAACCGGTTGCAATACACGAATAAGGACGTCACAAATTTCTCTGATTATTAGTCTCGCCGTTGATTCACCAATTCGGTAGGCTAATGCAATCGATAATATCTGATCTCCGGTAGCTAAGTACCTGCAACGGAATAGTACATGTGGAATGATCATTAATGATATACCGTTAGATTTCCAGAATTTGAGCGCGAACGTCATTTATATTCAAGTAACCTTAATGTCATTGCCAAACGTAGTTCTGGATTAAGAGCTCGGGGATGGTTTTTGGTCAAATACGGCGAAACCATATCTAATAAGTGAGAAAATGTTTCAACATCCATCCTGGTATAGCGAAAGAACATTGTTTCGACCTGTTTTAATTCCTGCAATAGGGTGTGGTGAACACCGTACAAATCTCGTCTCTGATTTATGGGTCGGACCCACCAACGTCGATTCCTCCACCTGAGATTACGTCTTCTTTTACGGATCAAGAAATACAATAAAACCCACAAGCCTACGGTTTCCAGCAATTCGAGCTCCATACCTCTGTATTATCTGTCAACGAAATGAATAAGCTAGTAAGCATCATATCAGTACAGTCATCATTATCATCAGTAATAATCAATTTTAAGTTGCCAATTAATTAATCACAAGATTCACGACATTTATACGTGTAGTAGTTCATCATTGAAACAATTGCCATTTCATATCAATCATAAGTCTCGGCATTATTCGTCATTAGCATCGTCATCACACCTGATTGAAATAGTCGAGTCAGATCATGCGCGATAATGATTAGAATACACGATTTAAAAGACTGGATTATACTATACGCGCGCTCTGCGCGCACCTTTACCGAAATTAATGATCTTCCTTTACATCATTGACCAAGAGTCCAAATTGTTATATCGCGTGTCTAATGACATAAGGTCGTAAGCGCCAAAATCACGATTTTTGTGGCAAAAGGTCGTATAATTTGTTTTTTTCGCCATTCCCTATAGAAATGATCAAAACGTATTAGATCAATTGAAATTACGAAATCGAAAAATGTAAATGCAAAAGGTCGTATGTTGGGCGACTACGTCATTCTTTCATTACAATTTTTGAGGAAAATAAAAAAAAGTGGTGAAAGCAAAAGGTCGTAGCCGCCATTAAAAAAAAAATTTCACTCCCCAAACAAAAAAGTCGTAAAAACACCTGAAACGCGAAGATAAACTGAAAAAATAAACGATTCGAAAAATTCGATGAAAATATTCGCAGATAAAACCAGAAGGTCATAAGCACCATTTTTTTTTTAATTTTTCATAGTTTTTCCAAACAGTTGTCATAACTCGTGAAACGCAAAGAAAAATCGAAATCGAAAACGTTTCGAAAATTCATTGAAAAAAATACTAAGGTGAAAGCAGAAGGACGTAAGCGCCAATTTTTTTGTAAATATATGTTGGTGGTAAAATATATATTACCTTTTGCCGTTACAAACAGCTGAAAGTCGTATAATGGCGCTTACGTCCTTATGCCATCAGGCACGCGATATAGCATTTATGTTCTTTTGTATTGAATTCTGAAATTCAGGAGTAGGTTTGCGAGTGAGGAATTTGGTCGTACACAGAAAGAAATAGCTTTCATCAAACTACTTGTCGATCCGTTACACCGGATGGCATTTATGGGGATCAGCAACCCCGATTTCCAGCTATATGAAGAAAATCTATCACAAAGCTCACGATTAAAAAAACAATTTTTTTTTATGTTTTAGGGGCTATTTTGTGTGAAATTCAAGTCTGAAAAAATTGTAAAGAAAATTTGAATTCTAGGGCTTCTTTGATTTTGGTTGCAGTGAAAAAATTGCGATATCATGAAATCCATACTATTGATTTTTCGAAATAGAATTTGTGACCTGTCTGAATTTTTTCAGATTTTTCAATTAATTTTTAGCATTTTTGATGTATTTTATACAGGGAAAAAAATTGGTTTTTGATCGAGAAGACAGTTTTTTTCACTTGCTGTGATTTGATGACACATGAATAATTTAATAATAATAATAATGATAATAATGATGATGATGATGATGATGATGATGATGATGATGATGATGATGATGATGATAATAATAATAATAATAATAATAATAATAATAATAATAATAATAATAATAATAATAATAATAATAATAATAATAATAATAATAATGATAATGATAATGATAATGATAATGATAATGATAATGATAATGATAATGATAATGATAATGATAATGATAATGATAATGATAATAATAATAATAATAATAATAATAATAATAATAATAATAATAATAATAATAATAATAATTCACTACTTGTACGTAATTTTTGACCTTACCTTTCTTACAGCAGAAATCGCAAGTTTGCGAGGTAAAAAAAAAAAATTGGTGTATACGACCTTACACCTTTACCTTGTCGATAATTTTTTTTAATCTCTAGAATAATGAAAAAAAAATGGCATTTTCATTTTTATATGCGTTTCAGGAGATTTGGTAGTATTTGCAAAAAAGTTGATTTAAATTACAATAATGGTGAATACGAACATATACCATTATTAACTGAGACGAATACATGAAAAAGTTAGTTATAAAAGGGCTTGTTCGCCAAACATACGGCCTTTTACCTTAATTTATTGTTCCAGATAATTTGCATGAATCTATGCGTTTCGTACACTGTTCTAGCGAATGGTAAAAGCGAATAAAAAATACACGTCCTTTTACCACCAAAATCGCCTTTTTGGCGGATACGACCGTATACTTATAGAAAATGGAAAAATTCACCTTCTAAAATTCCTTCCACTTTCAAATCCGAAATTGAATTGCTGTAATGAAAGAGCTTTGGACTACGGACTCTCATCCAGCAAATTTGACGCCGTACATTCGACAACGTCGCAAAAGCCGTTCGAACAGCGCGCGTAGAGCGTACCGGCGGTATCGCATCGCGGAACGTGGACACGGGATCGTCCCAGGCCTCCGAACGGAAAGCTTGTGATTGGTCCGCGCTGTGTGTGCGTGCGCCAGCGGTCTATACGTGTTACGGCTACGGCTCGCGGTAACGGAAAAGTTTGTGTCGCTGGCTTAAGTATGGAACAGCATGCGTTTGTGTATGAAATACACTTCACAAAACAGAAGCACTTAAAAAACTTTCGGAATTCTATACACAATGACTGTAATATACTTATTAGCATGAAGTTTTGATTTCTGACAAGAAATTGAGGTTATGTTTGTTCGAAACTTTAGTTTGTCTGAATATTAGCATTAAAAATGTTTCTAGTCTGGGGTATTTGGAAAGTATGGATGGTGGATGTAACGTTTTTGTGTACATACACAGAATCGTACATGAGTGGATAATTGGGTTTGATTTTATTTTTCAAAAAATAGACATTGATATATCGCACCCCTAGAACAATAGTGTAACAAGCCGAAATTTCCGAATTTTCGTTTTACTGCGGAATATTACTTGTCAAATGATGAAGCATTTGGAGAAAAAAAAAGTGGAATTTTTTCAGTGCAATATAACTGTTAAAAGTAGGAAGTTATAGTATTGATGCGACGCAAAATTGAAGCCGCTGAGAGCAATACTGTAACAACTCAAAACTGGCATGAGATTTTGGTGCAATAGTGTAACATTTCGAAAATTATTATTTTTCCTGGTGCAATACTGTAACAACTAGAAAAAATTGAAATTTCTTGGTGCAATACTGTAACAACTCAAATTTTTTTTTTTTAATTGGGCATCCACCAATTATCAGCCAATGTTTGGGCCCTTGAAAAATCGATTTGCCGCAGTTTCAGCCCAATAGGACGTAGTACTCTTCACGAGGAATGCGATATCCAATTTTAAGGATACCATTTTTATAAGTATTTTTTATCGTATCTTTAGCGTCACAACGGAAATTCGACAAAATACGTTTTCCATGTGAAAAACTCTCAGGTTTTCGAATCCACTTTTTATTTTTCATTAACTCTACTAATTGTAAAACCATCTCAAATCTTGAGAATAAAAATTCAAAAGAATGCTCAAACATTGAGCAGAAGGAGAAATCGCTCTTTTTTGTGAAAAAAACGTCTGTCCGAGGTGGTTTCAGCAGAGTTGATGGAAAATAAAAAATGGAATCGAAAACCTGAGAGTTTTCCGCACGGAGTTTTCAACGTATGCACGGAAAACCCAATTTTCATTCCGTGATGCTGAAGATACGATGAAATGCGATATAAAAAAATGCGCATAAAATCGTTGTCTCGTGGATATCGCATTACGTTCTGCATATTAGGCTGTTCTATGTATTAGGCTGAAACTTGGTGGATTTACCAATTTTAGTTCATAGAATTCGAGTGAAAAAATTGAGGCAAATCGATTTTTAGGTGCCAAACCTTGGTTGATGATTGGTTGAATTACCCACATGAAAATCAGGATGCATTCACAGTGTAATGAATGAAAGACTATCATTCTTCAAATTCAACTCGTATATTAAAAAACTCAAGTCTACCGAACTTTGGTTGAGAAATAAATTATTTTTGGAGCATTTGGAATTCATTATTTCAAGCTGTACGGGTCCCCTTAACAAATGAATATCACTGGAAACTACCGGTGTAGACATTTCACGATTAAATGGACAATATTTATTTGAAACAGTGTAATATCTTGAAATAATTAACCATTATCATTGCAATACTGTAATATCTAAGAAAAACTGAATTTTCGTGGTGCAATACTGTAATAAATAAAAAAATAATAATTTTCTTGGTGTAATAGTATAATATCTTTGAACGTCGGGAAATTTATTAATATTTTAGAGCAATAGAGCAATAAGTCACAATTTTTCGGTCTGACTTGGTGCAATAATGTAATATCTCAAAATCTTTGAAATCATTTTGTAGTATCTCAAAATCGACTAAGGCTATCCATTTCAATGCAATACTGTAATAACTCAGAAAAATTTCAATAAACCGATGCAATACAGTAACAAGTCGAAAAAAAAACAAAATTGTTAGAGCAATACTGTAACAACTCGAAAAAAAAGAATATCCCTGGTGTAATACTGTAACATCTCAAAATTACCGTCAAAAAATATTTTTTGACTTATTACAGTATTGCGCCACGGTTTAAGGGCATGCTGGACTCAGATTTCCATATTTAAAAAATAATGAAGCCGGATATGAACGGGGGGGTGTTTAATGGGTTCCTTAGACGATTTGTAATCAAATTGGTAGCTGCATGAACGTGTATCTCACCAAAATCGAGTAAAATAAGGCTTTTTTGTTTCGCGAAGCGTGGGGACCGTCACTTGTTTTCACTGATATCACCGACTACGCATCACAAGGGTGGAAACGAACCATTGAGCGCCCTCAGGAATATAATTCCACTCACATATATCGCAAAACTTGTTCATTTCACTCAACGATGAAGACGAAAAATTGTTTCCAAAAAAAGACTGTAATTTTTCTCGGTATAAAGCACCAGCCGCGGCCATGTTGGATCGTTTCGCGTTGCGAGTCGGGCCGAGCAGCGCTTGCCAACCTTCGTCTCGCGGTCCTGCGTTTCACGAACCGCCGTTCCTTGTTCAGCGCTATGACAGCTGAGCGGAAATTCAAACGGAAATAATTCGGAATAATAGTTATAACTAATAGTTATAACAAATGTAAGGTATGTATAAGTTGTAAAAATTTGTAAATTAGTCTAATTGTAAGTAGTAATGTATTCGATGAAGTTATGGAGACGGAAACCATGTAACCCCGAGGGGAACAATAAATAAACATACATAAACATACATAAACATACATAATAATTATAATAATGCATTGTTATTATTATCATTATTATTATTATTATTATTATTATTATTATTATTATTATCGTCATCATCATCATTATCGTCGTCATCATCATCATCATCATCATCACCATCATCATTATTATTACGGAAAAAATTGAAATTCCGATTTTCACAACATTTTCAAGATAAAAAAAAAATCGAATAATAAATGGCGTTTACGACTCTATACCTCTGCCTTGTCCAGTTTTTTTATGCTGAAACTTGAAAATCTCTCAAAAGAATCGGAATTTTGATTATTCTGTGCGTTTCATAGGATTTCAGTGTTGGTAGAAAAAAAAATGGCGCATACGTTTCCATTTTCATTCACAAATTTCACCACTTTCGAGTAAATTTTTTACAATGATAATAATAATAATTATATCATATTGTTATTATCATAATAATTGTATAACACTGAAATCCTGTGAAACGCACAGAATAATCAAAATTCCGATTCTTTTGAGATTTTCAAGTTTCAGCATAAAAAAACTGGACAAGGCAGAGGTATAGAGTCGTAAACGCCATTTATTATTCGATTTTTTTTTATCTTGAAAATGTTGTGAAAATTGGAATTTCAATTTTTTCCGTAATAATAATGATGATGGTGATGATGATGATGATGATGATGATGACGACGATAATGATGATGATGACGATAATAATAATAATAATAATAATAATAATAATAATAATAATAACAATTATTATCATAATATTATGATAATAATTATTATTATTATGATAATAACAATATGATAATTATTATTATTATCATTGCAAAAAATTTACTCGAAAGTGGTGAAATTTGTAAATGGAAATGAAAACTATGCGCCATTTTTTTTTTCTTTTTCTACAAAAACTCTAAAATCCTGTGAAACGCATAAAAAAGTCTGATTTCAGAGTTCTTTATGTGAAATTTTCAAAATTCAAAATTAAAAAAAAAAAAAAAACATTGACAGGGCAACGGTATAAAGTCGTATAGTCGTAGTACGCCATTTTTTTCACAAATACTCGTGTCCTGTGCAACGCATAGAAGAATTGAAATTCCGATTGTCACAACATTTTCAAGATAAAAAAAAAAAATAAAATAAAGGGCGTATACGACTTTACACCTCTGCTTTATCTAGTTTTTTTATGCTGAAACTTGAAAATCTCTCAAAAGAATCGGAATTTTGATTATTCTGTGCGTTTCACAGGATTTCAGTGTTAGTACAAAAAAAAAAAAAAATGGCGCATACATTTTCATTTTCATTCACACCACTTTCGAGTAAATTTTTTTCAATGATAATAATAATAATTATTATTATAATAATTGTTATGATTATTATTTCGGAAATTGTAATTATAATGACAATAATAATAATAATAATAATAATAATAATAATAATAATGATAATAATAACAATGCATTATTATAATTATTATGTATGTTTATGTATGTTTATGTATGTTTATATGTTCCCTCGGGGTTACATGGTTTCCGTCTCCATAACTTCATCGAATACATTACTACTTACAATTAGACTAATTTACAAATTTTTACAACTTATACATACCTTACATTTGTTATAACTATTAGTTATAACTATTATTCCGAATTACTTCCGTTTGAATTCCCGCTCAGCTGTCATAGCGCTGAACAAGGAACGGCGGTTCGTGAAACGCAGGACCGCGAGACGAAGGTTGGCAAGCGCTGCTCGGCCCGACTCGCAACGCGAAACGATCCAACATGGCCGCGGCTGGTGCTTTATACCGAGAAAAATTACAGTCTTTTTTTGGAAACAATTTTTCGTCTTCATCGTTGAGTGAAATGAACAAGTTTTGCGATATATGTGAGTGGAATTATATTCCTGAGGGCGCTCAATGGTTCGTTTCCACCCTTGTGATGCGTAGTCGGTGATATCAGTGAAAACAAGTGACGGTCCCCACGCTTCGCGAAACAAAAAAGCCTTATTTTACTCGATTTTGGTGAGATACACGTTCATGCAGCTACCAATTTGATTACAAATCGTCTAAGGAACCCATTAAACACCCCCCCGTTCATATCCGGCTTCATTATTTTTTAAATATGGAAATCTGAGTCCAGCATGCCCTTAATATTTTTTTTTAGTTGTTACGGTATTGCACCGGGAGGATAATTAAAATTTGGTTTAATATCTCAAAAAAACGGCGTAATTTGATCGCAGCAGCCAGATAGCAATATAATATTACTTTTTTATCACCTGGTACATTTCAGCGGAATATTTCGTCTATTTAAAAAATTTGTCCCCCATGAAAATATGTGGTCACGTTGATTTATAACTGATTCTACTTCAAACGCGATTTTCTCGGATCGAGATTTTTTGAGATGTTACACTATTGTTCTAGGGGTGCGATATGTAGTCAAATAAATATGTAATATAGTCAAATAATTATGTATACTTTATAGACGTTCCAATAAAATGAACACTACCATTTTTATGACAATTACAAAAATTGATGAATTTTTCCCCGAGATAATATTACTACTACAGCTACTTACGAATTTTGTGATAAAATAACATTACTGAAAGGGAAAGAACGTCACTCATTGAATTTGAAGCAGATAAGTTTACGCTTTTTCATTGAGTCAGCGTGTCACTACTCAGAGAGTCGAATACGAAACTCGAGGTGAGCCAGTAGTGGGGGTAGCGTTCGAGCGAGAAAGCGGGGAAGCGGAATCACTCAGAGCGGCATTACTCAGAGAGCGGACTGTATTTCAGTCGTATTATGAAAAGTGGCAAGCAATCAATTCCAGGACTTGCCTCGGGCCGTATTCTGGGAAGAATTTCTCACGTTTTCACCGTGAAACCCGATAGATGGCGAAAGTCGTGAAACGTGTGAAACCAATCGTGAAGTACTACCTTTTCCACAAAAGTTCGGCTCTTCATTTCAAAATTATCATACCTATAAACTGGAAGCCAAAATTAATATGAATTCACTAGCTTTATTCATCAATTTACTGACACTGATAAATGTGGCTTATATTTAATATCAGTAGATATGTCAATAAGACTTGTATAATCTTTCCTCGAATTTTTCTTAGTTATTACCGTTACCTACATGAATGTACTGCATATTTATTTACAAAATTTATGTACAATAATATATGTATTTAATATATACATACTACATTAAAAAATTATATATAATATATGTATAATACATTACAAAATTATACATATATTATTTTATATTATCGGATCAATAAAATTCTTAAAAATAAATAAATATCAAACAATTCAATTTCAAAACGAAATTAAAAAATATATATACAGAGTGAATTCCTAAAGTGTAAACAGCCCAAAACCTAGTGCGCATGCGCTTATCTGAAAAAATTGAAAAATTGTCTGGGATACCCAATCGACGGTTGCTATCTCAGCCGACATTCAATTTTTTCAGGTAAGCGCATGCGCACTAGGTTTGGGCTGTTTACACTTTAGGAATTCACTCTGTATATTAAACAATTTAAAGGAACGGTCAAATTCATTTTCTTCCTGAAATATTTGCCAACATTTTAATAAACCTCCCAATATATTTTGTCAGTTTTCCAGATATTTGTCAACCTTTTATTATTGTATCATATATTGTTCAATGCATTTTCATATATCGCGTGTCTAGTGGTATAAGGTCGTATCCACCAAAAAGTTGATTTTGGTGGTAAAAGGTCGTATATTTTTTTTGTCCTTTGCCATTCGCTACTATAGTGTCCAAAACGCATATATCTATGAAAATTAGCCGAAAGAAATAATAAAGGTGAAAGGTCGTAAGCACTGGCGGTTACATCCTTTCATTTCTAGATTAGACAAAAAAAAATCGTGTTCACTAATGATGTATGGTCGTATCCACCATTTTTATTTATATTATATCATTTTTTTACAAAACATCTAAAATCCTCTGAAACGCATAGATAAATCGAATTCCGTACGAAATTCCAAAATTTTTATTTTTTAATAAAAAAAATTAACAAGCTAAAGGTAAAAGGGCGCATCGACAATTTTTTTTTAATACTTTTTTTATAAAACCTCTAAAAACCTCTGAAACGCATAGATAAATCGAATTTCGGACGAAATTCCAAAATTTTTATTTTTTAATAAAAAAAATTAACAAGCTAAAGGTAAAAGGGCGCATCGACAATTTTTTTTTTAATACTTTTTTTTACAAAACCTTTTAAAACCTCGGAAACGCATAGATAAATCGAATTTTGGATGAAATTCCAAATTTTTTTTTTTTTAACCAAAAAAATTAACAAGCTAACGGTAAAAGGTCGCATTCGCCATTATTTTTTTGTTTTTACTGATTTTTTCAAAATACTCTAAAATCATGTGAAATGCAAAGAAAAATGAAAATTCCGATTCTGAAGATAAGAAAAAATAATACTAATAATGGCGATATGACCTTTTACCTTTAGCGTTTTAATAATTTTTTTTGAATCTTGAAAATTTTGAAAAAACTTAGGAATTTTCACTTTTCTCCACGTTACACGTCATTTTAGGGTATTTCGAAAAAATGAGTAAAAAAAATAATAATGGCGATATGACCTTTTACCTTTAGCGTTTTAATAATGTTTTTATAACACCTGCGTGGAAAGCTTGATTTTCGATGCCTGTGTTTAGTTTGGAAAGGGCCCCTTTTCAGATGAGTGAAAAAAAGTAATATTTCTTCACTATCGCGCAGGCGCACATCGTGCATTATCATCATTTTTTCACCAACAGGCATGCGCACTTCAAGCAATCTACATTTCTTCACTATCACGCATGCGCACTTTGAAGTAAGTCAGTCGTTCAGTAGCGCCATCGGTCGGTGGCAACGTCCAAGCGTCCCGAAGTGGCGCCCCAGGCGGCAGCGATGTGTCAACCTAGATTATCGCCTAACTTCGGGTTGGTTATGGTCGGCCATTTGCTCATCTGTCAGATGTTATTCGTCTGTACATATCTCAAATCAAGCTTTCCCGCAGGAGTTATAAAAAATATGGTGTGCGATAAGTGCGGATAGGCGACATCTGCCTCGTGTGAAGTTTGAATCACTCGCTCGGCTCGCACAGCATTCACACTCGTCTCGTGTCATCCCGCACTCGCCTGCGGCTCGTGAGTGAACGACACTCAACTCGCCTGAATGCTGGCTGCTCGCCTTCGCTCGTGTTACAAACTTCACACTCATCGGATATCGCCTTCTTTCCGCACTTATCACACAATATACTATTTTTGAATCTTGAAAATTTTGAAAAAAACTTCGGAATTTTCACTTTTCTCCACGTTTCACGTCATTTTAGAGTATTTCGAAAAAATGAGTAAAAAAAAAAATAATGGCGATATGACCTTTTACCTTTAGTAAACACAATTTTTTTTTTTTTTGTTTTAGAAATGAAAGGGCATATCCGCCAGTACTTACGACCTTTCACTGTTAGTTGATCAATTTTGCAATTTCTAGTTTTCTGACGGTATTTTAACATATGTCGCGTAAATACGGAGAAAAAAATTTGACATGCCTTTTTACCTTTACGTGTGGTAAAAAGTCGTATATTGGCGCATACGACTTTATCCCATTAGACACGCGATATTATAAAATAGATCTGTACATGAAACATGTTACTAATAATATAAAGTTGATTGTTGATATTATTGTTGAGTTTTTCAAAATATAAATTGAATTTGAAGAATCATAGTCTATTATTCATTGTACCGAGGGTGCATCCCGATTTTTTATATTTTCGTAATTTTTTTTTTTTTGCGTGGTTACAGTATTGCACCAAAAAAGTTTATTTTTTTTTAGATGTTACAGTATTGCACTGGAAAATAATCTATTTTTTCGAAATAATACGCTATTGTACCAAAATCTCATGCCAGTTTTGAGTTGTTACAGTATTGCATTCCCCAGCTCTAATTATCTTCAACATCAATACTACAACTTCCTGTTTTTGACTATTACATTGACCTACAAAAAATTCACTTTTTTTGGTCCAAATGCTCCATCATTTCACGAGTATAATATTTAGCAATAAAACGAAAATTCGAAAATTTGGACTTGCTACACTATTGTTCTAGGGGTGCGATATAATATTATCACTTAACAATAATAATAATAATAACAATAACAATAATGATGATAATAATAATAAAAACAACAATAACTATGAAAACAAAAACAATGATAATAATAATAAAAACAATAATAGTAATAACAATAATAACAACAACAATAATGATGATAATAATAATAATGGACAGTATTTGTAGTTTATAACTCTAATAATCAGTCATTATCGTGGATAGCTTGAAAATTCGTAATATACATATGCCTTTAACAAGGCTTCAAATACACTACTCTCGCACTTCTTCCGAGATAATGTTTCATTACATTTTCACGTATGATATCACAAGAGATTTCGTTTGCACGGTTTTCTTTAGGCTCAGGAAAACCCGGTTTCATCGTTGATTCACGCAATTCACTCCTCCCATCACCACATTTCACGCTAAATGAGAACGCCGATTCACGAGTCGACCTAAAAACATCGTTGGGTTAGACCCTGGGGCCGTATTCTGGGGAAAGTTCTCACGTTGTCACCGTGAGACTAGGTGAAAAAACGTGTGATGCGCATGCGCAGGGTTGATGTTTTTAGGTCGAGTTGTTATTTGGCGTGCGTAACAAGCGTGAAACGGGGTGATAAGAGTGGTGAATCGCGTGAATCAACGATGTCACCACTTTTCCTATGTCCTGAAGAAGAACCGTGCATAGGAAAGAGTGATAGAAGTTTCATCGGCACAATAAGTATGCCTCATACTAAAGTGGTGTTACAAACCTTAAAACTATACCTATACAGCGAATAACCTATTGAATAATAAACTACAAATATTTCCCATTATTGTTATTGCGCGGGTTACTCGAACTTGGTATAATCTTACTAATATTTGAATTATCCACGATAAATAATTGTAAAGTGATTCATGTTGATAAAATGTTCATCTGAATATGACGTCAAGTAGTTTTATTTCTATAAAAGCCCGTCATTACATTATAAAATTGTTAATTTCTCGCCATCATATTTATTGTAATACATACTTTATATTATTAAAGCTTTGCGCAGTGGCGATATCGTAACCAATGAGGTTCTACCGAGGTGCGATTATTGCTAGTTGAAAACTATATTATTAAACTCATATCGCTTTTTTAAATTTATATCTCCTAATTTTCCAGATTTTTTTTTACATCGCATCTTCTTTATCACACTCTTTAATACTTACTAGCCTTATATTATTCGTGCGCTCCGTGCGCGTCAAAGCTGGAATTCAGGGATTCAGAATCTTATTTCACATACGGTTATAGGAATAGGAAAATTAAAACTTCATGGCAATGACAAACATTTGTTAGGCATTTTGAAAGTAATAAATCATGTATTTTATGAATTTGAAAAAAGAGAATTTCACTGAAATATAATAAGTATTTCACGCTTCGTGCGCATCTGATTTTGGTTTTTCTGCTTATTGCACCAATTTCGAATACAAATTATTCAAATCAGGTATCCGTGAAGTGCATAAAACAAATTTCGGAGATATACAGTTATTCTTCTCTGTTCACTCCTCATAGCATTCCCATCCAACCGGCAAAGGTTTAATGAGAACCCCATAGAAATTTAACTACACGTATCCATTATATCGAATGAATGAGTTAAACTTAATTATTATTTTAAAATACAATAATTTGGGTTGCTAATCCAATTGACAATTCGTAATTCACCGTTCCCGCGTTGTATCTCAGCAAGATTGTGAGCTCTTATATATTGCGTCGATAATCTGCACTATCTGTAAAATTCGTAACATTTCATTATCCAAATTATTAATATGTAAGTATCTATGAACTGTCCGTTC
Organism: Euura lappo; assembly: GCA_018257835.1. Classification (NCBI taxonomy): domain Eukaryota; kingdom Metazoa; phylum Arthropoda; class Insecta; order Hymenoptera; family Tenthredinidae; genus Euura; species Euura lappo. Next base: position 411,730 of record JAEUYN010000265.1, on the reverse strand, counting down.
GTACACCGGTTCTTCTATCAAACAGTCTAAATTTCCGTCTCAAATTTTTATCACATTATTTTTTTTAAATCATTTTCTCAATTTTTGATTCTCCTTCTCTTATAAATATGGGGCATTCCACGTCAAACCGGCCCCTCATGAACGTGACCCTCTGGGATTTCGATGCCCAATGGATTTTTTGGCTCGTTTTGGTCAAAAATGATGCCTCTAATTTTTTTAAAACTTTTCCGACATTGTTGAAGGTCGCATGGTGACCTCAAATATCATCATGAAGATGGACATTTTTAAAATCGCTGATTTTATTCTGTAAAATCAGGGACTCAAAATACATCGTTTGGTCATAGTCCGATCATGGAATGAAAATGCTAACATTTTTCTTTTGAATTTTTGATTTTTCACAAAAAAAAATTCTAATCATGGTTTTTTGTAGTAAAAAATAGAACAAAATGAAACTTTGTCTGGGTGAAATTTGATTTTCGAATCCCTGATTTTACCGAAAAAAATCAGCGATTTCCAAAATGTCCATCTTGATGATGATATTTGAGGTCACCATACGACCTTCAACAGTTTCAGAAAAATTAAAAAAAATTAGAGGCATCATTTATGACCAAAACGAACCAAAAAATATATTGGGCACCGAAATCCCAGAGGGTCAAGCTCATGAGGGGTCGGTTTGACGTGGAATGCCCCATATACACCCCTCGAGCAATAGCTAGTCATAGCATTTACACATGTACAACGCACAGCTGCAGTCACCGCTATTTCTTCAGTCAATCCGGTGTACCCGAAATTCCTTTCAAATATCCACAAAGAGAATTCTTCTTCACTCAGGCATTTATCAACGTCATTATTATTCTCAGCATAACCAAATTTGATTTAAAAAAAAGAAACCTATTGATACATACATGCATACTTAGAGCATGCATACTTGGAACATTTAGTTCTGCGGACATCATTTCTGTTACCTGTCAATTCACTTCTAAATTGTCGCTAAATTTTCATGGAAACTCCTGGAAATTCCTGGAAATAATAGCCGCTACAGTCACCTTTTCCTGCATTCTTTTCTCGGACTGCACCCCGAATTTTTCCTGCAACTTCAACAAGAATTCCGCCCAAAACTTTTTTTTACACCTGAAAAGAGAATTTTCTATACTGTTCTACTACAATCGTCACGACATCAAATTGATGAACAATTACCGGATATATATATGCGGCATTCTATGTCAACTCGACCAATGATTTTCCCCTACTGATTTTTGATTCGCTTCAAAAATTTTTATACCATTCTTCGAACACAAAAAAGGCTCTTCTGAATTTTTAGGCACGATCGTTGAAAACGGAGTGCCTTATACATTCGCCATCGCAAAAAACGTCGAATCGAGTAAAAATTCTGAAATCATGTAGGGAGCACGTTTTGAGAGTTTTGACAGTTTTGACCACGAATCAAAATTTTGAAATTCTTTGGGGATTTTGAACACTATTCCAAAACAAAGTAGCACTGTGCGATCGTGCTTTATGCAAAAAAAGCGATGAGCTTTTTGGCTAAAACGGGCTAGTTTTAAATTTTTTCTGCCAACTCTTATTTTTTGTGCGATGATGGGCCGATGATGAGCCGATATTTTTCCATTCTTTTGAGCACTTTAAATATTTTGGACGAACAAAACGCCATATTTCAACGTTACGAAAATTCTCAAAAAATTACCAAATACCCTGGGGTCAATTCTGAATCTAATACCTTTCGATTCAAAACCGACTATAGAGTATTTGGTAATTTTTGAAGAATTTTCATAACGTTGAAATATGGCGTTTTGTTCGTTCAAAATGTTTGAAGTGCTAAAAAGAATGGAAAAAAATCGGCCCATCATCGGACAGGTGTCAAAATGATCGGGATGAAAAATGAGATATTTTAGAATTTTTTTTAGATTATAAAAAAAAATGCAATTTTGAGATAGGTTTGAATAATCATCATAAAAAAAAATAAGAGTTAGAGGAAAAAATCTACAAAAAATTCGGAAGAGCTTTTTCTTGTGTTCAGAGAATGGTATACAAAATTTTGAAGCGAATCAACAATCAGTGAGAGAAAATCATTGGTCGAGTTGACATGGAATGTCAACCCATATATAACATTATTTACCTAGATAATTCACTTTCACTTGACAAAAAAGGAACTGCTTCAAAATAAACAACTCGACGAAACTTGGCGATATGTCAGACTCAAAAATTAAAACTAAAATTACAAAGCTGTCAGATCAGAACTGTAACCGTTTATACACATGAACTTGGCAATTAATCAAGTGCCCCGTACTCCAGAAACTATTGAATCGCGAAGTTAGCAATGAATGAAGAAGATGACACTTACTATAGCAACATTCGACGAAATAAATGACACTGACTATAGCAGAAGGGCACAAACTAGCAAAATAGCACAAAGTATAGAAAAACCAACAATCGCGACCCACATGAAGTAGGCAGTTCGATTTTTTTCGATTTTTAAAGGGTCATCCCTTTTTCAGAATTAAAAATAATATAAAAGAAGATTACATTATTCAAACTTTCATCATGCTCTAAATAGGCATTGCATTCCAACAATGCTGGAATTCTTACTTTCTCTTTTTTTGCTACTTCTTTTGTGGTTTTCTTCTTTTCTTTTCTATTGTGTACTTATTTGTTCCCTTCTTTGTACTATTCATCATTTCCTTTTCAAAATCGAATCAATGAATGGATGAGTAGGAAATATCAATGCTACAGTTAAGTGGTTCAATTCACATTTCTCTACTGCTACATTTATTTTTAGTCAGAATATTTTGTATGTCATATACGTTTGTAAGTTGCTTCAGATTTTCAACAATCGAATGCGATCAGAAAAAAAAAATGAAGTGAAAAATTCAGGTAAATTAGGAAACGGAACCCAAGCAATTTCGATAATTTTTCTTTATCGTTAGATAAGTTATTTAATTATAAAATTCGCGGATAATTTGATCCCTTTCCATGATGCCTGCTCTATAATCAAAATCAACGTGCATCAAATCCTCTTCATTGTGGTTGATGAGAGCTTCATCGAATTCTTGTTCATTCGGTATCCTATACATTAGAAAAATGCATCATTAGAATATCATACATCGTATACCAATTCTCTATTCTTGTTACTCACCCATTACTTATGCGAAAGTTGTGCAATACGGCGGATGCTGTAATAATTTTCGCTACCTTTTGTGGATCGCGATAGCATAATTTACGTCCTCGTTTTATGTTGCGAAAAAGTGCGGTAAAAATACCAAACAGCTGCTCCACCTTACAGCGAGTTCCTACTAAATCGTTATTATAGCGTTCTTCTGCAGAACCTACAAGAGGGTTACGCACGGGTGTCAATAGTACCGGCGAAGGGGTGTAACCACCGTCTCCTGAAAATCAAACACCACTATTAATTGGTATATAAGTTATTCGTCCATTTGTCTGATGCGGAAAATTTTTGAAATATCAGAAAGAAATATAGGGGGCGAAAGATGGGCGAAAGTAGGGTAGCGTGGTCGGAAACCGACCGGTGGTTTTGCATTTGTTGCCTATGCTGCTTAGGCGGTCTGATTCGGAACACGCTACCCTACAGTGAACAGACTAACAAAAAGCAATTAGCGAAATGTGCAAAGCAGAACTAATGACAATGAGAGAGGCCGAATATTTTGTAAAAAAAATTGCCTTTTTCGCTGCTGTGTAATACATAATGTAATAAACATTATATGAGTATCTATCTATCTATACTACTTTTCACCACATCTGTACCGGAAATGTTGACTTTGAATGTACAGAAAGTCGAACTTTCAGCGCAGATTTAGTATGTAAATTCTGTATAGGCAATACGAACTTGGAAAATTATAATCCAACGAATAAGCAAGGATAGCACCTAGCAAAAACAGCTGAATTCGACTCATGAACGGTTTTGAAAGAAAATCAATTTGCTCGTAAATCCCACCGCTTTCCATCAGCGGCTGGAGCTCATAAGTGATGTGATAATTAACGCCAGAATTCTATTATTACCAATAATGTAAAAACATCCCTCCTCACGCGTGAACTCGCCATTTCTTCTAAGATCCTCAAAAAATTGTTTAGCATCGCTGAATCGCCAAACTTGTCGATCGTTATTGCTACCAGGGCATATACGAATGTCACGTATGAGGTAATCTGTGTCACATATCTTTAAACAAACGTCAACAATTAGAAATAATTTCAAGTAAGATGTATACATTAACACAATCAATTACAGGCTTGCCCCTACAAACTTCACATAGATGCGCATGTACCTGTTAAATAATAAATTAAGTCTATGGCAATAATGATACTTACAATCTGGACGTTCATCGCATGATACCCTTTGTAGTTGAAGAATGCTTCTTCGTTCTCAACCGGTCTGATGAAACTAACCAATAAGCCGTCAATAATTCCGACAATGCCTGGAATTCCGATGTGTTCCAAGAATCTGCAACACAAGAAAGACATACCTACACGTTAGCAAAACAATACATTTCTTATCAAAAATATAAAAATTCTCAATACCATAATAAGTATAATCCAGATACAAGTGGAGTATACATGAAGTATATCTGCAAACATGTGACAAATATCTACGCAAACAACAGTGACTATTATTCTCTACCTTCTTTGAACTCGCTGTAATTCCTCTCTCGTACGAGGTAATTGAATAAATCGATCAGCTTGATCAACAATGGCATCGAGTACGTTGTCAATGCATCGACTAATGGTCGTTTGACTTAGCGGATGGTTATAATCTTGTCCGACACCTTTCTGATAAGCCCCCTCAGCAATGAATCGCAATGTAGCAAGAACTTGAAGGTGCGGATCAATTGTGACGATACCGTTCCGTGTTATATCATTGCGTAAGAGAGCAACCAAATCCATCGCTAAGTGTGGGTACAACCTGAAAGAAATCAGAGTATTTAAAATTGAACCACTAGGGGTAATGACAATTGTGTATACAGCAATGTAATGGTTAGAATTAGAGGCATAACGAATAAAAATTGGTTCGTAAAGTCCGATATCATCACCATCATAATGTAATGGTTACTTTCGGATATTTTCCCAAAACCTTGTCTGCTTTTTAACTAATCCCTCAATTTTTAACCAAATAATCCGAATTTGAAGATGTTATCCTCAATATCCCAAATAAATTTTCTCCCACACCACGCAATGCAATTAATGTCCGAATTTAATCGAGCCATCGTGAATGTACTAGTTATATATTGTCCGCTCAAATGTTTATACAGTCACAAAAAGTACAACCCGGTCGATATTTAATACTTCTACATATGTATTTATAAGTAACATTTATTAGGCAGATATTACAAGTCCCAGCCCACTGCCAGCACGGAACCACCCTCTGGATATGAAAAGAATGAATGTCAGTTGTACATACCTGTAGTATCGTCGAAAATGTTCTGGATTCACGTCGTACGGATTTGCAGCATCGCGTAAACGCTTACGTTCAATCCGGAGCTGGCGATTTGGGGCCTGCCTTTCAGGCCTCTCGTCCTCTTCCTCTGCCATTATTCCCAGGACTGCGACAGCACCGGCAGCTAACATGTTTCGTTGCTAACAATAACTGTAAAGTATTGATCAAAAGTAAGGCAATTAAAGGGATTAAAGCAAGAATCATGGAAATCATATCATGGAATTTAAATGGACTAAAATCAAAAATCAACGAGGTAAACAATCTTTTAAACGAATGCGATATTTTATGTCTAACGGAGACGAAAATGACTCCAGAGGCCAAATATAAACCTTCATTCAAACATTTCAATTGTGTTAGGAGGGATAGATTAACAGATTCGGGTGGGGGTCTCATTACATTAACACATAAAAGCTTGATTTATTCTCCTATAGTACTTAACAATGTTTATGCTGTGGCAGAAATAATTGGAAGTAAAATGAAAAATGGGGATCGGGACATCCACCTGTTCAACCTATACATTCCGCCCCAAGCAGGCTCAATCAGTAGAATCTCTCTGCGCGAACTATTCCAGGAATTGGCCAACTACGAGAATGTTATTATATCGTCCTTCGGAATAATACTCAACAATATCGTCGTTCATGTTTTCATAACTGGAATTTCTAGTATGAAAACATGAACGACAATTTCGTTGAACCAAATTCTGAACGAAGAGATTTTTGAACCGATACCTGAATTATGACGTTGTTGAATCAACTTTTGAAAGACGATAATGTTATTCTCAGTCGTCAATATATAGATTTTTTCTGACAAAAAGCATTTAAAAACAGACTGTAGATTCGATTTTTTAAATCCCCTCTGTTATTCATAATGAAGTCATTTGAAAAATATAAGGGCTCGAAAATCATTATTTGGATGGAAAATGACAACTGATGCCACCCATACCTTCACATAGAAAAAATTATTCTCGATTCATGAATAATAATTTAGCTAAATTAATCTTATCGCTTCGAATAATTTTGATTGAGGACTATGAGATACACAATGACAGAATATATTGCGTGTCTAATGGGATAAAGTCGTATGCGCCAATATACGACTTTTTACCACGCGTAAAGGTAAAAAGGCATGTCAAATTTTTTTCTCCGTATTTACGCGACATATGTTAAAATACCGTCAGAAAACTAGAAATTGCAAAATTGATCAACTAACAGTGAAAGGTCGTAAGTACTGGCGGATATGCCCTTTCATTTCTAAAACAAAAAAAAAAAAATTGTGTATACTAAAGGTAAAAGGTCATATCGCCATTATTTTTTTTTTTACTCATTTTTTCGAAATACTCTAAAATGACGTGAAACGTGGAGAAAAGTGAAAATTCCGAAGTTTTTTCAAAATTTTCAAGATTCAAAAAAAATTATTAAAACGCTAAAGGTAAAAGGTCATATCGCCATTATTAGTATTATTTTTTCTCATCTTGAGAATCGGAATTTTCATTTTTCTTTGCATTTCACATGATTTTAGAGTATTTTGAAAAAATCAGTAAAAAAAAAAAAATAATGGCGAATGCGACCTTTTACCGTTAGCTTGTTAATTTTTTTGGTTAAAAAAAAAAAAATTTGGAATTTCGTCCGAAATTCGATTTATCTATGCGTTTCAGAGGTTTTTAGAGGTTTTGTAAAAAAAGTATTAAAAAAAAATTGTCGATGCGCCCTTTTACCTTTAGCTTGTTAATTTTTTTTATTCAAAAATAAAAATTTTGGTATTTCGGCCGAAATTTGATTTATCTATGCGTTTCAGAAGTTTTTAGAGGTTTTATAAAAAAAGTATTAAAACAAAATTTTCGATGCGCCCTTTTCCCTTTAGCTTGTTAATTTTTTTTATTAAAAAATAAAAATTTTGGAATTTCGTACGGAATTCGATTTATTTATGCGTTTCAGAGGATTTTAGATGTTTTGTAAAAAAATGATATAATATAAATAAAAATGGTGGATACGACCATACATCATTAGTGAACACGATTTTTTTTTGTCTAATCTAGAAATGAAAGGATGTAACCGCCAGTACTTACGACCTTTCACCTTTATTATTTCTTTCGGCTAATTTTCATAGATATATGCGTTTTGGACACTATAGTAGCGAATGGCAAAGGACAAAAAAAATATATGACCTTTTACCACCAAAATCAACTTTTTGGTGGATACGACCTTATACCACTAGACACGCGATATCAAGAATCTGTATATTCCTGAATCAAGAATATCACAAGCTATACTTGTTCCGGGATATTTGTATTCAATGTTGGGTTATTTTTTGATCTGAAATTACTTTTCCACCGTCTGTGACGTGCAGTTTTCATAATGGACTCTGTGATGTAAAAGTTGAGGTACACACACACACACACACACGAGAATAGAAAAATCAGTGGTAGATAATGAAAAGGGGATTAATTGGACGTTTCTAGAGTACTGTTTTGAGTGGAGAATCACGAATTTCGACGAATTGATGAGTATTTAAACTCCGGTTACGCGCTAAAAGTACGACGTGCAAAATTTTATTTTTCGAGATTTCAGTCTTACCAAAATCTAAATGCAAAATCCTGTCCACCTTCCAGTCATGATCTAACAAAAGAGCAAACGAAGGATACAACCTCACACGGAACTCTCCTAACCTAACCGTCATTAAGAGAGTCGATTAAAGTAATTAATATGTGGCGGTTTTACTTACTGTTTTATTGGAGATTTATACAGCTATTACTTTTTGTTTTTTATTATTAACCATTAGTAATCATCACAGACATAGCTAGTACATATTATCTGATTTATTATTTAATGGCTTTTTGATCCAACCATTTGACCAACAATTTGATCCAACAATTATTATTTGATTATTTCGGTTTTTTGAGGTTATTATCCTCCCCGAACGTTACGCTCCACACGGCCAACAAGTGAAATGCAAAACTACGGAGGCTGGGATCCGTATGGGCCAGAATGAATCCGTAACGGAACGTTCAGTAACCAATAGGTAACCATTTTCCGTTAGATCCGTGATCGAATGTAACGGAAAATCGTTACTGGATAGGCTCTCGGTCGTTCCGTTCCAGGTTGGCCCATGTGAATCCAGCCTAACGTTTGGTGGAGTAGTGGATGCTTCCCCCACCATAAGTGTTGCCCAGACCAGTGTATACGACCGCGGCGTATGGGGGATAGTCGATTGTATACTCCTTTTCTCCATCCGCTGTGATCCGCTGCGTAGCCTGCACCATCGCAGTTATAAGGCGTTAAGTGGAGTATAGGTGGAGTGTACTTACTAAAGTTCAGCTCGCGGTCGAGGCAGATAATTAAGGATTATTTGATACGAAGGATTTGAAGCACAACAATCGACAAGGTATGTATGTGTAGGCAATACAGTATTCAGGCCAGTTGATTCAGCAATATATTTATATTACTAGTAACCAGTGGTACGGTTTTTAGTGGACGTTTCAAACGGTATGTACGCGAATACTCCAAAATACAAATGGAGGTAGAATCGACGCGTAGCTTCGTGAGTATTGTATTGTATTTATTGAATCAGTTTTCATGGTTTCAATTGTTCAAATGGGTTTCGTGTTAACAATTATTTGGTACAATAATTTCTTATATCTGAATAACTATCCATGTGCGTATTTTTTTTCTTCTTTTTTCCCTTTTCCTTCTGTCGCATGTGCTGGAGCATACATCTCTAGTGTAAAATGTTTCTTCGCTAGATGTAGCTGAATAATTGTGCTCGTAAGTCGAGAGCCTTTCTGAAGAAGGCAATTAAGTAGTGCCGTTCAGCCCCAGGATGTGTCAGTGGTTAATATACAGCTTGAAATTGCTCGATATTATGATTGCAGGTACTACAACAAACAACGAGGATCTCTGAATATTCTGCTCGTAAACTCATATGTCCTTTGTTACGTGGTCGTGCTATAAACTGGCTCGCTTTCACAGACAACGACTTCGAGACAAAATGTCACAATCACGGAAGCGGTATGTATCAAGGCGGTTGCTGTGTATAATACATGATGGTTGGCAGAGTAGCTCAATCATGCCATGTGATAGTACTTATGTTTGGGCTTCGCGCATAAGCTAATATGAAGCGCCATTGTACTTAAACTGAACAATGTGACGCACGAAGTGAATTTCGGACTGTATTAACCATTCATTAATAGCAGTAAATGAAATACAAATCTATTCGAACTTGGTAAGAATCGGATACCGCGGCTGGTGCGGTTCGAAACAAAAATTAACTCAGCAATTCTTTCCAATCATTTGTGTGTACCAAGTTAGGCTTACTTTTTCATATACGTTATAGTGAATATTAAATTCAACGTTTATTCCAGAATCGTTGTGAGGAACCGCATTCGACAAGATCAACAGAATATGCTTGTGTCATACATGGAATGCCATTCGGAATTCGCTCGGAGTCACAGAACAAACCTGGGAGCTGCTGGTAATCTGAAATTCAATCGGATGTGGGAGAACTTAACAAGGAAGCTAAACGATCATGGGCCAATTCGTAAGAGCAGTACTCAATGGAAAGATGTAAGCAATACTATGTTTGATACCTTTACTTGACTTCTTACGGGATTTCCTTTTCTGTGTCATACGATGAGCACCCATTGTATACTTATGTACATGAAAATGCTATTTTATCCATTAATCTCTATTTCAGACTTGGATAAGACTACGGAGATCTGCAAAACGCAGAAAAGCGGCATATCTGTTTAGTTTCAATGAAACTGGCAACCAAGCTCCTATTACACAATTGAGTAACATGGATCAACGTGTAACAGGGATCTTTGGGAGATACGGTGTCGGGTTGAGTGTCGTGCGAGAAATTGGGATTTATCCTAAGCCTACTACCGAACCTGGAATAATTCATGAAGAGTGCGTTAACAACGATTCGGCTGATGGAAGTGAGTCGATGTACATAAGAGCGTACTATTACGAACCCGCATGAGTATCAGGGTTTGTAAATAAGTTACTACTCTATTCGGATGTACATTGGACAACAACGTATTCAATATATGAGTACCCCAATGAATTTTACCAAGAATATTATTCACTAACCATCATGTCCGCTGTGATTTAACTGATATCCTTGCACAATTGTGTGGGATGAGGTATCCCATTGTTTATTAAGTGTGATAAATGTGCTCCCCAGATACCGATTTGCGATGTCAAGACCAGAAGTCTGCAGTCCTCTTGGATTTAAGAGCATGTGGGATCGACGCCACAAATATAAAAACGTGAGTGATTTGCTATAACAATTGGAGTCTTCTTATGTCAGGTCGTGTGCACAATCCACATTTCATGTAACTCATCATTCACTATGGTGTGTCATGACTCAGATTCAGAACTTCATACTTCTCCGTCTGACCATACCTTCCTTGGACTAAATATTGTAGGGACCCTGTCAAGTTCTAATTCACGTTGAATAATCTTCTGTCTCATCACTAACGGTCTCATTGTGATTACCTTACTGTTAACATTATCAGTACGCTCATGTTCTGTTGATATATCTGTTGTAAGTTTGATACGATTACTATTATTTCATATACAGCTACTTCGGACCACGATATACGTTAGAATATGGTACAATAAAACATCCTGACCATAGGATTCTAAACTTATTTTCGATTGACAGGCGTGAAATTCAATAATTTTTTCTCTGAGATGAAAAACAAACAAATTTTAGAATTCCAAACATTCACAAGTTTCGTAACCCGGACATACATCGGTCGAATATTGCAAGACCTACTCCAACGTGAATTCAAAAACAGTAAAGTCATGTTCATTCACTTCAACATTCATGTGGTTTACGCTCGTGCTTTTTTAACCGACTTAAAAAAAGGAGGAGGTTCTGAATTTTTTTTTTTTTTTTCTAAATGTTTGTTACCTGATAACTCCGTCATTTATCAACCGATTTGGAAAATTCTTTTTTTATTCGAAAGATTATACTTTCAGATTGGTCCCACATAAATTTCATCAACATCGGTTGAGTAGTTTGGTTATATTTGGTCATTCATCGTAGTCGATTTTTTGTCACTCGTGACGTTTGTTTACACATCGATCCCTTACATTCCGGTTTTGCAATTGTTTCCGTTCAGCAATTTTGGTCCTCAATATTGCAACGAAAAAGTGGCTTATCTGTAGGTAAATTAATGGCATTTTTGTCTCAATCCTAGTGCAATGCAAACCTGGTTTGATTTTCGGATAATCAAATTTCCGTGGCGAACATCGAATGATAATTGACATTCTACTACTTCCCAATCACTAATTACCGAATCATTCGAACGTGAGACACATCAAGTATTCGAAATAATATTACAGACGTACATAACCGCGAAACAATCATTTGTTGAGTTATTTCTTATGTCTTCCCATGTTGTGTAACATCTATACAGTTTAAATTAATACCTGAAGCGTAGCTAGCAACAAATTGTACACCTATATAAATTTTGACACACCTTTTGGTTGTACGTAGCGCCATCTAGGCATTAACCTATTCTATGCCCATCTCCGGGAGTATTCAAAGTTCCAACGGTCATTCATTGTGCCACCCGCGTGCTTGGTAACTCGATTCACAGCGTACTGCTGAGTAATTAATCAAGAATTCGCAAAATTATCCGAGAGCATGGCAGCAAAGAAGTAAGTACCTCATTGCCATAATAGACATTGTTAGCCTCGAATATAACTGGCAATGAGCGTATTGGTTACGAAAATAAGATAATCTACCGCAGGTTCGGACAGCACGTGTTTTTTTTTTTTTTCAACCCCACGTAGCCTGGAAAGCCATATATTGCTGATAATTATGAACATTGATCAGTCGTATTCTAATTGAGAAAGGTATCCCGAATAATATGTGGCTCATCCCCAACCTTTACAGAACAAATTAGTTTGGTATAGGCGTTTCTTAGAATAATGGCCACGTTTACCATGAGAAATGGTGAGATGCCATGTCGTATTTGTGTTTTCTCATGAAATATATAAATCGCTTGACGGCCCTAATATTAGTGGAACGATTTTTTTTTTTTTTTATGAATGCATGAAGGCCTTTGGGCCGAAAAATTGTGTCACAGTATTCTTTTTTCGATGTTGAAAAAAAAAATCGAAAATTATTTGGTTAATCGGTCTTTGTTCCTACGAATCAATGTAATTGTACATATGAAAATTCCTTTTGGTAGGTATTCCGCATGTCGCATGCCTTTTTCGCTTCATATAAAATATCTTTGTACTTTACTGTGCTGGTTAGTACTTATTTCAGCGACGATCCATCCTGCCTCCATGATTCGTGGCGTCTCTAACAACTATATGTATATATTCCACATCTCCAGTAGTAATCTGTTCTTTCCCTTTCATCTCTCACATATTTCAATGTAGTCTCTTTTCTGGGTTTCTCTTCGTCGCAGGCCTTTGGTACAGTGAAACCCCATCAAGAGCAGCCCGGCCGTTATGAGCAGGTTCCACTCGAAATTAGCTTTTCTTACCCCGTCTTTTGCAATGTACCTCGGTATCTTCTTCCCACTCCCAGTATTCATCTGCAGTATATTTCCTGTACTTCTATTCTTTATCATTACTTCATTTGCCGGAATCGATATTCTAATTCTGACATCACTTGCTGAATGTGTTATATTTAAAGATTTCCTTTTGATTGCAGAGTTGTCATCACTAACACAAACAACAGGACGAGTGCTGATCAGAAAGGGGCCCTATTGGAATATATGAACCTGAACCGTGCTTTTGCTACAAATTCTATATCGAACCAAGAAATCTTAACAGCAAAGTGGTCCAAATTGACAGAAAAACTGAACAGACTCGGTACTGCTAGAAGCTGCAAATCATGGCAAAAGGTACTGATTATTTCAGCTTCAATTTTTTCCATATGTGGACGTCCACATGAAAAGGGCCCACTGTCGAATTTAGTTTTCGAGATAATCGCAGTTTACGGTCAAAATCCTTGAATTTTTCAGCCTCCTGCGATGAAAGTGTATGCGCAAGGAATTTTTGGCAGCGGTGCGCAAAATCTTCTTCGCAAGGTTCCTTGCGCATACACTTTCATCGTAGAAAGCTGAATTTTTTTTTTTTCACAGCCCACATTACCATTTTTGTATACGACCTCTAATGGCGATTTTCAAAATTTCACCGAAGTCTCTCCTTAAAGATAATCAAAATAGTACCTCTAACTTTGATGTTGTTTTTCTGAAAACGAGGTTTTTGACACTTTCAACTTTGAAAGTCTATAACTCCGCGGTTTTTGCACCTAGAGGGTCGTGTCATCTCTTAAAATATTCGGAATTCAGTCAGGAATACACCAATATGCATAACTCCAATAATGCCAAAGTGGGGCCTTGTATATTATTGATAATAATAATAATTTGCATTACATTTCTATCTGCGACGAGTGTAAAAAAAAAGCTGCTAACAATTAAAGTCTTGGGTCGTAATGATTGTCTCCTTCTGTGTATACTATTTTTCTGTAACAATCAGCGTAATTTTGACAAATAATGTTCATTGTAGACCTGGGCAGACTTTCAACGCTTTGTGATGAACCGACAGGCTCTCTACAAGGCAGGCCGTAGGGGAAGTTTGTCAAAGGACGACTTATTGGTGTTACAAATCATCTCACAAGATACTGAAGCTGACAACTCACAACGTGCTCGTTCACGTTCGCCACGTCCTACTTCAAATGTGATACATGGTCGCTCACGTTCGCCGAGTACTCATTCACGTTTGCCACGTGCTCGCTCACGTTCGCCAAGTCCTCATTCACGTTTGCCACGTGCTCGCTCACGTTTGCCACGTGCTTGCTCACGTTCGCCGAGTACTCATTCACGTTCGCCACGTGCTCGCTCACGTTCGCCGAGTACTCATTCACTTTTGCCACGTGCTCGCTCACGTTCGCCAAGTACTCATTCACGTTTGCCACGTGCTCGCTCACGTTCGCCGAGTACTCATACTCGTTTGCCACGTGCTCGTTCACCTAAGAGGGGAGCTCTGCTACCAGTACCCGGACTCTATGATTGCGATATGAAGCTTACAGCAAGCGCTGCCTCACAGGAAGAAAGATTACCCAAAACGGAGCCGAACGAAGGCCCGGTTATTGATTTAACAAATAATGAAAGAGTCATGAGTATGTAATGAATGCTAGGAACCAGAAATCGTATTCATGCAAATGTATTAATCCAAACACGTGCAATCTCAATTTCAGAAGCAGACACACGAAAGAACACCACAAAGACATCACACAATGTGGCAACACGTGCAATGAATGTCATCGCAGGTACCCATCATTAATCACTATTATTTGTTGCTTGTTGGTTTCTGTCCGTTGAGGTAAAATTTTTCAGACGCGATCAAAAACTACATAATCCATACAATTCGCTATCAATACTATAACTTTCCAATAATGTCTAATTTTGAATGGAAAAAAAAATGGAAAATTTTCAATAAAACTGTTCGACCATTGTTTAACTTGAATTAAGATTATTCGATTTTTATCGCCGAAGACTGGAACAAGGATTAACTGCTTTTTGCTAATGCTCTTTATGTAGAAGGGTACTGTTCGAAAAATAATAATTGAGGGATAGATAAACACGACTGCAGTACAAAAGTAATTGAATAAACATATCACAGGTTCACCTAGACCGTCCACGGATTCTACTACAAGTAAGCAATTTGGTTTTCAATATTCGATCTTACTAGTGAATTATTATTGTTACTGAACTATTCTTTCCTAATGTAGATGTGAAATCAGCAGACTTCATAAATTTCATGAAAGAACAGTTTGAACAGAACAACAGGACGGTCGAGAACGTTCTGAATGTTCTTACGATGCAGAACAATATTCTGGAAAACGGCTTCCAATTGCTCGCCGACACCCTCATCCCACTGGGTACCAAACCTGTAGATATTTCAAAACACGAAACAAGACCAGAGCCTACGCATATCGACCGTGCGGAATCTCAAGATGAGGGTTCTGACGAATATCACCTGCAGAATGAAGAGAACGAAGAACACAACGACGTTGATGGTCAAGAAGAAGGAGAAGAGGAGGAGAATTTCGAAATCGAATGGCTAGAGCAGAATCTCTTCAAGGTTGTTACTGAGTTTCATATCTTACTCTCAATGTAATTTGACTGAAAATTAATATTTTTTGTTGTAACATGTGTTTTTGCAGAGCCAATACTGACGGTGAATTACCGTGCCTCCAGAGAAATTCAACTGTTTAAGGCTTGTGTAGCAGTAGTTCCTTTCTTGCGACGCAGGGAAGGTTCTGTTTTTTTACCAGTAACTTATGTCTTTCAGTTCCTACTATAGTATGAACATTTAACTTTAAGTCTAGCAGTAGTTCTTTCCTTGCGACGCAGGAAGGTTCTGTTTTTTTACCAGTAACTTATGTCTTGCAGTTCCTACTATAGTATGAACATTTAAGTTCCTTCATACGATAGGGAAGGTTCTGTTTTTTTACCAGTAACTTATGTCTTGCAGTTCCTACTATAGTATGAACATTTAAGTTCCTTCCTTGCGACGCAGGGAAGGTTCTGTTTTTTTTTACCAGTAACTTATGTCTTTCAGTTCCTACTATAGTATGAACATTTAACTGTTTAAGTCTAGCAGTAGTTCTTTCCTTGCGACGCAGGGAAGGTTCTATTTTTTTTACCAGTCACTTATGTCTTTCAGTTCCTATTAAAGTATGAACATTTAAGTTCCTTCCTTGCGACGGAGGGAAGGTTCTTTTTTTTACCAGTAACTTATGTCTTTGAGTTCCTATTAAAGTATGAACATTTACCTATTCAATACATGAGTTTTGCTTTATTGCATCTGCATATACCTACCTTCATCCTTGTCACGAATATTTTTTTTCATTTCATCAAGACATCCATGGTTCCCTTAAGGTATTGCAGAAGATATTTTAGGAGATAGAATACTTTATTTATTGATTATAAGTCAATCTATCGGACTGTATATTTGAGTTATTTAGTCAAGCAAGTTGCCCAGTCGATCTTGATTCTCGTAATAGATCGTACATGCGGTGAATCACGTAGCCCGGGCTGCTGGTGATCGCAAGAACAGATGAAATTAAACCGAATTTGATTATACTTTTTATGTAACTAATTTTATATAATCGTATACATTATTAATGATTATACAATATGACCTGGAAATATTTAAAAAAGAATACAACGCAACAAAAATTTTATTCATATATTTATTCAAAACGGGTAACACAGTAAAGACAAGTATAGGTGACACATCCAGGAATAGTGTTAAGTAATGGTTATTTGAATTTACACGGATCAACAGCATTAACAGTATCATTAACTAAACTCTTTATGAAAAAAAAGGCATATGACATGAAATAAAGCGTAACATAATGTTTTACAGTTGTACAAACTTGAATAAAGTCTTATAACGCTACAATATTTGTTTCCGTCATTTTTAATCATATTCAAAAACAATTTTTTCCCGCGCAGGCGAAGGGCCGGAGTTTTGTACAATGGTAATACATTTCACTAGGTTTCACACTTTTCGCCCAGTCGGTTTCACGGTGACAACGTGAGAACTTTCCCCAGAATACGGCCTATGCGCATTGCACGTTTCCAGGCCATTTTTCACCTAGTCTCACGGTGACAACGTGAGAAATTCTTCCCAGAATACGGCCCCTGGTCGCGTCGATGGACGAATACGTGGCCACTTTACAGAGGTAATTGCGTTGTATGAAACAATATAGGTTAAGTATAAGTTCACCAAATTGAATTCGAAGAGATGTACCAAAACTGTGAGACGTAGGTATATATCTATGTATCAATTATCTTCAATCTTTATTCGTTTACTCAGAACCTTCAGTTATATCGTTCGTTGGGTGTAATGAATGAAGCACGTGTACGGAAGCGTGCGCGAGTCCGCAAAGGGCAGCGTTAAATTTAGCAGTTAACTGAGGTGACGGATTTTCCGGGGTTTCGTATATACTGCCACAAAGCCGTCACACCTTGTTAACAATTATTGTTCTCAAAATAACAGTTTTCATTAGCATGTTGACAGTGTACTTCCCTTCACAGTTATCCCCAGCACCTAATCAATAGATTACATGTTATGTAGGCTGAACTTTTGGGGTCGATCCACACGCAAATCACCAAAGAAATTCCTAACAATGTGCTTAAAGTAGTTGTGCCGCAACGCGCGTTTTCTATAGAATCGGCTGAAATTTGGAATACCGTCTCATTAACATGAAATGTAGTTGGACAAATTATTTCAGAATTTTCTCCCGTCTGGAACGCGAGATAATTGAACTCACTGGCACTTTTCACACGCGTTCCCCATGTTAAGTATATGGAAACCGCATATTACTAATTTTAATATCCAAACCGTTCTATATATTGTTACGAAAAACTAGCATATGGCAGAAGGATATTTCAAGATTTTATTATTAAAAAAATCAGATTGATATACCGTATAGTTTCGCTAGTAGAGCAGTGAATGTCACGCATTTTGCACGAAAATTCGGCATGGACAGAACGAGTGGTGGGAGTTGTTACCGACGACGCGGCAACACTGTACGTATACCTAATAGCTGACAGGGCGCGCGCGACTTTTCAAAACTCCTGATCGGAGAACATTAGGATTCGACAATAAAAGACTCACTTATTCATTGTTTTTCTGTTTATTTATATCATCATCTATAAAATCTTTTCATATGTTTATGCTTGAGTTATAAAACCAGGTACGGTACTATATATTATGCGACAAGCAGTGAATAAGTCTATCGATAATTATTAACAACTTAACAATTAGGTACCCGATATGATTTTTAATATTCTAGAAATAGACTAGACTAGTATGTAGTACGCATTCACATATCTTTAGTAACTCGTGTTTAAAAACTCCATCAATCGCAACCATATAGTATATCAATATCAATAATAATGTATACATTTTTTTATTTATATATTATCAATTTGTATACATGTATACACTTTTCATATATTGTTGTATAGTATATAAATTTTTTATTTATATATTATTATTGTTCTCTTCGAAAAAGCCTATAATTTTATTGAGAACGCGTTTATCTTTCGTAACCCGTGGCTTATTATTGCACATCTTTTCCGATAAAAACTTTACAATCCCCTCTTCTCCTTCATTCTCATACTTTTCTCTCAGAATCTCATAAGTGATCTTTTGTCCGGCAATTTTTTTTAGCATACCATCCGATACAATGTTCTTCAACGGTTGTAAGTGCGGTAGTGTATTTACTGAATTCAGCAATTCCCATTCATGCATCACGCAGTCACCAAATTTTTTTGAACTTTTATATAAACTAGCTCACAATAGCGCGGCTCGCGCGCTTCTGAAACCAACTTTCAGATCGTTATTACAGCGCTTTTTTTCTTACATTAGTTTGCTGACCTTTTTTTTTTAATCTTTACCAACCAATTCTAATTTCATCGGTGTATTATAAGCTGTGTAGGTTCAATTGAAATGTATTTGATTGAATACGCATCTGCTCACCTAACGGATCACCATAAAAATATTTTTGTGGAGTTACCTCAAAATATGTTACGTTATATTTTAAGAACGATTGATTAATTTGAGCGTTTACTTGTTATCGAAAAAAATTCAAATAAGATGGTGGATCTAAATTTCAGCTTCCGGTTACTGAATACGATACTATGCGAATAATTAACAAAATTTCGGATAGATTATCATGCCCATCGTTTGCGCGTTTTTTGCGCAAACAGCACCCACAACAATTTATCAGTAATTATTATCTGTACCATTGAATAAAAAAAAATTCCAAATCTGCAAAGCTGGTACCAAAATCCAGTATTGCCCATGCGCCGGGAGCGGTCCAATATCCGTCCTTTCCAGTTCCCAGGCAAAGAAAGCCGTGAAAATGATAGTGATTCTTGGTGACCAGCGAAAATGGTGCATAATTCTGATGACTTTAGTTCGTCCGGTTTCATTTAGGTTGAATCAGCAGAAAAAAAGTTACATTTCAAAATCATTCATTTTGGAATGTTACGTTTTTCCGTTCAATCAACCCGGTAGAAACTTACACTTATGTCTTGAAATACAACGAAAAATATTGTGTGTAAGTTTCACTCAGAATTAGGCAGACAAAAAGTTACATTCCGGAATTAATGGTTCTGAAATGTTACTTGTTTGCTGCTTAATCAACTTAAATGAAACCGAAGGAACTGAAGTCATCAGAATTACGCATCATTTTAGCTATCCACCTTGATTCGGTATCATCTTCACGGCATTCTCTTGCTTGGCAACTGGAACGGACGGATTTGAACCACCCCCGTCGCATCTGCACTAATGAATTTTGGTACCAGCTTTGTAGATTTTGATTTATAAGTTTTTCAATGGTAGCGGTAATGATTACTGATCAATTATTGTGGGTGCTGTTTGCGCACACGACGCGCAAACGATTGGTATGATAATTATGTATCTGAAATTCTGTCAAGCGTTTGCATAGCAGGTACATTGTATTTAAAAACCGGATACTGAAATACAGCTGCCCCATTTTATTCGCATTTTTTCTCGAAAACGAGCAAGCGCGCAAACGAAATCGCGTTACATTCTTCATATTCAAGACATGCGCAAACGATCTGACTACAGTTTTAGACGATTATCTTGACTTCAGATGATAACTTAATGATAAACCTCAGAACTGTAGGCGACAAATGCATTACTAAATACGTCGCTGTTCACCTCAACGCGACACATTTCTAGATCTCGCATCATTTTCCATTCAATCCCAACTTCTTTGTGCTGTATTTTTAGCTCTGAAATAATTCTATGACTTTCAGGTGATTCTTTGAACCGATCCTTACTTTTAAGTACTTATTTTTCTTCGCACTTCAAACTTTAACCTTTTATAAGTTCTAAAAAGTTCACGAGAATTTTGTTGCTGCAAAACAACCATTCCTCATTACTTTCGCCATAAAAAACGTAGGCAGATTGTTCTATATTTTCTTTTCAAATATTTATTAATTTCAAGTCAGTTTTAAAATTCTGACCGATAATTTTCACATATTGATTCTCAATCGTATGTCAAGAATAGCCGAGCAAAAATAATGTGCTGGCAACGTTTCGGAATGAGAGCTACTATTTGTCTTTACTTTTACCATCGGAAAGCCGCTGATTCCGATATCATAGATTTATAGTCATTAATTTTTTCTGTGATCCCTGTGCTGGTCCGTGTGGTGACTGATAGGAGCAAAGTCGAATGCGAATGAACGGTGGCGTTTATCAGGAATAGAAGCTGCGTTTTTTCTAGAATTTCAACATCCCGTAAACGTAGCCTCCATACCTGTCTTTTCTGATTTTTTGTGAATGTTCAAGAAACCATTGAACTGACCTACCTGACCTAACTTGAGTCGCGCACGGCAAAGATATGGCTGAAGAAACCTGTCAGGATTGTTCATTCTTGAATCTTTTAGGTACTTCAAAACGAAAAACAGTTTTGTTTTTTGATAGACTCACTAAAACATTTACTTTTCTTTCAATGTCAACCTGATTATAAATGTTACCGAAGAATCGTACTGTGTATTCCTGAGCATCACCAACGTTCATTTGCAGCAGTCGCACGGCGAAGTTCATGGTATAGAATCACTATAGTATATGGGGCTGTCGACTTCAATTCACCTAGCCTCCAGACCGCAACATTTTTTATTTGCTTCTTAATTTTGTCTGTAGTTGTCCTTGCTTTGAAACATTTTTCTGAATTTTCTTCAGATTTTTCGGACAAATTAACCCTTTCCGAGTTATGATTTTTTTTCGACCGAAAAACGGACCATTTTTAAAAACCTGAAAAAATTCACAGAAACCGTATGATAAACGGAGAACAGTCTCCCGCTCGCGAGAATATGAGCTGAATGTTTCTTATATTTTTTTTACCGGATCCTAACTTTTTTTCGTCAAGAATACACTAAAACCACGACTTTCATATACCCATAAATATATCAATACTATTTTTGAACTGGAAGGATGAAAAAATAATCAAATTCACCTGGTCGGTTCAAACAGCACTGGCAAAGCGATAGTCACTATAGACTCGCTTCGGCTATAGTAGCAAATTGCAATTCTTTGGAGCCTTATGCGCCAATATATTATTGAGGCTTTCGTTTGCCTGGCTCGATGCTGCAACCGAAAATTTATATGCAAGTCTACGGGCCTAAATCGCAAAAAGGGCTCTGTCGCGGATCGCTACGTGCAATTCCGAACCTAAATATGTCAAAACCTTTTTGTTTTGTGCGGAAACAAAGTAATGGCATTGTTATTACGAAAATGTGACAGTTGGGCGACGACGCCAATTGACACATTTTCGTAATAACAATGCCATTACTCTACTTGCGCACAAAACAAAAAGGTTTTGACATATTTAGGTTCGGAATTGCACGTAGCAATCCGCGACAGAGCCTTTTTTTGCGAGTGAGGCCCGTAGACTTCAATTTTCATCGAAATAAGCGACACGCCCACTTATGTCGGTAAGTCGGTCATAATCGAGTAGAGCCTCCCCTTAAATATAAAATACCAAAAAGAACATTAAGCGTCGGGGCGTGTGAGAAATAATAAATGTTATTGCAAAAGATGGTCAAACCTCCCTAGTTTCCCCTACGCATGTCTATTTCGTAGTGTTCTAAAGGAAATATCCTTAAATTTAATAAATATACAGATCTTGCGTGTAACGCAACCATCCGAGTGATTGAAAATGCCCCCTGTTCTCGTGGCTTTTGTGCATTATGTTTTGATGATCTTTTGTTCCGTTGTTTTTGGATTTGGTACATTTGGATCATTTGCAATACATTTTTTTTCAAATTGTGGATATATATTCGGACATTTATTCATTTTATTAATTCACATTATTCATCATGTTCTTGCTGTACAAAATCACATACTTCACGCTTACGTTTCCAATATTTTCTCCATTTGGATCATTTGCAATAAAGTTTTTAAAAAACTGGTTCTATTTGGATATTTTTCATTCATCATGATGTTCTTGCTGCACCTTTACGAAAAAAAATGTTCAGAAGTACTGCTAGTACTGCAGTACCCAAGTACAGCTGTACTTGGGCAGAACCTTACTAGCAGTATGAGCATTGAGCAGTACTCTAGTTTTCGTAGTATCAGTACAAGATACGCAGTACTAGGTATGCAGTACTAGTACTAGATACGCAACACTAGTAGTTAGGGAGCTGGGTGCCAAAATTTGTATGTGATTTGTTCATGTGACAGACATTATTAATATCGATGATTGTACCTTAAGAAACATTAAGGACCGCGTCTGCCACCATGGAAGCGCTAAGTTGTCAATTGACAGCGCTTCAAAAATGTAAAAAAAAGGGTGTGTTAAATCATTTGTTCGTGTCTGCCTCTTTGACTGATGGTCAGAATCATCCTCAAAACGATGAAAATCGAAGAGACAGACACCCAAACCTCTGATTTTCCAAAGGCAGACCATTTGAACATATTTTTTTTTTAACTCTACGATCGCGCCAAGCCACATGTAAAAAATTCTACGCCTACAAAGTGTCAATGAAAATAATTAATGTCACATAATAAGCAGTCGATAGCAGCGATTTTAAAAACATGTTTGAAATATTCTGTCGAATCGAAAACCAGCACAATCTGTCTGACGACAACAATGATTTACGACGAAATTTATTTGCGTCTTCTTACTTAGTGATTAATAATCTGTTTTTTTTTTCTTCTTTTCACTTTAATTCATTAACGGTTAGCTTCATTGAATAAAAAAAATAAACAATTTAATAATACTTAAACTATTAATAATAACAATAATCAGCCGTAATACCCACTTTTCCTTGACTCTGCGTGAACTCAAAGAAATTGTACACCTCAAGATCAGTGACCAAAATGTTCGCCACCTTTTTTTTTTGTATTCGGGAAGTCCTGATGAATCGAATGGACGAGATAGAACTATGAACAAATGATTTAGTAGACCTTTTTTTGTACATTTTTACAACTACGTCCCATGATAAGCAGCCCCAGAAGCCGATACAAACACGAGATTTAGTACCCTTTTTTTCACTGTTCCGAAGCGCTGTAACTCAAAAACTCAGCGACATACGATTTTCATTGACTGGACCAAATCGATTCGTATTTTTGTTATGTGTGCATAGTGTGTCTATGTTTTTGAATCTAAGTTCTATGTCTGTTTCTCGTGAGCACTTGAATTGGCGTGCAACATTAAAATTCGAGAAACAATTACCAGTATGCCCTCTTTGTGACTGACATTTTGCCGAGCCGAAATTCGGTTTACTATTGCTCTCGTGTGTCAGATGTTTGCGTGTTGTCAAAACCTCCAAAGAATCCGGACATGAATTCGTTTCACAATTTCCCAAATAGTGTTCGACGCGCCTGAAGGCACTCCGACTCACGTCATGTATGTTCGTTAGCATACAGTTAGGCGCAATGCTGGGTAACATTTGAAATAGTTGTACAGATATAAAATAGGCATTTGAAATGCAAGATGGCATTCACTATTTTCTATGTTGGATGGAATCTGTTGAAGCACTTTCATTTCATATTGAAATTCCCAAAATTCACCCATTTACACATTTGACAAATGGAAAATGTTGATTTTTTTTTGTGTTTGGAAATTCCGGACGTATATAAGCGACCGACCTGTGTGACAATGTTAGTGTTTCGCGACGGTGAGTGAATTCATTTCATCAAGATTTTTGTTCAATTTTTTCACATTTCTTATGCTATTGCTTCATGGAAATGATGTTATACAATTTTGTCATGGATAAATATTGGCATTCGTAATTCGTCTTTCATGCACGGAATGCTAAAAAATTACACCACTTTCGAGTGTGAAAATAAATAAACTTTTGGAACCGGGACAAATAGACCTATATTTTTCTAAAAGGTTATCATCCGAACTTTGAAACCCATAAGAATTTGTGTGTCATATTTATTTATTGTAAACTTATGTATGTATGAATCATTTACACGAATTTCCATTTTCGTCTTTTCGTTCAAAAGTTTCAAGTTTTGGTTCGAATTTCGATCATTATTACAAGATCTTAGTAGGTATATTCAATTCTCAAACCAATTGAAGCATGTTATAGAAGTGCCAGGGAGTATCCATGAATTTTGTTAGATTTCTCAGAAACTTTAAAGAAAAAAGAAGACAGACGGCTGGACATAAACGACCCAACTGTGTGACGAAAGCCGTAAAAATAACCAGTGTGACGTGCACTAAACAAATAGTGCACAAAAGTCACAGTTGTGCCGGAAACGAATTTCCATCCGACTACGACAAAATGACCGTATTTCGCCCCTGAAACGCGGGTCGAAAGTCGTCAATTTTGGACCAGAGGGAAGAAAAGTCGATTGCCGGGCAAAAAAGTAGATTGCCGGGCAAAAAAGTAGATTGCCGGGCAAAAAAGTAAATAGCCGGGCACAAAAGTAAATTGCTGGGCAAAAAAGTCCACTTTTTTTCCCGGCAATTTACTTTTCTGCCCGGTTAATCACTTCTCTTCCTTCTGGTCAAAAATTGACTACCTACTTTCCACTCGCGTTACAGCGACGGAATAAGGTCATTTTATCGAAGTCGGGTGAAAAATAGCATATGCCACACGGGAGGAGCGCAATTTTCACCTCGTGTTCGTGCTGCCCTCGCTCCACTCGGTTCGCTCGTGCCTCGGGCAGCAAACCTCGCACTCGGCGAAAATCGCGCTCTTTCCTCCCTTGTAGCATAATATACTATTTGTGCAACATAATAAAGAATGATACTCCTTGACGAGTGATTTACAAATTTCGGTTCCGGCCTATCTAGGTGATATTATTGTGCAAAAACTGACTCGTGATTAATTCGAAGACCCAAGATATTATTTCGAAAAAATTATTTAATTCTAGAAAACGTATTTTATATTCGGGACAACATTTTGAACAGCTCTTTTCCATTTTGCAATTTAAATATAATGTGAAGAACCATTTTGATATTTCAAATACATTTTCGACTCCCTGTATGGCTTCGGTGGAACTTCGTGACAAGACGTAAACACAGCAAGACGATTCGCAACAGTCTCGTGCAGCGGTCTCGTGCATACCACGGTAGAATGTGAAGTAGAGTGTGATTACCATTGTAAACTGCCACCTACGGAATCTGCTGAATTGATTGAACGTTTGGTATTATCAGTGTCCAGATATTTTTCGCCACGCCTGCCTAGGAAGTCCTTCTTCGCGCAGCGTCTACCCAAAACAGACTTTCGCCAACGGTGCGCGAAAAATTTCGTTACGGTCATGCGCGAAAAATTCCTTCACGAAATTTTTCGCGCATCGCCACTAGTGTGCGAAGTTTTTTGCACATCGCTAGCGAGTCTGTTTTGTGTGCCACTATCGGTTCAGTATCCTACTGCAAAACATGGGCTCCAACACACCGGCAGATTAACGCGCCCCATTTCTGGAGAACGGTATAAACTGTACGATATAATTCAGTCTCTTGTTTTCTTTAAATCCTCCAACGTATCCGCTTGTTGACAAATTCTTTTCGGAGCGTCATCCCCGAGTTGTTTGCGATCCATAGTATGACTTAATATCCTCAATTCTCAGAATCAAAATATTTTGGGGTACAAAAAAGATTGCAGAACCTCTAATGAAACAAAAATGTACGAGGTTAACGTGTGATCGATGGCTATGAATAAATAACATATTTTCACCGGTCCTGGATTTCTGTCAATGCGAAATGAAGTTCGGCGAATAATAATAACAACGAGAAGGATTGAATTTTATAAATATTCGTTTATTATTGATGGTCATAAGATTATACTTTACACAGGAAATTTGTACAACACATACTTACTATAGTTCGTATAAAAAATGAAATCACAGCCTTTTGAGAACAGTTCCTTTTATATAGCGATGACAATATTACCGTAATCGTGATTTTAATTGTATCTACTATGTATATAATTAATCCTAATATTACACAAATGCTTATCATGTGTGACTTTATAACTCGGCATAATTAACCTCTTTTTGAAGGGATCGATCGGGTCAAGAAACGACTCGACCCGATCGATCCCTTCAAAAAGAGATTACACAAATGCGTAGCTCTACAAAATACTAAAATAATCTATCATGATACAATATACAGTTTGTCCTTTACGTGAGTTGACTTGATAGGGCAGGCAATAGAGATTTTTTCGTGACAAAAATCGTAGCAGAAAACCGCGAGTGGGGGGGGTGCGTGGGGTGGTCTGTGGATGTTTAGTGATAAGTTTTCGACTCGCAAATATCATTACTTTTTTTTTTAAACCAAAAACACAAAAAAAACAGAGTGTTTTTGGTTTTTTGCTTGTAAAATCTGAACCAATGGAGCTACGTTGACGCTTTCAACAGAAAAAGTGCGTATACACGCCTGGCCGCAGCACGCTTGTAGTATGTATACTTCCCCGACTCGGCCGGCTACCCCCACCACTCGACCGCGCTCGAGCGTTTTCGGTCATGTTTGCATGTGTTTTTCACCTATTTTTCAACATTTTAACGGAAAATCAAGATTGACGTTTTAAAGTACTATACTTCTACTTTCAAAATCCGTTTTGTGAATCAAAATCGGACAACTTCCAGAGCATCCAGCCGTTCCGCAAGATAGTGCATGAAATAATTCAAATTGCAATTACTCAAAAACTATCTATCCGACAACGTCTGGGTTGTGCACACTTAAAATACCTATCAATCACTACTCTCATCCGGAAAGCGAGTGCTACAACTTCAAAAATGGCGGAGTTATGAATTTTCGAAAAAACGCTAATTTTTCTGGTTTTTCACATTTTTCTCCGTTAATAATGGTCCGATCGAGTCGGACAAGCGCTCATTTTGTTCGTCTTTTTATTCTCTACAATTTGTCTGTTGAAAGCGTCAACGTAGCTCCATTGGTTCAGATTTTAAAAGCAAAAAACCAAAAAAACTCGGTTTTTTTTTGTGTTTTTGATTTAAAAAAAAAAGTAATGATATTTGCGAGTCGAAAACTTATCACTAAACATCCACAGACCACCCCACGCACTTCCCCACTCGCGGTTTTCTTCTACGATTTTTGTCACGAAATGACTCTTTTTCTGCTCTATTGCCTGGCCTATGAAGCTAGAGCAGATCCTCACAATGCCAAGCACCCACGGTCTGATAAACATTCTAAGAATTTTCATTCTATTCATAAATATATAAAGAATCACTAGCATACTCGTTCATGTTTACGTATCATTCAATCCTACGTCTTTCTAGATTCTATAAATGAAATATAGTCACCCTTCCAGTGACTAAAAATAGGTTATTCATACTGTCAGTTTACTTTCAGAATATCGTAACTCCTTTTTTTTTTTAGAGATTCCAAGTTTGGGATTACAGCATTTGGAGGTGAAAATACGCGGCTTATCGCATTCTAACATGTATTATATACATTATTAAACAATTCTTCAAAAATAAATTATTTACTGACATCGACGTACTGAGTCTCTATATCAAAATCGGAAACAGTATTGTATATGATTAGTGATCGTATAAAATCTAGCTCCTCATCTCCGAGGCACGTCTTAAATCACAGAAGCTCTTTATCAATATATTCTTCGCATTTCATTAAAATTAAACAATTATTAGCCTTGTTATGAACTGCAAATCAATGTGCGAAAAAACGAAATTTCGAATCATCTTTGCAACTGCATATGAATAAAATGTCGTTACCGAGATTAATATATTCCTCGTTCTTTTAGCTTCACACAGACAAAAAAAAATATCTCGTATCCACAGATTACAATTTTTTGCAAATGATAAACAGTTCTCATAGTATATTTAATATTTTGCTAATTTTATTTAAAAATCTCTGTAACCTCGAGTGAAATCTGTGTATTTCTTCGTCTTTACACAACAGACTTCTTTTGTCGTTGAAGAAAATAACAAGGAAAAAAAAAATTAATGGGAATACTATAAATGAGATCGTAAGTACTCCGTTTTAAAAAATATTCCATCGCCCGAATTACATAACTTCATTACGAAAAAAAATCGTAGATTTCTCATTTTATTAACTGCCAGACCTGAATTTTCTTCGAAAACGAGGCCTAGGATCAACTCATACCGCGGCGCCGACGACCCCAGCGCAAGGTTACTCATCTTTTGCGACTTGCACGTCTTCGTTCTTCCGTCGCTTGGCATGAATGAAACCGGACGACACGCTGCTCCGACGCCACTGCCAACATACCAGGTCTCACCGGTTATTTTTGTAGACAAGCGTCGCTAAACGCAAGCTCGAAGCCCGAAGCTCCAAGTATATCGTTTCGGGTGCCGCGTAGAGCCCCTGCTACCACCACGGCCAGATCGTCCTCCTTCAACGGTGTACCAAAGCCTAGTGACGATACGTGGTACGGAAATATCAGAGTAAACAAAAGGTTCTCTTTCCCGTCCGCCGGCAAGTCTATGGCTGGTTCTCATTCTCCGAGGACCAGCAGCTGTCGCATTACCTCCGTCAAAGAGATCATCTTCGAGGTGAACAAGTATAATTTCTGCCTTGAACTCGTTACTGGCTCCTGTCTATTCCGAGGCATCAGAGACTCGCGGTTGCGATCAAGTTTTGCCGCCTCTTCAAGACCCGGGAACGATGCAGGTCATTTTTGTTGCATACGACCACGGTACCGCCTTGCGGTGTTACATTTTTTTGCCCGCCGATCAAAGTACCGATCATTTTACTGACAGAAAATTTGCGCGTCTTTGTATTTTGGAGAAGGACACGACATTCGGTCACTAGGTGCTCGAAAGCCTTGTAAAGCGACGACGAGTCCTCGGCAACCGAAATCTCGTGGAACTGACATCCGTACTGCTTCGATAGTTCTTGGCCTTCGATTTCGTCAACCTGAAAACACACAAGAAAGTATTTGATTAGTACCATGCATACGTCTATGAGTGAATCAATATGCATATGCTTTTTTTATCATTGACAATAAGATGAGACTGGCAGCTGGCAGTTTTTTTCATTATCTAATTCTATATCCGGCGAGGAGATGGTTCGCTGAAAATAGATTGAGGATGGACACGTCCTACCATTAACTTGATCGTGAAATATTTGCAGTAAGATATACGGTACAGACAGTCACTTTGAGGACTGGTCTCTCCTAAGGAATTATGATCCAATATTTGAAGGATACAAAGAACGAAGAGATGTGGACGGATGTTTGTAAGAAAATCTATGGGTCATGAACGTAAAGGACGATGACCTATAACGAACACAAAAATTTTAACATGAATGTCCGCGAAACCTATCTGCAAATATAATAGAAACACGAAGTTGGGTCTACGTGTCTGCGTACATAATACGAACGTTAATAACTCAAACCCTTCTGTTGAAACCCCGGTTATGGGAATGATCCGAAACAATCAACTCGACTGATGACTACAATACTGCTTTACGTAAACCTCTCCCCTAACACGTGATACTACAGATGAAAAAGTGTTCAGTTGATGCAACAGTCTGATGAAATACACATAAAAATGATCACCAGGGATGTTGAAGATCGATACACCCTCCCCACACAGTACACAAACTGATAATGATTGATCCGCCGTTTACAAATAGCACGTAGGACCGATAACTGCGACGTTATGCAGACCTTGACGTAACCTGCGGATGATGGGTGGCGGGTATAATTCATGTAAGATTACGTCCGAAGGGATTATATCCCTCCGACAATTGTTCCTGTTATTACGATCGTTAATCATTTTCAAAGTTGTCTACCAAGGTGAAAAGAAAATGCAAATGTAGAACAAATTTCGAATCTTGAGTATAACATGTCTCACCTCTTATAACAACATCGCTTTCTTCTTCTTATTTAGATTTTTAGACGAATAGCGCATATTATAGGCCAAAAAAAATCAAATCAAATCATATAGAATCTACCCTAGGGGGCCACTTTGGTACTGTCTGACTGGGTGCCGGAAATGATTCACACAATTATTTGAAAATTGTGAAATGGGAGGATGAAAATATTTTTGGGTCGTTTTGGCACATCCTGAATTGTATATTTATTGTAAGACAAATAACCTTCCATTGTATATTCAATACGTATGGTAGGTAAATACTCTATTCACGTCAGCGTAATGCACGAGGATCAACAGTGTTTTGATGGCGGCATGTAGCGCCCGATTAAAAAAAGATACAAACATCTCATCGGTTAATAAATTGTATCCCTTTTTATTCCCTGCATCTCAAGAAAGCTCGTGACGACCGCTAAGATGATTATTGAACCTTGGATGGTTTGTATGGCCACGTGCCATCCCTGAGGGAAGCTACCGACTCAACAATCCCACGCGAAGCACACGCGAGGAGTTTACAGACACAGGAATGAATGGGAAGACGAGTCACCACGTGGCTGTCATTATACTACACATGGTTATGTATCTGCGTACATATTCTGCTTATGTAATGAGAAATCGGTTATCTCCACCCAATCACAAGTCCGAGGGTAGGGGATAAACCCCTGGGTCGCGGTGACACGTGCGGGTGTACACCCGTGGCATCTCGTCAAATTTTATCGCGAGCTCATCTTGTGGCCAATTTCATAACGCATGGCAAATAGACCCCATTAGACACACAAAGGCGACGTATGTATGTACCTCGTGCAACCATGGTTGTAATACATGTTCATATATGTATGTAACTCATACGTCTCTCGCCGAAGATGAAATCTTTGTCTTTTTATAAGCGTGTAAAACGACGTGTTAATGATCCTTACCTCTCGAAGGTGTTCCAAGTCCATTTTATTCGCCAACAAGACTGTCTGCACGGAGGGTAAGTCCCTTTTTTTAAAATGCCGCAAACATTCTTCGGCGTACAAATAACTCTGACGATCCGTGACGCTATAAACGATCAAACAACCGTCAGCCCAAGCGACTTGATCGGAAGGAAAACTCGCCTCCTGTAACATAAATTACGAAACGGACAATTAGGATAAGCGATGGCTACTCATACACAATCCGCAATCAACTGTAGATGCAGAAAAACTTACCGCTTCCCCCGATACGTCGACGATTTCAACCTCCAACGGCATGTTGTTTACCGTAATGATCTGCCTGTACAGTAAGTCTGAAACAAACAAAGATGTCGAACGATAAGTAAGTACCCAGATATAATGGCACACGGCAACCACGTGCTTCAACGCTTAAATACAAATTTGCGAATCGACCTCGCGCAGAGGCATATATCATACATAGGAGATACGCCATAGTCGATAACAGGTGATAAAGGGCGGTCGGGTGGATTCTCCCCGCATACATTGCAATCTTGTTTCTCTTTTCATTCCAAATTGTTTACGTTGCTTACACGATGAAAACTAGCCGAAGCTGCCTTCGACCGGTCTGGATTCTGCTTGAGAAATAAAAAAACAGGACCATTTACACGCATGTTTTCACCCCAGCGTTGGCTCAGCCGAAGTGGAAATGAAAATATGGGACCATGATGTTGTGCCGTTTCGACGCTGTCGCAATGCTTGGCTGAGGGAAGAGTGTATCTATAATTATCACAAATTCCTTGTGGCAGGCGCCTGTATAGAGACTTCCTCCAGCACTGATTTCAATATTCCTGGCAAGAGAATATCATCTCGACACACTTCATTTTAAGCCTGAGAGGTTGATTGGCTTGTCGAAAGGTACGGATTGGCAATAGTAACTATTATCTCGTTGTTAATTCAATGAGGTCGATTCGATCAATGCCTGTAACTCTGTATTCATGTGTGAATGCGCTAGACTTCATGCGATATTGATGTGCAAGTTTTCGGGTGACTTATGGACGTAATTTACGCTTCCCGTGGTATACTTTTAGCGCCGGATGTAGACGAAATATTAATTTCAGCCTATAGAGTGCATCTTCCATGAATTTTGACGTACGTGCCTCTAAAGTCTGCTACGAATTAGCGTCTGATACAGAAGACTTGAGTAAACTCGATAATAAACAAACTAGTGGGGAAGCGGAATCCTCTGAAAATTAAAATTCTGCTAACTGGAAGTAATTCGTTGCGTATACAGACGGAGGCTAGTAATTCTTGTAATTACTCAGCATTTTGACTATTCGTTATGCAAGTCTAATACGCATCGCCAAGCTCGTACAATAAGAAAACAAATTCAAACTCAATCTGAAATCTAGATCAATTCTTTGCTTTCATGGCATACCAGCCATTATGACGAATGCATTCCCGAGCATTTGAATCCACCACTCGCAGCTCATGTTTACATTCCTAACTACATACTTAAGGTTCTAGATACCGAGGTGGGAAGTCCAGCGACTATATACCTGAGCATTTAATATTTTTATATCTTTTATAAGCTCGGTATGTCTGGCACGGTAGACCGTCGCCTCAGCCACGTGTCTTTCATTTCAGTTTTATTGTAACATACCCATGTAGTACATACTGTGTGAATATTGGAGGGGTTGGTAATTGTTTATTTTCGAGCACGGTATCTATGTACGAATTATAATAACCTGTACACAAAGAAGCTTCAAGAGGGTTATAATACACATTTTGTGCAGTTTACCAGTCGAGCCAAGGACGTTACCTCAGCAACAAGGTGGAGCACTTACGACCCTCTGCTCTTGTAAATTTTCGCCAACGGCTTCCACGGGTGGTAAACATGACCATAATTTGTCCGTTCGGATCACGCCTTGGTTGCGCGGTACTCGTGTGATTACACATGTTGGTTACACATGTCGGAGTTCCCACACAAACCCTCACCATCCTCTTAACGGGGAACATATACCTCAAAATTTAAAAAAAGTCAAAACCACCGAAAGTCATTTTTGAGACTTTTTAATGGATTTCACATGATTTGAGAGAGAATTTTTTTTCTGTCTATGATGCACAAAATAAAATCTACCCGTGGACCGATTTTAGTTTTTCTGGTCTCAAACCGTTTAGTAAAGAGGCCTTTTCAATATGAACAGAGACTTTTTCATCACTTTTTTTTTTCTCTTGAGTTATTATGAAAAGTAACGTATGAAGCCAAAAAAACGCTATTTTATTCTAAAAAATTATGAATATCTGGTACAATTTTGATCGGATCAAGAAGTTCTCTGTTCATTTTGAAAAAGCCTCTTTACTGAATAGTTTGAGACCAGAAAAACTTAAATTGATCTACCGATAGATTTTATTTTGTGCATCGTAGACAAAAAGAAATGTGTTCCCAAAATCGTGGGAATAACACATTCTAAAATATGAAAAATGACTTTTAGCCGTTTCGACTTTTTTTTACATTTTAAGGTGTATGCACCCTCTTAATCGCGCGGCATAACATATATCCCGTTGCCTACCTAGGCTAGCTAGTATTTCAACCCTCGTCTATGCGTTTGGTGGATCATGCAAAAAAGAATCTTAATTGAGTCTCTGTAAGGAGACAGGAGTCGACTTGTTATATGCCCTATAAAGAAGTGACGGGTCTGGAATGAATCTTTAACGACTTCCGGTGAATCACGGTTAACCAGAAAACTAAAGCCGCCACGAGTAGAAAGCACATCCCTATTAATCTGACATATTTTGGACTGAAATTCTGCCAATTTCTTCACGATACAATATACTAATTCAACTTGTCATACTATACGTATAAACATTGGTATGTGGAGTGAGAACATGATTCACTGCTTCAGAAGCTCTTCTGAATGGGTACCTACTCACATGCCTATCTACGAATGATTATTTATATAATTTCAGATTCAAGAACTTACCGGTATTCGAGCGGTACTCTCCAATGAAACGTCTGGTCAGGTAGCGCACAGTTAACGCTGTAAATTCAGGAAAAAAGCATTGTGAGGGGGTTTGTTTGGCGTAATTTTTCGTGTAAACAGGAAGGATGACTTAACGAATTTAGAATTGAGGCTCAAAGTGGATTCAGGGCATTTTCATAAACGACTTATTACTTCTAAGGGCTTTCAAATTTAGATTTAGTCGTCTCTCTCTAATTTTATAACCATCGGAGTTTTAATGAGGATTTGAAATCTACAGTAACGGCGAATGATGCAGATGTGGATAAAATAAGCCTTCGAACCAAACGTTTGCTTTGATGAAGCGTTGATATATGCTTGAAATTTAGACAACAATTCGTCGATGTTACAATGCTTACCAGATTTGCCGACGTTGCTACTGCCGAGAACTGCGATTCTTACACGGGAAACATTTCCGTTCCTATCATCAGCCTTCATGATTGAATCTGTAACAGAAAAGAAACACGTATAAAAATTGTGCTCGCTATAATGCATGAAGGAAGGGTGTGTTTGAGGAATGACATTGCAATCAAAGGATATCACCGAATAAACCTATATAAGTATGTATGTAAAGTGCACATTATTCAAACGGGGACAATATAACACCTGCTGTTATTGTCGTTATTCTTGAACTAGAGGCGTAGTGTTGGCCTTTGGTTGTCACGAATTGGTCAAGGTTGTCAAGAACGAGCGGGTTGTGTGATTCACCCGTCTACTAAACTGACGAGAGAGCACGCCCGGCCGATGCTCGATTCAAATGGGTTATGATGGGCTATTAATGTATCCGGCTCCCTGATTGGTCACTTTAAAGATCTCTTCGTATCTTGGTTCAGGATGTAGGTATAGGTAGCTCGGAGTGAAACACTCTTGAAATTCGAGCGTTGTCTCAGAGTCATCCCCTTATAGAGTAGCGCATTATACCGAGGCTAATTTTACCTTCCATTTTCGTTTTGATAACTGATTAGCTTCAGACTTCGACTTCGATACGTCCTCTAAATTAGAGAACGAGCTGGCCATACCCAGGATATAAGAACCTAATGGAATGATGTTGCATTGTCTGTGCGCGCACGAGACCTTTTGGTACGTAGGTGAATCCACGTATGTATGTAGCAGGTATGTATGTATGTACATACATACGCATATGTGAATTCATGTGTCCAAATCGGAATAGGATAGCAACAGTCACGCCGTCTAGAAAATAGGACATCCCTCGGCCATTTGACCACTGGTATGTTACGTACAGAAATAAATTGTTCCTGACTAACCGCGCGCGATTATGCATAGTTCAAAGAGAGGTACGCCCCTGATTTTCAAACGGTACATTTACTGCGATGCAAAAATGCGTGCGAGGGAGTTGTGGATGTAAAATCAGCCAGTGTGCGAGATCTGAAATGTGGATTGTGGCAGTTTGAAAATGAGCTTCAAGAAAAAAATTCTTGGTCGTTGTCCAAAGATCGAAAAATGGCGTCTATTTGCTAATAAATATTCTCACAAGATCGGGTCGACAGCTCAAAATTTGTAAATGTCCTAATAGTTATTGGCCTATGAAAGATTGGGAGGCTTCGACGGAACCGACAAGCCCTCTCTTCGATATGCCCTGGTCCCGAATTGGATGTCTCCCTGTTCTATTCAGCGTCGCGACGCTCAGCTATGCCACGCGGCGCCGAGAGACTCAGACCGACGCCAGAAACGACAGAATGCTCGACAGTTTTATTGCACTTTTTGATTAACAAAAAAAAAGTTAAAAAAAAAAAAACAAAAAAAAAACATGATGTTACGTTATACAGATGGCGTTTAATTATTCGGAAGGTATATTTGATCAATTATACTATGCGTCTACTCGGGTGTACCTGTACTTTACTGTATGCAATTGCGGCCGTTGAACGGAGTGAACCTTGTGTTTAGGTTTGCGAATAAAAAATATGTTACTAACTCAGACCATGGGCTTAGACAATGTCTATCTAACAAACAACATGCTGATCAAACTGGCGCATCAGAGTATTTTGAAAACGGAATGTGATGACTCCCAGACGTCCCATCCGGTGGCTCGAAAAACAAAGAATACATATAAATATTTTTTGATCAACTCCTGCCTTAATTGATGTACACGCTTTACTTCAACCTTGCAGTCAAAATGCACAGAATTAGATTTTATTGTGCGAACCTGAGATACGACATCCATGCGCATTTTGAAATCCAAAAAATATCTTGGTGGCGCCACGGTGCATACAAGTAATGGGGTCGTTTACGAGATCGGCTTTTCTTTTATTATTTTCTTTTTCTCTCTTTCTTTCTTTTTGCGTCTTGTATTTTGAACATTCCGCAACTATTTTTATTTCCACTAAAAAAGCTCACCTGCTTTCAGCAGAGTTATCTGAGAAGAAATTCAATGCCCAGAATTATAGATAGTTCGACTCCCATCATATATTGCAAATACCATGATAAACAATAGAGCGAATTCATAAAAAAGTTATAACGAACATATTCGTTTTCCTAGATATCGCACATGACTGAAATAATTTATAAGGTCTACTTCAAAGTTTCCTTCAATGCGAGCGAAGGAAATCTCTTTTATTTTTTTATTTTCGGAGTCCCGTGTGCAGCTATGCCTTCCACACACACATACATCCGTTAATGATTCTTACTCTAGCTCCGTGACCTACAGCAAATTACAAAATTATTAGGCGCTCGACTGGAAGGTTCTTATGTACTTTTAATTTGGTAATGGAAAGTAGATAATTGCCCAAGACTATATTCGATATTAATCGTTATTCTCGTGTTCACATCACATTATCGTTGAAACAGCCCACCCTTGAAATGGACTTGGCCAAGCTGCTCTCGTTCTGGTGTCTGAGATATTTTGGCTCGCAACTAGTTCACGAACATAGCGGCGACTCCGATTCACGACTGGTCGGCAAACCGAGTAGGAATAGCTACAACGGAATGGAAGAAGGAAAGAACTGTCTGCTGTTTGGGTTTTCAGCCTGCCTGCCTTAGACTTGCAATTAGTGGTATACATATAAGAGAAATGTATCGTTGTCAAGTTTTTTTTAGTAGCCGTCGATTACCTTTAACTTTATTAGCGCACCACGCGTGAATTATTTAGGTTATTTAACGTGTACTTATGTCCACACTGCGGCCATTTCGTACGTCAATCGACTTATCATACTCCTGCGATACCTGCAGGATTGACATAAATAATTATTTTGTCTAAATTTAAACTGAGAAATATGCGTAGGAAGCTTTAGAATCTATATTTGTCAATTTGTTTTTCGAACCCAGCGAGGCTTGCAGTGTAGACATTAACACTGAAGTTTATTCAAACGGCATAGTTCATAGGCTGCGTTGTGAAGGTCGGGAGCAATAATCACAAAAATTCGTACACACCGAGTCTGAATGGTTTATTAGTTAGTCTTGTAAAATCAAAGAAAGATTATTATACGCACAGTTTAGATCAGCGTTGGTCTGTTCAAGACATACCTCACTGTTTGAAAGCTGTTTGAACATTTGTACCTCATCGGGATTTTCAAAGTAAAAAATTACATGGATTTGAAATTTGAACTACAAGGTTCACTGGGAGATACTTTGAAATGTCGCGGCAATTCCTTGCAGGATTCAGTCGATGGGGTAATTCTATGCTAACCTCATTGCAGTTACATAAATCTTTAGGCATACCGAACTCGATACACTTGTGCAGATGTTGAAAAAATATACACGAACCGTACGTCATAAATACCTCTCTTCAAGTGGACATAGCTGCTGTAGGAATGGAATGCAATTTATATACAACATGCACTGAACATACTTATGCGATAATATTACTAATTGCAGGCCCCTGACTGCAGTGAATCTTGCATCAACATGCGATGTTACAGGTTCCTGGCACTCATTCGCCTGCTCGTGCCGGTTGTAATAAATACGCTGAACAAAATATTATTGGTCATCAAATGTTATTTACCTTTTTGAAGCTTCCGAATTCTTGTCGATACGTTAAAAGTAACGCAAACTACGACCGCACTCACTTCAAGTTTCAAGTTTTTATCAGCCGAATTATTTTTGTTCGAAAGAATAACTGACGTTCCCTCACTAGTCGTCACTGATGAGACTTTGTTTAATTTTTGCTTCTCCACTAGGAACTTAGTCGGTCACGAGGAACTTGCAGAATTGCTGTATGAAGTATGAAGGATAACGTATGAAGTCAGACACACGACACACCAACACCGGGGACTGCGCTGAACTGTTTGGTGGAGCAGCGCGAGCCGTCTTATGTGGGGCTGCCAGGTATTCGTATATATCAGACGGAAACTCGCGCGCCGGCGCTGGCCCAAACACGTGCGGTAGGGCGTCGCGACGCATTTTCATGATGCAAGCGTTCGGAGATCAATTCCAACGTGTTGTGGTTGTCTCTATTCAACGGATTAAGTCGCACATGTTTCCATCACGCGCGTCCTAGGAAGCATTATATGCCACACGACATGGGTGCACCTGTGACAACGTGCGAGAGAGGTATTTAAACATGTAAGGCTTGAGCTGGAGATCTCACCGAGCCTTATTTTTGTTTCAAAACCATTATGCGAGAACGGATCCGAGATGAAAAAGACACTTCGTGGATTGTATGAATACCCTCTCACTCCATCTTATTTGTATAGCCAGCTATGCGACAGTACTTTCCTTGTGTTAAGTCTTCCACATGTAACGGTCGGATTGAAACTATAGAACAGATTAGTCGGTGGTAAATAATTTATCGTTGGATCCTGCCATGCACTCCATGCAGTGGGTCTTCGAGGGCCTGGTATAGAACGGTAATGTAGGGGCAGGTGCGGTTTGATGGGTTAGAAATAACTTGACGAAAATTGATTATCTGTCACATTCCAGAGTGCCGCATTTCCTGGCTTTGGGCTACGCGATGTGTTTTTAACAATTGACATTATTGTACCCCGTGGCGTTACCGGTGCTCGTGCGTTTACGGAATTTTGGATTTCGTTAAACTACCGTATTTATACTGTACGTCTCACAGGCTGCTGAGCGTGGTAGTGTGCCTTTGAATTTTTGAAAGTAATTGACTTGCAGTTATTCTGGGAGTCAACAATCTCGGTAACAATTGTGTTTTATATTAGGTGGACATAGTCCAGATTTCAGTAGGTATTGTATTGAAGCATAACAGTATTTTCGAACGGCTGTGACTGAAAAGATTCAGTTGGATGAGCGATAGAAATAATAATTGTAAAATATGTACCTTACTGGCTATCTTGCACACGCATCATAACTTACTCCTTTACATGAAATCTTCTGCGGTTTACCGTACTATATGTATGGTTACAAAAAGAAATGCGGTTTTTAGTGGTATAGGATTTGCGCTACTTACACATGGGCTACTTTGAAACTACATTTCAGTCATAGTCAAACGAGGTGAAATAAACAATATTGATGTATATTGTTTTTATTATTTGACAGTTTTCGGACGTTTTGTATTAGTTTTTTCCAACCCACCGTTTATCATGGTGCCGAAGTAAAAGTATAAGTTTTAATTGCCTTTTGATAGTGACTTAGTTTTACCGGCTCTCATAACCTAAATTATGTTGTAGTTTAAATGTCCTTGGCTCCCCTAACGTACTGGATTTTGATTTTGAGTTGTCAACTTATTTGTAAGTATATGATTTTAGATTATAAGATGAAACTTATGTATGTGTATGAGATGATTAGGAAATTTTGTTTTAATCAATTCCAATCTGAAGAGGACCCACTCTGAGGGTCGAAACGTTGAAACTTTGGAAGTTGTCATTGACCTTTGATACCAACGAATTTAACTACGTCATTTAGAGGAGGTCGAATAAAAAGAAAAAATAAAGAAGTTTCAAAATAAACAAACCTTTAAAATCTTCATCATAAACGAAAATGAAGGTAGCCAATAGATATATTGACTAAACTGCAGAAATAAGCTGCACTTAGGTATATATAATTGCAGCTTATATATAAGTATATATAAGTGCAGCTTATTTCTGCAGTTTAGTCAATATATCTATTGGCTACCTTCATTTTCGTTTATGATGAAGATTTTAAAGGTTTGTTTATTTTGAAACTTCTTTATTTTTTCTTTTTATTCGACCTCCTCTAAATGACGTAGTTAAATTCGTTGGTATCAAAGGTCAATGACAACTTCCAAAGTTTCAACGTTTCGACCCTCAGAGTGGGTCCTCTTCAGATTGGAATTGATTAAAACAAAATTTCCTAATCATCTCATACACATACATAAGTTTCATCTTATAATCTAAAATCATATACTTACAAATAAGTTGACAACTCAAAATCAAAATCCAGTACGTTAGGGGAGCCAAGGACATTTAAACTACAACATAATTTAGGTTATGAGAGCCGGTAAAACTAAGTCACTATCAAAAGGCAATTAAAACTTACACTTTTACTTCGGCACCATGATAAACGGTGGGTTGGAAAAAACTAATACAAAACGTCCGAAAACTGTCAAATAATAAAAACAATATACATCAATATTGTTTATTTCACCTCGTTTGACTACCCTACTGAAAAAGATATTGTAAAATATTACACGAAAAATTACATAATGAATTACATAAAGTTATGATTGGATTCATGATATGAATTATCATGTAAATTGAGAATGTTGTAGATTATTATGTACTTTATCACATGATTTTTATTCTGACCATTGTTGTACAAATACACATAATTTATTATCTAATTTATATTGTGATGTTTTACATGATCAGATTTTACGATAGAAAAGAAAAAAAGTAAAATTTAGACCGGGGGATTTACGAGTTCCAACTTCTCCGAAGAAACTGGAAATCAATCACAATTATATCAAAGCTTATGAAGCTGAAACCTCGCTATACTACTGTGAAGTACCGTAGCTCAGACGGTAGCGTCACTGCTTGCGAATTCAAAGGACGGCGGTTCGATCCCGACTCAGGGATCCGTTTTTTTTTCTTTTTCTATCATAAAATCTGACCATGACGTAAAACATCCTACGATAAATTAGGTAATAAATTATGTGTATTTGTACAAAATGATGTTTAGAACAAAAATCTTATGATAAAGTACATAATAATTCGTATCGTGAATCCAATCATAACTTTATAAAATTTATCATGTAATTTATTATGTACTTTTTCATGTAATATTTTACAGGATCTTTTTCAGTAGGGTATGACTGAAAAGTAGTTTCAAAGTAGCCCATGTGTAAGTAGCGCAATTCCTATACCACTAAAAACCGCATTGTATACACGCCATTAATGAACTTTTATCTAAGGCACCACTAATTTCATGTACTTAAATCCAACATCTACTGTCTCGACTTACAGAAATATTTTATGTAATACATGCACTGAGAGACTTCTTATGTGAACAGTTGGTAGATTTATATCAGAGTTTGATATGTTACATCAACAGTAGAGAAGAAAAAAAAAGAAGACGAGGGGGGGGGGGAGGATAATTATTCGTAGCTTCATATTGAAGTTTGACATTGCAATACCAGTATTCGACAAAATATTAGGGTAAGGTTGCTATCGATGGACCAGCTAAGCAAAGTTGGTCATAAAATTTGGATTTTTAGTCAAAAACGCAAAACCACTGGTGGATGTTTTCTTCGAAACCTATTCTACAGAGCAGTCACGAGTGAGCAAGGTTATTGTTAATTTCTGATTATTTAACACCGATTTTCTGTTTTTTGAATTTGGTCCGTTCATGACAACCCTACTCCATGAATGGACCACTAAAATAATGAACATAAAACAATACAAGGACCTGCTCCATGGATGGACCACCCCATCTCCGTCGATGGACCACTAATAGTAGGGGAAGGTGGGGCGGAATGGCCAGGTGGGGCTAAACGGCCGACCAAAAAAAAAATGACTTACTCGCATTTTCGCATCAAGGGGGACCGTACGAAACGGTATGCAACGTGACTTCGCTGACAGTCATCAAAAATTTTCAGGGTGGGGCTAAACGGCCACCTAAAAAAAAAGTGAGGAAACTGCATTTTCACGTCGAGGCGAGTGAGATAACACTATATGCAACGTGGTTTCACTGAAAACGATGCAAAACCGAAACGGTGGGGCAAAATCGCTCATTCTCTTTCATCCACTCTATAGTTTATGTTAATATTCTGAAGTTTCGATTGATTTTTGATATGTTAGAATACTTTTTTTGTTGTTTATTGACCTAGTTGGTTTTCATTATTTTATTTGAGTTTCAGTAATTCGGATAATCCACGTAAATTCTAGTGCACGAAAAAGAAATTACAAAATTAGTTACTCATCAATTAAACGGAAATGCCAGTAAGCAATTTGCCCCATCGTTTCGGTTTTGCATCGTTTTCAGTGAAACCACGTTGCATATAGTGTTTTTATTACGCATGCATGAAAAAGTTTCTTGTTTCGACGTGCGGAGCGGGTATATTCTGGCACTTTTCTGACGTTTACGTCGTCAATGGCAACGTAACACGCCGGACCTGCGCACTTCGTTTTGCGCATCTCCAGCGTGCACAACAAGATTCTTGTCGCGCACGGCGTGCAAACAAGAAACTTTTTCATGCATTTGTAATAAAAAATACTGTTCGATACGAGGGCAAAATGAGGCGTTGAGGCTCGTGCGATGTATTCAGCACTCACCTCCGTCTCGGCTCCGGCGTCGCTCGGCGCCTACGGCGCCTCGCTACACCTCTGCCTCGACTACGGTTCGTGCTGAAACATCGCACTCGGCCTAACAACGCCTCACATTTCGCCCTTGTATCGAAATGTACTAATCTCACTCGC
Organism: Euura lappo; assembly: GCA_018257835.1. Lineage (NCBI taxonomy): Eukaryota > Metazoa > Arthropoda > Insecta > Hymenoptera > Tenthredinidae > Euura > Euura lappo. The sequence continues at coordinate 368,692 of JAEUYN010000265.1, read as the reverse complement.
CTCGACGTGAAAATGCAGTTTCCTCACTTTTTTTTTAGGTGGCCGTTTAGCCCCACCCTGAAAATTTTTGATGACTGTCAGCGAAGTCACGTTGCATACCGTTTCGTACGGTCCCCCTTGATGCGAAAATGCGAGTAAGTCATTTTTTTTTTGGTTGGCCGTTTAGCCCCACCTGGCCATTCCGCCCCACCTTCCCCTATATTACGTACCTAGGCCAGTAAAGTAAGAAAAGTCTCAGATCACATGTAATTGTTGGCCGAGGCGAAGCCGAGGCTGACAAACATGTGATCTGAGGCTTTCTTATTTACTGGCCAAGGTGTGTATACTATTTTTCTGCTCGACGCAGCCGGAAAGCGGCAACTTCGTTTAGCGCAGCGGCCAGAAAGTTGCCACTTTCCGGCCGGAGGGCAGAAAAATAATGAACATAAAACAATACAATGATCTAATAACCTAATATATTGGTGTAAATGATAAATTGATGACGTATGAATAGATTTTTGAGATTTCAAACAAATTGTGGGTCAACCACGATAGATGCTCTCAACAGTGTCTTACAAACTGAAAAAAGTAATACCTTCCATACTGGTCCATTCATAGCGTTGTTGCCCGGTCCATCCATGGAATTTCGCATCGCAACACATAACCTATCCTACTACCACAGGATGGAAATATACCTAAAAAAGTATCGGTATGATTTTGAAGAGCGAAGTATAAGCTTCAAAACCATCCAACACGATTTAGGAAAAATCACCGATACAAGGGTTCAAACACGTTTGCAAAATTAGGAAAAATAAGATGTGAAAGGGCAAATTCCTACCTCGCTCAATTTCAGCACACCTATGGCACCCATGTGACTGTTTTTAACATGGCCACTCTTTGGCCACTATAAGTAGACTTGATTCGCACTGATAGCAACGCCAAGCACTAACACATACCTGAGATATATCACTGGTCCATCGAAGGCAACGGTCCATCGATAGCAACCTTACCCTACGTACATGTAGTATTGATTGGTGAATATAAAATATTATGATACTGTATGTCAAAGAATGGTATGGCCACATCAAACTATACAACATAGAACTACACATAATTATCCTTCCCCCTCCCTTCGTTTTCTGTTCCTTCTCTACTTCTGGTGTATAACATATCAAACTTTGATATAGTTCTACCAACTATTCACATAAAAAGTTTCCCTGTGTGATGGATGCTCCAGCTCTGAACGGCGGCGATTTCTTCACAGATCAAAGGTGGCTTATAAGTATATGTATATGGTGTGTGTGCGTGTGTGTGTGTGTGTGTGTGTGTGTGTACATATTTAATTAATGTAGTAATTATTAATTGATGAATTGATGTATTATTTACAATAATATTGAAAATGGAGAGAATCAGAGGTTGCAGTAAAGTACAGGACTGTATTTACTACAACAAGTGTTTATTCTGTCACATTCACATTGTCTGAGAATTTCACAGCCGTCACACTGGGTGGATTCCACCCAGTCAGTTAAAAAAAAAAAAAACGATTGTGAGCAAACAAACACTCCGAAGTATTAAAAAAAAATAACAGAATATGCTTCAAACCTTCTAGATCATGTACGATATATTGACGTTTGGAAGAAAAATTGCGACTTGAAAAAAAATGTATGAAAAGGTAAAAATGAAAAAGACACGTTTTTGCTAAAAATATCATAACTTTGTTATTTTGTTATATTTTTAACTAAAATTTGGACGTGATACTCCTGAGATATGCTACTTTCAATGAAAAAAAAAAAGTAGCACAGTGCGCTCGTGTAGAATCGATCAGACCGCGCGCACGTTGTTGCTTATTCGATTGTCAGAGGAAGCTTCGTTTGAATGATTAACCGTCGGTACCTACTTTTAGGGGATACTTCAAACCAAAGGTAAACGACGACGGAAGTCCAGTTGGAAGCGAGGGACTATTGGATATTTACGCCCAAAGTCGAACGACGGTTTGATTCCACCCAGTGTGACTAAAAAGGGTTATGCATTGATGTATTTGTGACCTTCACAGTATAAAAGTACGACGACAAAAGACGTCTTCTTGAGAATTCTCACGATATCTTTGTCAAATAAAAATAAATAACCAATAAATTGGGCTAGGGTATGTCTGGTGCGTGAATTCGCATCTTTTTCGAATAAAAATAAATAACAAATAAATTGGGCTAGGTTATGTCTGGTGCGTGAATTAGGAAAATAGGCGTTTTTTTACGCACATCACAGATGCATGACGTCCAAGTTTTGTTTGTAAATTACTGTGCGTTGAGTTATCTCTTGCGCCAGCGCCAAACCACTCGTTTGTACACCTACCGTACCACTGTACAGAAAGACGACTGAGACAAGCCGTTATCGAGAAGTTTTTCGCAATGTATTTCGAATTCAGGTGCACGGTTTACCTACTCGGCAACGATAGAACAAAAGGCTTGCTGATAATGGACGTCGTCTCGTCGTCAATTGCACATGCTCAACATTTCTTATATGTGTAGAGCCCATCCATCCACATTTGGCGGAAGATTGTTCAACAACGAAGAATGCAGTTTCTGCAAATGGGGACTGTACTTTTTCTTCATTTTCGCATCATCGTTTGTAATTCTTTTGGAATCGATCGCCACAATTCAGTAAGTGACGGTGTGAAAACGTTGGCAAACACAGGGAAGTGGTATCTGGCGCGCCCGCGATAGGCAACTGGACATACACCTGTAATTTGGTTGGCAACGCCATGTGTTGTAGCTCGGCAATTTTTTCGGCGGCGAGCTATAACGTGGCATTGCCAACCAAATTACAGGTGTATGTTCAGTTGCCTATCGCGGGCGCGCCAGATACCACTTCCCTGGGTGTACCTATAAGGTCGTAATTGATCTCGTTCATTTCTATATATGAATAAGGAGATGCTATATTCGACCTTGACGTGAACTCAGATTTTTCCGAGTATCTAAATCCATGAATCTCAAACTCGGAAAACAGATGTGTAGCGAAATTCTGCAAGCAATTTCGAACGAAAAAAAAAACATAAGGAAAGTATTGGTGCCGCGCAAAAATGAGGAAATACAGTAGACGGCCCAAGTAATGAACCTTTAAGACAGAACTTATAATTAGGTTATTTCTGTTTTTTATCCCCCAATTACTGAACACTTAAGAAGCAATCCGAGGAATATTCATTATACTTCTATTTCACATCCACCCAGATCCATTTACATCTATTTGACGAATAAATTGTTAGAAATCTGTACATTGGCTGTACACCCGTTCACAGATATTCTGGCGGACCTAGAGTTATGCAACCGAACATACACGGACTTTCTTTGATGGGATCGGTAGTAGCGTAGTTCTGCAGTTTGGCGGGTTGGGCTAGGAGAATTCGGCACGTGAACAGCTGTCAGTTACCCCAACCTCAAAAGCCAAACAAAGTTACTGTTATAATAATTTGAACTACCGGAAATGTTCTGAATCTTGGAAACATTTAGCCTAACTTGACAATCACCAAGTTTACTTGTGGAAACATTCAACCCAATTATATAATGCCCAGATTTATTTAATAAACTAATATAATCATAAGCTCACTTACAAATCGCAACCGACAAAAAAGATAACAAGCCTACGTAACAAATTATAATAGAAATAAATAATAACCCTAAACTTACACACTATGATCTAAGATGAAGCGTGATGTCTACAAAAGAGCATCAGTTTCTATGCGAATAAAGGACAATCGTACGAATAAAATCAACATACTAACAGCACTTCAACGTCAACTATTTATTATTACTCTTCACTTGTGTACGAATGAAAACAAACGTAGCGACACACTTATGAAGGAGTTGATAAATATTTTACTATTTATATGTAAATGAGGAAACTTAATTTAATTTAACGCTGCGGGTATATCGACTAATAGTCTGGTCCTGAAATAAAATATAAACTTTCGACAGCACTTCGCTGCCATCCAATTGTTGTAAGTTTATATTTTATATTCAGGACCAGACTATTCAATACTGGTACTAATAAACTATTTAAACTCTTTAGAGAGTTTATTTATTTCTATTATAATTTGTTACGCAGGTTTGTTATCTTTTTTGTCGGTTGCGATTTGTAAGTGAGCTTATGATTATATTAGTTTATTAAATAAATCTGGTCATTATATAATTGGGTTGAATGTTTCCACAAGTAAACTTGGTGATTGTCAAGTTAGGCTAAATGTTTCCAAGATTCAGAACATTTCCGATAGTTCAAATTATTATAACAGTAACTTTATTTGGCTTTTGAGGTTGGGGTAACTGACAGCTGTTCACGTGCCGAACGCTTCTAGCCCAACCCGCCAAACTGCAGAACTACGCTACTACCGATTCCATCAAAGAAAGTCCGTGTATGTTCGGTTGCATAACTCTAGGTCCGCCAGAATATCTGTCCACGGGTGTAAAATGGAACAGCATGTCTGACGAAACCGGAAAAAACTGAACACCATGAACACTGAATGCCATTCAGCAACTCAGTTACGTCCCAAAGTCACTGTCCCAGTTGATGATCGAATAGATGGAAGTGCCGATTTTTTAAGCTGAATTTATAATCTATTGAAATTAGTAACTGGACAGAAATTCTTCAACTCTCATTTGTCGGTTTTTATTCGTGGACGTGGATATTTGGAGACAGATATCGCGACGGAACGTATAAAAACTATTTGGGTTCGTACGGAAATTTCTTTCATTTCATTGAACAAATAACCGAAATAATTTGAATATTATCCAAAATCAAGGTCACCTGCTGAATAATGTAGTCTTTCCTAAAAATATATCCAATAGTCTAATGCTATTGAGTCGACATTTTTTGGTCAGATTACGGGCAGACAAATAAATATTTATTCGCTCTATACGTCATCGGGACACCCCCTAACAATTACCCAACAATCATACACGGTGATCCTGAAACCCCGGTGGTCATACATTAATATTGTAGTATAGCTGTAGGTTGGGCTCGTTCGCTCGTTCACTCGATGGAAGGGGCGTTATTGTTCCGCGCCCACTCAATTGTCAGTGGTATTTCAAATATTATTGTTATTGTGAATATTTTAATTATTATTATTATCATCTATGTATATAATATATGTATGCATGAGTATTTCTGTTCCTGGACATCCGGCATCCAAACATCCGATTCTTGGACTTTAATATAATGTATGATGATGATATGGTGATATGATGATGTAAGATAATTAGGACTCCTGTTCAAGATTACATATTATGGCTGTACTGCAAGCACACTCGCCAAAATAGCCTTTCGCCCGTGATGCACACGATTTTTTTCTCAACACCTGGTCTGCAGAAATGCCTCTATTCAGACCGAGTGAGCGGGCGCAAAACGGCAATTTGCACCCGAGGGCCGAAAAAATCTGTTTTGCGCCCGCTCAAGAGGTATGAAAAGTGGCATTTTGCGATCGGACGTGAGATAAAAACATTTGAGGCAAATGGCACAGGGGCCAACTTGCCCCAAAAAATTTGCGCCATCTTGCCCTGAACGCGTTGCTAAGCATCAACAAGTAAACAATCGAACAAAACGTTCAAGGAAATGTAAAATTAAACCATGATCTATTAGATAACATCCTAAGGTATGTGTTCTTCGTATTCGTATATCACTTCGTATTCGTGTTCGTCTTCGTATATACTTTAGGAATCCACTCTGTACAGTTACGTAAGCATTCAGGTACTCAAACTGATTTGGATACCGTGATGTGAAAAATTACTTACCATTTCCCAAAATAAGTATTAACGGATTTCTTCTCTCACGGCCAATCGGTAATATAATTGTTTTGTTCATAGCAATTGCTAAAAGCGGGCGAAAGAGACTATTTTCCTGCCCTCGGGCGCAGAGGCCCGTTTTGCGCCCGCTCACTCGGTCTGAAAAGAGGCATTTCTGCAGACCAGGTGTTGAGAAAAAAAATCGTGTACATCACGGGCGCAAGGCTATTTTGACGAATGTGACGGCATTACACTCGCCTTCGGCTCGTGCTGCAAATTTCCCGCTCGAAAAATAGTTCTTTGCGCCCTTGATACACAATGTACTATTTCGTGTCAGCTTTGAGACCCAAGTGACTCGAATTTTTTTTCAGGTCAGCGATGAAGTTAGCCACGTGAAGTGCCATCTTACGGATCTAAAACATGCGTCGAAAAGTAACTTTTCAAGGCCTGAGCCGTACAAAAAACAAGCGGGTTTGGGTTGACTATGAGCCAGCCTTCGAACTTCCCGTTATCTATTTTGTTATCAGCTATTTTGAAATTTGTAAATCTGACCTCAGATTCTTGATCAGTGGTTCAAAAAACCTTCGAGTACAAATTTCCGTAAGATTTTGAATGTTTTTAGTATTTTTCCCAGCAAATCGGACTCGCCATTTTGAATTTCGCTAATCTGACTTCAGATTCGTGATCAGTGACCCAAAAAACCTACGATTACCAAGTTTCATCCAAATCCAAATGTTTTTAGTTTTTTTTTGCAGCATATCGCATACGACAAATGAAAATTTTGCAAAACTGACTTCAGATTCGTGATCAGCGATCAAAAAAACCATATGGTACCAAATTTCATTGAAATCCGTTGATTCGTTCTCAATATATCGTCATTTTTGTTGTATTTTTTTAGAATTTTGTTATTTGAATAGTTCAAAAAGTACTAATCCGATCGAAGCCAAAATCTAATCAGTTCTAAGTTAAGAAAAGCCCCGTCGATTGAGCTCAAGTTGATCGAAATCCGACCACGCGTTCTCGAGATATCGTCGGACAAAAATTTGATCACGCGCACACACACACACAAACAGACGTCCATCTGAAAATGATCGGAAGTGATTCTCCGGACCTCGAAACGTGATCCAGTGAAAACTCAACTTTTCATTTTAGGGGTGATTACAATAACTTCCTATTTTCTCTGAAATCAGAGATACGGGAAGTTAAAAACTTAATCCCGATCATAGCTGTAATTTTGTTGTATATTTATCGGCGGCCGAACAAAGTGCAGGTTTAAATTGACACACGGTAAGCGAGGACGTGACATATTCACAAAACGTTTTTACACGTACGCAATATATGTATGTATATGGGTGCGTAACGAGAGTAGTAATCTTTTGAATATATATAGTCCGGTTTAATCTCATACTGGGGACAGATAAGTGTCTTAAAATAACCCCTGTTGTTCTAAATATAACCCAGCAGATGATATTTTCATTCCACATTGTTTTCGTGCCAGCTACGCCGCACCGGAAGTGGTTATTACTATTTTTTTTTAGCAAAGATGATATTCTTGCTGTGACGGGTATTGAAATATACATATCCGCCTCTTTCAAAAGATCATATTTTATCGACCCTGGCGCCACCGTCTCATTTACTCAAGCGTGAAGTACACTCCGTGATATCAAAATTTTATCCATAGATATTATACATAGATGTATAATATCCTCTATACGTAGGTACACACATGTATCTAAATTCTAATCAACACTGGCAATAATCGAGCCAAGCTCGAACGGGAGTTAACTTACCCGAGGATAAATTCAGTCTCTGAACTCAACGACACACGTCTATTTATATCTACCTTGTCGGTGTCAAGTTTCTAAACCGATTATTCTCGATTTTCTGTAATGCATCGAACAGTGTTTCTTATCAACCTGAAGGTGGTCACGCATGTGGCATAATAGTGATTGGTATTTGAAGACGTGTGCGTGCAGCTCCTGTCACAAACTTTAGGTTAACCATTTCAAATTATGTGCGATAATTAAAATAGAACCATCGCCCACCTGATAGGGAGGTCCGCATTTTAGATGTTTACCCCTCGAATATGGCGGGCAGATCCAGAGTTAAAAGTACGATTACTAATCCAACGACATATACATATAGGTGTGATTTTTCCCTACGAATGACCTTAGAAACATTCTGATCAGTAATTCCAGGCAATGAGGACAGTGAACCAGGAAATGGCTTCACGCATGACGCCGACAGTAATCCAGACCTTTTCCTTGCCGCAAGTCTACAGTTCCTGCACCGTCTTCTTGCAAAGAGAACATTGCAGTGTGTACAGGTCGACGATAATGGCAACCCGACCTCCGGACTGCAGGTGAAAGACGCGAAAGAGGAAAACCACACCGCGAAGCAATTGTACTCTAAACAAATCGATCAAATAGAAGAGTATAAACGTCAGTTACGAAGTATGGAAAATTTTCTGTCCACCATTCAACTGGACGCGGAGAAACCAGCTGCTCATGCCAAGGCGGATTGTGATGAGATGGTTGATAAAACTGACTGTAACGTCGATTCCACTGATTCTCTTTGTGCGTCCACGTGTCTATATTCGTATGCCAAAGACGACGAATTTCCAGTCGTGATACCCGAACCAGTTAAGACTAATATTTCGGAGATGAAAGGTTCTAAAGCTGGAGATTCAACGGTTAGAAAAACCATGCCCGGTGCAGCGGGGGATTTTTCTGGTCGCCGGCCAACACTCCCTGTTATTCTAGATGATAAACGCATTAAAAGTACCGCGTCTTACGCGAGTGTCGTGCGAAATGCTGTTTCAGGGTTGGCCAGAAACTATGAAAAAAGGCATAAAAGTTGGAGGAAGAATCGTCCCGCGAACAGGTGGCTTTTACAACCTGGAATCACGAAAAACCCCAAGGAAGTGAGACGAGAAACAAGATCCGAGCGCGAAGTCCAGACCCAGTTCAATTTCGGAAAAGACGCTGATAGTCCAAAAGAAGTTCCACTGCGTATTCAACTCGCGATGGAGCCGGGTGCCAGCCCAAGAAAACCTGTAACGCTGCTCGTCAGGGTCCCAAGCACAATCTTCGACCTCTTGAATCGTAAGATACCGAAGCGAGATACGAAAATCTTGAGCTCCGATCCATCAGCGGAATCGCACATCGAGCGAGGCAAGAGAAAGAGACAATTAACTTCGGTATTTCGAAATTTATTGAAAGGAAGGACATCGCCTAGCTCGGCAAGTTTCTATTCTGAAAAAGAAAAACACTGGGGCGCGGTTACGTTGGCGAAAGAAACGGATAACGATGCCAAAACTCAAGAAGACAATACCAGCCGCAACACGCTGATATACACGTTGCAGAGGACCGAGTCGTCCGATTCAATCGGGCGACGAGCGCAAGCTGAGCTTTTCTGTCAAACCGATAACAAGCCTGTTGCAGATTTTCGAAGAACTGATCAATGTGGATTCAGACGCGGATTCGCTGTACTGGGTGGAAAGAGTGTCAACGGGAACGAAAAGCCTGCCTCAAATTTGAGTCCGAGGGAAATCAGTTGCGAGACGAAACCGAGGAATGGAAAATCAGCTGGTAGCACTCGACGACAGCTCGTGGACGATAAAGTACTGCGGCCGGAAATGATGCCCAACGAAACCGAACCCGTGGGAGTTTTGACGGAGAAGTATCTGGATGAGAAAATGATTCCTCTACGATACTCCAAAGGCTCGCCTGAGCTAAACCCCAAGCGTGGTGGAATAAGTCAGCGGGATGTTGACTCGTTCCTGAAATTGGCTGCGGAAGTGCGAAAAAACCAGGTGTCTCACGACGTGGACAGCAAACATGTTGAAATACCCGTTGAAATAAAAACTACGGAGACTCCGTTACGCCTACATAAAGCCCAAAATGTATCCGATAGTTCCTCAGGCGGTCGTATCTTTCATCCAGAAATGGAAGGCGTTCAAGCGCCATCGAAAAGAACAGAGAAAGAACAATTTTGGCGTATGCTGATCGGTACATTACCGGAAGGACCCTGTGTTCCGCAATCTACAGTAAATCGTGTCGTGCAAGAACTTGAGACCAAGAAAAATCGGCCGGAGGATCATTTTCAACACCTGAAAAAAAACGAGGACTCGGCGCTAGAGGTTCTGCTACGTCACATCGCGACCGGTAGCACAACTTGTTGTGCAAGACAGTCTGTAGCTAAACAGAAAACAATTGTCCAGGTACTCGAGCAACGGTTATAACAAAGAGTTTTACGAGTATTCTCTCATTATCCTTATCAAGCTCATTATTTGATCAATAGACAGCGCCGAAACGACAATTATCAAAAATAAGCATATGCAGCTGCAGCTCTTCGGAAAGTTTGTCAGGCAGTGACCGTGAAGCCCTTGAAGACGAAATGAAAGATTCAACATTCAATGAAGACAAGTACCGGGTTAACCATGTAGGTATTAGAAACAAGCCCGAAAGACCTGTCAATGAAAAATGTTGCCACAGTCACAGTGCGGCCGATAAAAATTATACCTTCAGTTGCGAGGGGAACAAAGATATGCCGGAAGACTCCGAAGAAAGATACACTGCCGGGGGTAAGATTCGATACTTTATACCTTACCAGAACGCAACAGAAATCGAAAGTTTGGACCAAAACTCGAAAAAAGAACTGATAACCTGTGATAGAACAGAAGTTATTATCGAAGAAGAAAATCGTGCGTCAGCAGGCGCCTCTAGAGCGATGGAAGACGTTGCGGTGGACGGCGATAGAACTTGTCTGTCAATTCGAGAAACCGAGAAGACGATTTTCTGCGACCCGGTTATAAGCAAGCAAGTTTTTGGTCAGCAAAACACTCTCACGGATGCTATGATTCGTTGGTGGGGTCCGCAGATTAATTATTCCACAACACCTTCGAGCCAGACTCAACTATCCACCTATTCCGTATCTATTAATAACCTAATGTGATAACGCGACTTATAAATGGGTAAAATAATACCATACGTATCATAAGACTCGTCGTCGCGTGTTCTTACAGCGTGTAGGCGCACGCGAAGTCACGAAGGTTCCATTACGTCCGAATCGCTGACGTGATCTGAATATTAACGCTATGTTATGCTTTCAAGCGAGGAGCTATTTACTCCTGAAATCAGCTGTACATCCTGATTTGAAATCACTAGAAATCTGCAAAAATCTACAGAAATCACGGAATCATTTACACCCTAAAATACGCTGAGTGAGTCGATTTGAAGTACACTGAACCCGAATATGTTTATGATAACAATTACTTTTTTTGTTAAACAATTTTTACGGACTGCGCTGATCGCAATGTAATTTGAATTTATGAGCGTTAGTGAAAAGAATTGCACATCCGAATTGTGAATTGATCAATACCCAAATTGTCATATAGGTACCTGCTTTTCGTAAGAGGCGAAACCTTCGGTTACAATTTTCTTGCAGTTTACAGTACGCAACCTCGGAATCATTCGAATAGATTGCAATTCAAGGCAACGAAAATAAATTCATTTACCGTCAATCCTGTCAACGAGTTACTATAATAATAACATTAAAATATTACGTACATCTACCGTTTTGTATAGCTGTTCCATGAATTCAGCATCTACAAATTATCGCTATTCCGAAAAGGTGTTCTTGTGGTGATAGAAGTGAAATATGAAGGGCAATTTTACAAGTCACCTGCAGTATGTATCACGTTGCTGTAATAGGGTGGTCGCTGGCTATTTAAAACTTGCCAGGAACTACTCAGTATACTTGAAGGTATTCTGAACTGGTATTCTGAATTAACTGAATCCCTGACATAATCAGGTTTATGAACAATTTTTGCCGATTTTGAATTCTGTCCTTCCTTATTATAAGCTATTCAATGGTCTATTCATTTCCAGGGAATCGGAATTTCAATCTCTCAATTTGTTAATACGGATGCTTGAATAATTTGTGGTGTTACGAGCGATTAATGCGTGATGTTTATTACTTTTAATTGCATAATTGCAAATCCCGAATTTCAGAGTCGATACTATCGTGCGGGAGGAAGGGGTTAATCAAGTCAGCAGAGAAACTACAAGATATAAGAAGTCTTGGCATGTGACTGTGAATTTTCCCTCTATTCCTATTTATGCTGTCTGAAGAATATTTATATCAGACCAAATTACTGCTAGAAAGTCGTTTTGACTTTGATGACTTTGATTCCGGGTGAATAACTGGAATTTTGTATTACCTGGGTAGAGAATTAATTCGGTCACGGTCATCAAATAATTCATGTCACATGCGCGTAAAGTGACTCTTTTTGGGCGAGGTTATTTTGTTCGAACGAGGAAAGTTCTAAAAACACAACCTCGCTGATCAACAGTTACTTAACGCGCGCGCCTCATAATGTAATTTTTGCGGGCCAGGCATAAAAATAGTATATTATATGGCATGCGAGGAAAGTAACTGTCTTTACGGCAAGGTTATGTTTTTCGCGCGAGCCGTTGGTGTGTCTGGCGAGCCTGCGGCAAAGCCAGTGGAGAGTACGAAGAATTCAATCTTTGTCGAACACTTATTTTCCGCGAACGCCCCATACTTTACTTTTTACGCATTAGAAAAGGCATTAAATTAAAAGTCACATTGGCGCCAGTTGAGATCCGCACGAACTGCTTATAGAAACTGCAGTATAGTTACTTTATGCCGCAACTTTGGACTGCGCAATTCGAACCGCGCAGCAAAGTTGCCGTAAAAAGACTTTATACCGCAACTTTGAACTTAGCGGTATAAAGTGCCACTTTACGGATCAAAAACAGGTGTCAAAAGGTGACTTTTTAATGCCTGTGCCGCAAAAGAGCAATTCAACACCAGTTGAGATCCACACGAAACGCGTATAATAAGCGTCGAAAAAAAAGTAATCTGCCGTACCCATAGTCTTTTTCGTGAAGTTCGTAAAGTGGCACTTTATACAGCTTACTTCAAGTCCGCTCCATGAATTCTTATTATGGCAACTAATTGCCATGCAGGCTATGGAGGGCCACTTTATAAATCGAAAACAGTGACTTTTCATTGCCTATGCCGGAAACAGTCACTTTGACGCCAGTTGAGGTCCACACTTCGAACCCCGCATCAACTGCCGTGGTTATGACACTCATTCACTGATCTCTACATATACTAACTGTATTAAGTGGACGGGTACCCTGTCTCCGTATACAGCGTGAAACCCTTACACGGACGGTAAGGGGCTCAGGGGGTCGGAGGAAGGGGCGCAGGGGCGATATCAAACTTTCGATATCGATATGAAGATGATAGCAAATTTGCAAGTTTATCAAACCTGAATATTCATGTTATAAATGCTTCACTTTCATAATCGTTATCAGAGGCTAAAAAGAAACGTTTCTGTCTTCTGACAATGATCATTCTTCACATAAAAAAATAATAATTATTTGTCATTGTTCAAAAAGGCAATGCCATTTTTATTTCTTTTACGACCAATAACATATATCTCTCTATATATAATATCTACAGGTTTTACCCGTGGGGCAGGAATCTTAGGCATTGAAAATGTTTCTTATGATTATTCATTCATTTTTTTTTCACATAAATCTTTGAGTGCGTTCCGCTGAACTTTTTCGTTTTCCGCTTAACGTTTTCCACGTACTCGGTTCCACATCCGGTTCTCTTGTTCATATTAAAACAAAAATCTTTCAAACCTCACATGCCTTCTATATCCGACTCCCGTGACGAATTTACCTTACATCTGTTGCTCAAAATGTTAAATTTGCCGATCAGACACCCATACCCACCACCCACACTTTCTAAATACCCCAAAATAGAAGCATTTTCAATGCTAAAAAAGTTTTTCGTTCGTGCGTTCGTCTCTCTCTATATATAAAAAAGTTTTTCGTTCGTACGTTCGTCACGTAACTATGGTCGGTTGTTGATTTCACGCCAGTATCGGTGTCGATTTCTCGAGCCGGTAACTATGCCAGTATCTGATACACACATTTCTTCTGACGGTAGTCACTATCTAAAAAAATGCAACTTTCTATTCTTTAACATCTATGGGTGCCCGTGTTATTTACTATTTGATAATGATTTAAAAGTGAAGCGCGTAGCGCCGAGTGCCTCGACAGAGCGAGCGAAGCGAGCGACGAGGTGGGGTTTGCGAGCGAATCGCGCAGGGGCGAATATACTATATTTATCAATTCTATAACCACATCCAAACCGTAGTTTAAAATCGAGGGGTTAATCACTCGTGTAATCTGGTGTACACCCCTTCGAGAATCTTCTGTAATCTCTTGTAATCTTTGTAATCTTTTGTAATCTCAGAAATCTTTGAAATCTTTTGTAATCTCGTGAAATCTCATGTAATCTTTTGTAATCTTTTGTAATCTCTTGAAATCTTTTGTAATCTATTGAAATCTTTTGTAATCCTTGTCATCTTTTGTAATCTTTGAAATCTTTGGAATCTTTTGTAATCCCGTGAAATCTTTTGTAATCTTATAAAATCCTATGTAATCTTTAGTAATCTTCTGTAATTTTTTGTAATCTTTCGAAATCAACTTTGTAATCCTTGTCTGGAACTTCTGTAATCTTTTGCAATCCTCTGTAATCTCTTGAAATCTTTTGTAATCTTATGAAATCCTTTGTAATCTTTAGTAATCTTCTGTAATCTTTCGTAATCTTTTGAAATTTTTTGTAATCTTTGTAATCTTTTGTAATCCATGTAATTTCTGTAATCCCTTGAAATCTTTTGTAATCTTTGTAATCCTTGAAATCTTGTAATCTAGTGTACACCAAATCGACGAGTGATTGATTGACCCCTCGGTTACAACTGACCCCAGACGGGTTTTTTTACTTCAAGTCAAAATTTCATTTATTCTGTCGAATCTATCAACTCAAAATACTGTGAATACTGACACAGAATTGGCCAAGGAAACATATGAACAAAAGAAAAATTGAAGATTTATCATAGAAGTCTGATTATCGATGTTTAACTAAGATTGTAAGAACTTACTTTAGGCCCGAAAATAACAATGGACCCCGCTACCCACTTCCGCTTTGCGTGGAGGACCGCCACCTACTAATGTGCTAGTTCGGACTACTTGCACGGATTATCAGGCGGCGGTATATAAATGTCCTATGCTTAGTTTTAGAGATATTAACAATGTTACAACCGTACCCCTGTTACAACCGTCCCCAGTCTCCCCTACATTAACCAAAACGAAAGTTTAAAAAAAACTACTTAACTACATTTGAACTGCGCGCGGATTTTTTACCTCCGAAGATTGCAAATGGCACTGCCCGGTGGGGCTCGCTCAACGACGCCAATCCACTATCCAGTTAGTATAGAGATCAGTGGGTGTATCGCATTGCTGCCCGAGCGGCGAGGGGAGGGGCGAGCCGAAGGCTCGCCTCGTCCCCCTCCCGCGAGGGCAGCAAGATACACCGAGGGACCGCAAGTCGGCGAGGGCAGCATGCACCGCCGAGGAAGCAAGACCTTCCTCCCGCGAAACACACGATATTTGGATACATGGATACGATATACATGAATGGAAGGCCTATTTAGCTCTGTGTCGGTAAGGGGGGAAGAGACGATATGCGTCGCTGGGTCGGGGAGGCGCGTGGAAAGTCTTTCTCGCTAGGGAAGAAAGTAAGTCTTTCCACAGTGCCTTCCCTACCTAGAGAGGCAAAGCGTCGCACAGTGGGCGGAATCGACCAAAAAGGCGCGCATAAGTGAAAAAAATAAAAATCATTATGATGGTGATGATATCGGACTATACGAACCAATTTCATTCGTTATGCCTCTAACTGAGGAACGGCACTCAATTCGAGTGCATTCAGACCACAGAAAGGCCGAAAAAAACTGATTTACAGTTTTTTATTAAAAAACTTTCGAGTAAAATTCCCCCGGCCCGGATTCGAACCGGGACCTCCGCATCTGACGAATGAAATTGGTTCGTATAGTCCGATATCATCACCATCATAATGTAAAGAGACGAACGATAGAGTCACACAAACAAATACACTCGACACTGGGACGAGGCAGTGTCTCTAATATATATAGTCAATCACAACATCTCTTTCGAGTAAAGATTCTCCTAGCCCCTCGGTGGTCAAATTGGACAAGGCGCCGCAGTACAGATGCGGAGGTCCCGGTTCGAATCCGGGCCGGGGGAATTTTTACTCGAAAGATTTTTAATAAAAAAACTGTAAATCAGTTTTTTTCGGCCTTTCTGTGGTCTGAATGCACTCGAATTGAGTGCCGTTCCTCAGTTAGAGGCATAACGAATGAAATTGGTTCGTATAGTCCGATATCATCACCATCATAATGTAAAGAGACGAACGATAGAGTCACACAAACAAATACACTCGACACTGGGACGAGGCAGTGTCTCTAATATATATAGTCAATCACAACATCTCTTTCGAGTAAAGATTCTCCTAGCCCCTCGGTGGTCAAATTGGACAAGGCGCCGCAGTACAGATGCGGAGGTCCCGGTTCGAATCCGGGCCGGGGGAATTTTTACTCGAAAGATTTTTAATAAAAAAACTGTAAATCAGTTTTTTTCGGCCTTTCTGTGGTCTGAATGCACTCGAATTGAGTGCCGTTCCTCAGTTAGAGGCATAACGAATGAAATTGGTTCGTATAGTCCGATATCATCACCATCATAATGTAAAGAGACGAACGATAGAGTCACACAAACAAAAATAAAAATCGTCCAATCTGTCTGCAATTTGATTTACTCATTCAAAAGACCTTCACGAAGAGAAAACAAATATTATGGCATTCAAATTTTCGATCTAAGTCCTTATAAAATGTCGTTGAAATTGGTGTTTCCATAACACAAAAATTATCAGCAACGTTCTATCATTTTCGAGTTTACTCTGCGCTAGATAGAACTAGGCAGGAGGTATAATAGCATTATATTTTTGCATGTCCGTTCACACTATTAAGAGAGCTTCATTTTGGTTGAAAAACCATTCAATTATCTTCGGTCATTCAAAAGATATAGCCCGTTGAAAAAAATTACGTGGTGCATTGAAAAACAAACAAAAAAAAACAAAAAAGGCGTGCATCTTTTTTGCCTTACGGAGGCTTACGGTGAATCTTGTGGGAACTTGTAGATTGATTCTCCGTGAAAAAAGTGAATCTAGTCTTATCTGCGGGGATTTGCGGGTGTCGATGTAATCTAAGAAACAATACCTTGAAGTGCGAGAAATCTCATTTTATACATATCGTTTACTCGACCTCAGAGATATATTTTTCCATTCTCATGAGCGAAATGTTCGTCATGGTAAAACACCATGACAAAAATTGTGTTATAAAATTACTCGCGAATTGCCAAATTGACGGATATTTTCGATAATTCCTTATATCACGTCTGATCCATTAATAGCCAGTATACGAAACCTGCCCAAAAAAGGAACTATAAGCCTCGTGAATGAGGAAGTATCATTAATTTATTTTGTCCTCTTATCCAGGAATTTACTGATTGAAATTGATAAAAAAAAACTTGTTGCGCCTAATTATTGATCGCTGGTTTTCATGTAAATCAAGTTTTTTTTAAATAACGTTCGAATTCTGTGGTCACGTGTGACGGTACAAAGTACCCTTTACGCACAAATTTATCGTCTGATGGCACTACGGACAACTATGGTCAAGAGAAGAACATGGCGGCCGAGGTACTGCGTATCGTCACGTACTGGCATTTGAAAGTTGATCATTTAAAATTGCTGTTTACAGTCGACAAAAGTTGATTCTATCATTTTCATAGTTTTTAAAGATTGTCTTCAATTATCACGCACCCATTTCCAATGGACATTGGTTACCGCAGTATAATATGAGGAAACTTCCCTATTGCCGATTGAGGTTTTAAAATGACTGAAAGAGCTGGATAACTGCAATAGGGACAGCAGTGGGGCTGAGGACAGTGAAACTAATAAATAAAAACTTCAATTAAGTTGTCCCCAAACTTTTCTACCTGCGATGCAGAACAGATATCTGTATTTTTTTGTCATAATCATACGTTCATCTTATTGTAAATAAACTAAAAAATGCTAAAATGAATTTATTTATTTGATTCTGATTTTGATGAATAATAGACTATTGTAAGTGAATGAATTATTTAACTATTTATCGGAAGTGATAGATTGTAGTTTAAGCTTCAATTTCTGTTCGCACAAAAATCGAATAGCACGTATGGTTTCGTAGTTATCAGCCGATTTCAATTATGCGCGCCTTTTAGGTCAATTCCGCCCACTGTGCGTCGTTTTCCTCCTTACCGACAGGGAGCGAAAGTAGGCCTTTCCATTCATGTGTGACGAAAATGAATATTCATTTCGGCACCCGTAACCGCTACATTTAGTCAATCCAACGAATTTTTTTTCTCAGTGTATATTGTGCACCAAGGGAACAAAGGAAATTTTCGCTCCCGAGCGTGTATAGTTTGCTGCACGAGGGAGAGGAGAGGACCCCGAATCGCGGGCCGAACATGAGGTTAGCAAACTACACCGAGGGAGTGAAAAGTCCTGCGCCCGCGCGGTGCATACGGTATTGTGGAAGAAAGAACGGGAAGAAAGAACGGGGAAGAAAGACTTACCGGGAGAGAAGACTTCCCGGTCGGTAAAACGACTGTTTGCTCCCCGAAAACAGGTAGCAAAATCGGGCTTTCCGTTCGTGTCTCTCTATATATAAAAATCCTTATTTGAACGTAGTTACATGGTCAGAGTAATGTTGAAGAAATGAAATATAATAAAGTTTTTCGTTCGTACGTTCGTCACGTAACTATGGTCGATCGTTGATTTCACGAGCCGGTAACCAAGGAGGCGCGAAGCGCCGGCCCACTGATATACATATACAATCTAACCTTCAGTGGCTGTCGTGCCATAGTTTCCGGCGTCCAGGTCTATCGCGCCATAGTTCCTGGCGTCCAGGTCTATCGCGCCATAGTTCCCGGCGTCAAGGTCTATCGCGGCGCCATAGTTTCCGGCGTCCAGGTCTATCGCGCCATAGCTCCCGGCGTCAAGGTCTATCGCGGCGCCATAGTTTCCGGCGTCCAGGTCTATCGCGCCATAGTTCCCAGCGTCAAAGTCTATCGCGGCGCCATAGTTTTCGGCGTCCAGGTCTATCGCGCCATAGTTCCCGGCGTCCAGGTCTATCGCGGCGCCATAGTTCCCGGCGTCTAGGTCTATCCCCAGGTGAAAATAATCTCTTATACGCCACACTACGAAAATTTTCTACGCCCAAAGTAGAGAATTTCGGACTTTTCGTAGTTTGTTTTTACGCCAGATTTTGTACAGAGTAGTAGTTTTTCGTAGATAGTTGTAGAATGAAATTCGATGTCTATGGGGCCATTCAACAAATACGTTCGCTTTTTTTCGGGATTTTAGACCCCCCCCCCCTATGTCACAATGGTTCGTTCCACCGGACCCCCAAATAATACGTCACAAATCTCGCCCCCATGTCAAAATGGTTCGTTTCACCAGACCCCCCAAAATGATACGTCACAAATCTCGACCCCCCTCCCCCCCGCATTGGCCCTTTTTTTGACCATTCATCCATATAATTCAAACTATCTCCAAGGTTTCCATAATGAAACATATTTGGGGTATCAAAAATGAAAAATTGTAATATCATTGCACATTTTATATTTGCCTTCAGGAACATAATATCACGAGTGTTTAACCTCATTTTTTCATCACATATAATCAGATCTGTAGCTTACAAATTGAATGACCAGCTTAGACTAGGACTTCGGAATATTAATAGTTGTCTTAAAGTATTAAAATCTGCGATATACATTATCATTAATAATACATAATAGGAACATGCTCAATGCTTCATATAATATAGTTCTTTAAATATATTATTTCTTACTTGCTATGACTTGTGTATTAAGTTAATAGTACTTTTTTCTTGGAATATCATACTTTTTTTCGAGATAAAAACATATTTCAAACCTTATATTAAATACGACGGACAAGGTCGCTTCAAATCTTTACCTGTGATTTTAGAATACTCAAGTACGGACAGATTGAATATTACTATTTTTTATGCGATACTCGCGGATTATTCCCATGGAGACTGTAAGTGCTCTTTCATTGACACTAAAGGAGCCACGCTTTGTTTATTGCTTTCAATAACCTTTGGTATTGACTCATCTTCATCTACAAACTCCTCATCGATCCACTCAGCTTCTTCCTGATTCTCTGTCATCATTATGACTGCCAATAATTCTTTTTGACGTCTAGCAGCAATACGTACAGGGCGAACTTTAGGTACAAAAAGTGGCACTTTGCAATGCTTCGAATGACTCTTTAAATACGTCAAAGAGGCGTGGTAAATACCGCATTTCACGCAAACTTTTCGGCTGATGTTCGTTTTTACAGACGGGCAGGAAATGTCGTACGGAATTTCTGTATATTCACTGAAAATACTTTCTTGGCGTATAGCGATTCGGAGTGTCTCTGATAAGAAGACCGATGGAAATTTCCCGGTTTCGGTACTGATTGTCAGGCCCTCATTACCTTGCGAGATCAGTAGTGGTGCAGGAAGAAAACGGTGGGGCAAAACTTTCAGAATAGAACTGCGAAATTTCGGGCAGCACGTATTATCTGTGCATTTGACAACTTGTAGAAAATATTGGCTGCTTCGAACATGCTTAGAATGCCATGCCATATCCTTTTCTTTCAACGTTCCACTATCTAGTTCCGATTTTTCTGGATCTATGTATTCAGAGATCACCGGAAACGTGTCTATGTTAACCGCGGACCAGATTTCGGAAAGAGTATGACCCGCGTGAAAGAAGTTCAACTTTTCCTTTTCTAGATCAATGGTTTCTCCCCTGCCGTTTAGATGTGTGCCGAAATGATCGTGAGGAAGGATGACGCCCCCTAGTTCTTTACTCAAAGGAGCCATGCGACGCTCTACGCGATTAAATGCACTTCGGCCGGGTGCATTACATGCTACGAATAGAGCATCTAAATCGTTAGTAATGAAGTGGTGAATTGCAACTGTTATCACTTTCATATACCTGGGATTTTCATCAGGCCCTCCGTCGACTGTGAAAATCCCAACTGGTTTGATTGCACCGTTACCGCCCTTAATAATATGCTGAAACTCCGGAAGTTCGAAAACTCTTTCGACATCCATAGCGTGGGAAAATGCCGTAGACGAGCAGTGCTTACCGGATCGAATCGCGATATACGTAGGCCCTGAGTACGTAACTGCACTACGATTTTCGGCTTTATCCTCCTCTATTTTAATTCCGGCATACACAGACGGAATTAATTTATGCGAAGGAGCGATAACCCAGTCATGATCCGGTAACGTTACTCGGTACTCCATGTGCATCAGCAGTGGTGACTGTTTATTGGCCGCAGTAATGCCTATAGGTACCCGAGCTTTGTCATCCTGGCTTATGAAAAAAACTTCCTTGGGCCCTAAAACGGAAGCAACCTCTTCTAGATTTCGAATAGTCCCCGTGGCAAACTTTGTATCCGTGTGTTCTTTATGGGACTCATTTTGAGCTCGAATAAGCTTCACTGGAACAGTCACCGTATGCCTTTTGCCTTCGATCGAGTCAATTCTACGCGGTATAAGCCGTAAATAAATACCACTTCTACTTATATTGTAACCTAACTCAGTACGTAATACCTTTGTTAAGTCGTCCAACGTTTTTATACAGCGTATACTTTCGGTTCGACGTCTAGAATCAGCCGCGCTGCCGTAAGTAGCTATGTCGATGATAGTTTTCAACAAATCGGGCTGGTCATCTTCAGTTGCTGGTCGTCCCCTTTTTTCTCTAATTCCGATTGCTTTTTTCAATTCTGGATTTTGATCTATGTATACTTGCAATTTTCGCTTTAACTCGAACCTACTCTTACTCGCTCTTTTTTGACCTTTTTTCAAATTTAACAATCTTTGCTTAGCTTCATCAAGAAGCTTCCTTTTTTTTGTCAATTCTTTGGACCCCTCGTCGTTCAACAAATTAGCTTTTTTTTGTAACTAAACAAGCTATCTCACTATCTAGTACTGTAATTGACTGCTGTAAGGCAGTTTGAGCTGGAGTATCCCGTTTAGTGGGGCCGGATGTACTGACGTTGGATTTTAATGGTACCGAAGGTTTCTCCAAAAGCGAAGTTGCAGGGCCAGAAGAATCTCCAGAAGGATCAGAGACTGTACCAGAAGTGGATGCACTCCCACTACTCGAACTTGGTGATGACGCGGATTTTTCCGCGGCCTAGAAATCATAGTTTCAGCAATAGTAGAAATTTATAGAGCTATTAAATATCAAATCTAATTAAATTGAAATACAATATTGATATGAAAAAATTCCAAAATGTATATTCACCTTTGTCCAAAACAATAGTGAGTTACATTTCTTTTTTCTTGCTAGATTGGATAGCTCTTGGAGTTTGGTAGTCACAATCTTCTCGAAATTCTCATCTGCTTTCGCCGAATTCCAAAAGGTATTTAATCTCTGCTGCAGCTCTGCTGGCTTAGAATTGGGGTATGCGGCTTTGTGCTTATCAAATAATTCCTGATAAACTTTATTCTTGTCCATTTTGAAGTTCTTTATATTCACTCTTATGTGAATCAGAAATGAACTGCAATTGTTAAAACAGATATACAACGAAAATTAATAATTAATAAGTCACGATAAATTCAAATATGTGAAAGAAAATTAATAAGATCTAATTTTTCAATCATTCTATTCGTGTTACTGACGCTAAAATTATTTTCATATTTATTTGAAATGTGCGAATTAGATTTATACTAACTCAATTGAATTTATAACCCTGATTATTTTCTCATTTATACGTGATGAATGAATAATATTGTTTCATACAATCATTTTAAATTAATACATACCATTCAAATATGCCGCTTCGTTGATTCTACTCACAATACACAGTTCTACATATACAGAGAAAACTACATTTTATTATGTCACATTGGGTATAGGAATCGACAAGCTTCATGGTGAGTCTACAATGAGACGTACGCGGACAGTGGTACGCGTATACGTGATCACGTGACACAGCAAAAGCTTGTGGGTGACGTCACAACCCACGCGTACATTAGGGCACGCGTACTATGTCCCATTGTGGACTCACCATCAAGACATGGCCGTGTGTTGTTGTTTACGTCTGAAATGTAGGTTATGTTCGGCTGAACGCGCGGCTCGGCGCGGGATTCAAGACACATAGTAAACACGGACTGCGCATGCTCGAACCTCTCTACTACCGTGGTGTAGAGAGAGATCCCGAACAGAGTGCGGATTCACTCTCTCTTTTTTTCGTTGAGAAAATAGAGGAATTCGTCGCTCGACATTTTTTCCGAACTCACGGAATTCTCGGGCCAAAATACGAATTCTCTATACAAAAACCGAACGTCACATTTTGCCGACCCCCCTCCCCCCCCCCAATGACTTGTAACGTCACACACACCTTGACCCCCAAAAAGCGAACGTATTTGTTGAATGGCCCCTATATGAATTTTCGCTTCTAGATATTCATAGTTTATCGTAGTTCCTCGTAGTTTTTTCGTAGATAGTTGTAGAAGCCAGTTTTGGGATTTTACCTGGATCCTACCCGTACCGCAATTTAATAAACGATGCGATTCCATAGTAATTCGACCTATTTTTAGAAAAAATCTACTCAACGATGATGGAATTATTGAATTTAAAATTAAAAAAGGAAAAAAAAAGTTACCCCCAGAAGGATTTGAACCCAGTTCACTTTTAGAGGCCACCACCAATCCAAGTACTGACCGCGTCAAATGTTGCTTAACCTCGGTGATCCCCAAATGTATGTCTTCAACCCGCCCAAATTCATCTCCTTGCTGAACTTGACATTTTCTGGCAAGATGAAGTTAGTGCCTGACATGAAACTAACTGAATATTTGAAAAGCTTTTGTCACGTTAAGCTTCATATTCTGCCAGCTTTTCGTAGAAAATCATACATTATAATAATTTTGCGTATAAATTCGCACTATTTAAGAAACAATGACCAAAGTTTAATCAAACTCTTCCGGCAATTAGATTTTTCACTTTTGTTGTAGAAAATTCTAAATTATCGTAATTTTTTGTAGTTTTATGCAATCTACGTAAAAAGATTCTCATACATTTCAGTCGTAAATTTCTGTAATTGTTCGTAGATATTCATAGTTTGTGCAATTCTTATCTACAATATTCCGTAAAAATCTACGAAAAATTATTCGGGTTGATCACGATCGTAGATTTTCGTAGACTTTCGTAGATATTTGTAGTAAAGATATTCTGTTGCTTGAAAGATGTAAATTTTCATAATTAATCATGAAATTTCGTAGTTTTCTACTTCCGGAACTAAGAAAGACTACAAAAAATTACGATAAATAGCAAACAATTCCGATTTTCTGATCGTTTCTACGATTTGAAAGTTTTTGTAGTTTGACGTGAAAATTATTTTTACCATGGATATTCCGTTGTCGGGAAACTGTAGATTTTTGTAATTGTTCATGAAAATCCGTAGTCTTCCACTTCCAAAACTACGAAAAACTGCGACAAATCACGACAAGAACATTTAGCTTCATTCCGTTTGTAGATTTTCGTAGATTCCCGTAGATACTCACAGAACTGATATTCCGTTGTGGGAAAACTGTAGATTTTCGTAATTGTTCATGAAAATTCGTAGTTTTCTACTTCCAAAACTACAAACAACTACGACAAAGTACGAAAAATTATGAATTATTACGAAAAACCTCGTTTTTCTACGCATTTTGACGCTTCGGTATTTTTCGTAGTTGGCGTAGTAGAAATTATTTTCACCAGGGTCGCGCACTAGTTTCCGGCGTCCAGGTCTATCGCGCCATAGTTCCCGGCGTCCAAGCCGGGAACTATGCAAGCATCTAGGTGAATTTTTTCGGGCATTCTAGGAAAAATGAGTGTTCCAAGAAGGGTTAGAAATGGTAGAACAGCCACTGAAGGTTAGAAAAAGTTAGGCCAGCCATTCCTAGGAAAAGCGAGGCGCGTAGCGCCGAGTGGGGTTGCCGCGCGTAGCGCGGAGGGGCGGAGCCCCTAGTAATATAATAGAATTAGGCATAAGCAAGAATATTCTAAGTGTGCTGCTCGAAACACTATTTTGAAGTTAGAAACATTGTTTATACTCCGACTATGAACTATCCACTGATCTCTATATTATAGAGATCAGTGGAACTATCCTACTACCAGCGCCAGAACTTTAGCGGCCAATTCAGGACACTTACGAGCTTCGCTAAGGGACTCCTATCTACATCAGCCGATAAGATTGGATTCTACTATCCCAGTGACCTTTACCTTTCGAGGAGTGAAACTGAACTGTTTCATCAGTGTTATCCACGGAGTGGTAGAATTTAGTGAAATTTCGTATTTTCTTTAATTATACTCGGCATGGCGTAGGGAAAAATCAGCGATACAAAGCTTTTAATGTACGTAAATTAGATTGAGATGTTTACAAATATGACATCGTATCAAACTGTCGAGAAATCAATCCGCAAAGTTTGTTCATCGAGCCAATAGCCTTTCACAATGTTATACAGTCGCGTGTATAATTATTTTAGTAAAAGTAGTCTCATAACCTCAAAACTAGCATACTGTTCAGTGAAAACATCGGTCCGTTTGAAACACCAGGAACCAAAGTTAATATTCAAAATGAACGAAGCGTTTCTGCGTCACGAGAAAGAAACCGACACGTTTGACATTAGCTTCAGATTCATAAATACGGAGCGCAAGGTAGACAGACAATTCAACTTTAGTAGAAAAACAAAATCAACGGTAGAGAACTTTTTGTCAAGGATCGACACCAGCATTGGAAAAGCATTGAACGCTAAAGTGAAGCATAAAAAAAACGCGACGGATCCACTTCCGGAAAATGCCCTCCTAGAATGCAAAGCTATTCTGATGTTGGGCGGATCGCCGGTCGACGGTGACGTTCTTTGCGAGACTCTGTTCAAAGATAAAGCAGATATCAGCCTATGTATATCGGGAATCGAATATGCTATCAAGTACAATGCTCCCTGGGTCAGTAACATAGCTCTGGCTAAATGTATACTAGCTGGTTTTCCCACCTATCCAACAAAGTTCGAGTCATTTAACACCAGTCAAGCCGAGTCCAAGTTCACGTGGTTCAGAAACACCAAGTCGATACCCAACGCAGACGAGTGGCAGGAGGTTTCTCAAGGATTTTTGTACACTCCGGAAGTACCCGACATTGGTTGCATTCTCAAACTACAATGTCTTCCCCAAAAAGACGGCAAGATCGGACCCGTCGTCGAAGTGAAGTCTTCCTCGCCTGTTGAGGCTGGTCCGGGGCGCTGTCCTTTCGAAACTAGACATTCATTCACTAGCAACAAACTCACCGGCCAATGGTAATTCACCAATGCATTACAATCATTCATCGAGCTGATGCTGATGACGAAAAAAGTGACATTCATGGTTTTTGATCCTTTGTAAAATTCCGCACGATAGTATGAATACATTCACATGAAACCTGAAGCTACAGGTGATGATTCAAAGCAACAAATCTTCAAATTTCTACTAGAAAATAAAAGCTTCACATCTGAGACGTGTGGGTTTTAATTTCTTCATTAGTTTCAGAGTAACGTCGTATAACATATTGGCTGATCTCTACACTGACTCTGCATACTCAAGAGATGTCTTATTTCCATACTGTCCTCCGTACGCTCTGGATATTGATTATCGGAAGTATCTTATCATGAAAGAATTGTTAGGTGAGTTTGTCAGCTGCGGGTGTTGGAATGAATCTGAAGCTAGCAGCCATAGTCAGCAGCCAAACATTGCAAACTTCTGTGGCCTCATTGTCTGATTTTAATTGAATTCAGCACTTTTAGCTGCTAACTATCGCTGCTAGCTTCAGCTTCATGGTGTTGGAGCTGTGTCTCATTGTCAGTGCATTCTGCTTCTTGAGGATACGCATGATGGCTCATTTCATATTTTCATATGTCGAGAATGGGAGAGGCTTAGTTTTCACAGAGCCAAGCCAACAAAGAGATGAATCATTCCAAACAAAGAGAAAGCAGCTCCCATTCTCGACCCATGAAATGGGCTATCTTGTACATGCCTTATATACTAATAGTTTGTGCTTTGCAAGGTTTTCCTTGTGAGCAATAATGGTTGTGAGAATGTAGCGCTCGATGGAGAAATTGAATTGTTTCAGGGTACAACTCCGACATTATCTGTCTCCAGGAAGTGGACAATAAAATTTTTGATTACGACTTGCATCCAACACTTTCTACTCTGAACTATAATGGAGTTTTCAATCGTAAGGGGGGCTCTGTGAGCGAAGGTCTGTCGACGTTTTTCAACAATAAACGATTCCAAAAATTAGGCTTCGAGTCTGCCGTTATCGGAGAGAATGTAAATTTAGACGGATTCAGTGATATTTGGGAAGGAATCACGAATGAAAAAATGAAAGAGAGATTTTTATGCAGATCGACCGCCATTCAAGTAAACGAAATTAATTATTTACTAAAAAAAAAAAAAATCAATTATGCATAATATCGAATCTCTGTGAATGCCATGATTATGGATGTACTTATTCAGATTTGAAAAATGTTGCAGGCTACAGCTTTACTCTCGCTTGACAACCCGACGGAAATTCTTGTCGTTGGTAATACACATTTGTATTTCCATCCGAATGCTGATCATATACGTTTATTGCAAGGATATTATGCCCTTACCTATGTTCGCAACGTCGCTAATGATATCAAAGCAAAAGTAAGACAATTGAGAAAAAAGTCGTTGAAACTATATTGACCTTATCTTTATGCAAAATCTGTAGTGCGACCAATGATCATGATTCTCAAGATTCGTAATTTGCAGTATCCAGACCACAACGTGAGTATCATCTTGTGCGGGGACTTCAACAGCGTTCCAGATTGTGGAATTTATCAACTCATGTTGCGAAATCATATCCCTGAAGATTACAAGGACTGGAATAGTAGTAAGTTTGTTATCTGTCCGAATATCCTGACCGAGTTACACCTTCCATGTTCGAACAGATGATACGCGACTCTTGAAAATATGTAGGGATCATTTTTTGCTGAACTGCTATCTCAGTTTTGTAATATGAAATCTCCAATTATTTTACAGATCCTGAGGAAGCTATAACGGACGTTCAACTCTCGCACGATTTATCGTTTGCCAGTGCTTGCGGCACGCCGCAGTACACAAACTTTACAATAGGTTTCGCAGATTGCTTAGATTATATATTTTATCAGACAGATCGACTTGAAGTGAAGCAGGCCGTCCCAATGCCCAGCTACGATGAGCTCACCGAATACACGGCTTTGCCATCTGTGGTATTTCCTAGTGATCACGTTAGCCTATGTGCAGACTTAAAATGGAATGTAACGTTAGACTGATGTTCGGAGGAGGCCTAAGGACATGAAATCTGATGCGCATGTCATTGAAATGTTTGATCTCAAGATTGTGCATTTTCAAATACTGTGGAATACATGGAAATATTTTACTGCATTACCTGTTCGAGAAATCGCAAAAACAAACACCACTGTACGCATGTGTTGACCACCAGTGTTTAGCCCTTATTCCATCGGATGCGTGTTACTAAATCACATACCCTACTGGGTTTTCCACTGAATCTGAACAGGAGGAGGAAACATAAGGTTCTTCCGTAACTCTACCGGGGACAAGGAGCCCTACCTGTAATCACCGATTTCGTCGAAATTCACAGTATATGTAGGGCTTGACTAGAAATTAAAGTGAGTAAGTGGGAGCGCTAGATGGCCATCCGTTAAACAGATAATTTGCGGCGTAAATATCAGAAAAATTGCAAAGAAGTCATGTTAAATTAATAACGCAGTTTAATGTGAAATAATAATGTATTCAAAATAACGTCCGACGTCCAACGCGGCTTCCCTTGGTCTTATTACAACAATCGTCGTTAACATACATGAAACATATACTATAATAGTTTTCTCTCCCGTTTTCGAATTATAGATATAAATATATTTTGAATCTCAGTAAATAAAAAACGGGAGAAACCACGTTTTTGAAACTTCGCTCATCGCTTAAGGCAGGCGTTGTGAAGGTACAGTATTTTTTTCAGATTTTTATCTCATGTCCAACATCGTGAAAATGGTTCGCAAATAACGTTGCGTCGCCACCGCGGAGTAGCGGTGGCCGGCAGCCGGTCGCTTGCCATTCCGTGAGTCGCGGCGCGCCTCAAATTGGGACGCATCGACACCTTCAACGATTTTTTACTCGAAAACGAAGAAAAACACGTCTCTGAAATTAATTCACAGGTTGTAGTATAGTACAAGGTACATGTCAGAATTTTTTTTTAATTTTTTAGTCGTGTCGCTCAGTATTTAAAAAATCTTTAAAAAATTAATTGTTAAATGGGTGATTCCAAGATATTGCGTCTCAGATCCTAACATTTTTGGCAAAGCAAAAAATGTAATAATTACGGTCAAATTCGAATTTACTAGAATATTGACAATGTCTTTATGATGCCTACGGAAGAGCGAGACACTTTGATCATTTTTAATGACTTTTCAATGTGCCAGGGGGAAGACACTGGCCAGGGGAGAGACTATTACTCATGGATTAAATAAAATAAAATACTCCGAAATACGAATATATATATTTAATAATCTGGTATGTTAAAGACATGGTGACCAGACTTTTTGTTGTTTTTTTTCATATAACATTATCATATTTTTAGCTTATAAAATATTCGAGATTCAAATTTCTTCGGGTTTGCCATTTTCTGCTCGTATATCAGTAAGAATGTCAATAATACCGGTTCTAGTATTCGTCCATATCATGTAAACAAGAAAACTGAATGTAGTATGTTCTAAATCGTAGTATATAATGAGAAATGTACTCTATACGTATCTCCCCTGGTCATTTTGTATCTCCCCTGGCATGACAATATGCCAGGGGAGATATGCCAGGGGAGATATGCCAGGGGAGAGATGTTTCTGCGGTAATTCGTCAATAGTATGGAAACAAATTATTCGTTAGATTCTGAATTGAAACTGGGTGACTAGTGCACATATTAGAATACATGATGCCTAGAATAAAAATAAATAGATAACTGATTGCGACATACGACTTACCAGGGTAGATACAGGGATCACTCCGACACTGACCCGAACGCGGCGGTTATTCCGCGCTAACCGAAAAACGAAAGCGCAAGGGTGCTCACCCGTCACAACACGTCAACTTTGTGCCAAACTCTTATGATACCGACAAAGTTTGAATAAGCAAGCTGATTTTATTAGTTCAAAATAACGGCCATAAAAATGCCAGGGGAGGAGACGTCGAAAGTGGAGGACAAAACGGAATATGGAATATTTTGAAAAATAATAATATAAAATGAATTTTATTACTGAAATATCATCATACGTTGATGCAGCTATAAGAAAGTCCATTGTTTATTGTAATTTATTGGAAGAGTCACCAAATATCGCTACGGGAATCAATAAATTTGTCGGAGGGACATGCCAGGGGAGAGACAATTTTGGTGTTTGAACGCAAATTTCTGGAATTCTGAGAACATTTCCTATTTGAAATTTAGTGTACCGTATAGAACACACTCTAAGGTATGATTATGACCATTCTAAAAGATCATATTTTTCCATCTTTCCAATTTTTTTTCTAAAAGACACCAAAAGACCCAATATCTTGGAATCACCCAAATAAACAATTGATAACAATTGTTTTTTTTTATTTGTATTTTTTTTAAATTCTATGAAGCTTTCCGCGTGAGTGGAAAGAAAAAAATTGCATGTAACTTCATCTTTGGCGTAGTTATGAATTTTTGAAAAAAAAGGTGCTCTAATTTGTTATTGCAAATAAAAAATCGAATTTTGCATTATCAAAATCGCGCTTCGGCACAAAAATCTAACTCCCCCTACACAATCGACATGCAAAATTAAAAAAATATCTGAGAGGTGACTGATCCGCTTCACGCGGAATAGCCCACAGTTATGCACGAAATTTGTGAGTTGAGGAAGACGTTTTTATAGTGAGCACATGATCACTTCTGAAACACTCTTAACATCTGATACTATCCGCTAACAAACAATAATATAATAAGTACTACTGATCAAAAACAAATAAAATGACAGCATGAAAAAATTGAAAAATTATTTGACTAACAATATATGGGTGATTCTCCTGAAAGACTCATTTTTCGGGGTCCAAAATAACAAAATTAAAAAAATCAATTTTGAGTTCTAAATTGCTGGATAACCTTCAGTTTGAAGTAATGTACAACGTAATTACCATTGGACAAACTCAAGCTCATTTTGAAGTTTCTACCATACTTTGGGCCTATACTTGTGCCAGAGGAATGATGCCAGAGGACTGACGATTTTTACGATATTTTGTCCGTAATCCGACATGCAAAGTCTTTCGGACCTCAAAAACGCGGCGATGAGTTGGTACTCGATAGTTTTACATTCAAACATAGACGAACTTTTTTTTTTTTTTAATATATAATTTGGCACTTGCCAGAGGAATGACGCCCCAGCTTGTGACATCACTCAAGCCACACTGTTTCGTAAGACAAAAAGTCACAAGCGTTGAAAATGAAACTTTGACCAATTGTCAGCTCGGTGAA
This sequence comes from Euura lappo, assembly GCA_018257835.1. Taxonomy (NCBI): domain Eukaryota; kingdom Metazoa; phylum Arthropoda; class Insecta; order Hymenoptera; family Tenthredinidae; genus Euura; species Euura lappo. The sequence goes on along the minus strand of JAEUYN010000265.1, from coordinate 337,340 downwards.
TTGGATCTGTCAGAGGAATGACGGCAACCCGCGTTTCAAAATTCCAATTTTTATTAAAATGTTTGTGCTCAGTTTTTTAATTGGATTTCAGAAAGGGGTCGTAAAAATCGTTTAGTTTGAGAAAATATTCATGATTTCTATTAAAAAATTTGTTTTCTTTTGAATTAGCCCTTATCCTTTCCCCTAGAGTAAGGAAAATGTAAGTGTTTCAGCCGGAGGAACTGACGTTTAGGGGTCAAAACCCGCAAAAAACCCATTAAAATAATTTAATTTTTTTCAATTTGTTCTGTGATCCTATCTCAAAATGTGATGATCTAATATATTCTGGTTGAGTGATCTAAAAAATCTGTGGGATTATTGAAAATATACTCCGTTTCAGCAAAAATGAGTCTTTCGGGAGAATCAGCCATATGGTTTTGACACTCAACTTATAACACAGCGATTAAATCAGAATCAGACAGTAAAGATTTAAAAAAGGTCAGCGGAATAAAAAAAAAGCGCTATAATAACGATCTGAAAGTTGGTTTCAGAAGCGCGCGAAGCGCGCTATTGTGAGCTATAGTTGGGGTAAAGTGATCAAGCCTCTGGGGTAAAGTGAAAACAACTGTAAAAATCAACCACACATTTGTTTAGGTATCTTAAATGAATAAAATCGAGCGGTAGTGTGGTCATTTATAATATCAACTTGATATTAACAGTTTACAGCCTGTGTAACACTCTATATTTATCTTAAAAAAATAAATTCAATATCGTATGTATTGAGTAACAAATGACTGGGTTTTTTTAACTTTAATATTGCATTCTTAACCTAAATATTGTTTTGGTTTTATATGTACGTATCACAATCAGATCACAGGTAATAACTTAAGCTCCTATTTGATTACTTGTCAAGAGGTTTGGCACAGAAATCACAGACAAAGCTCACACGTCCACGGCTTCGCTTGGCAGTGGTGTACATTTCTCGTGAGCCCATTTTTTGCAACTCTGACACTGCACTGAAAAAAATAGATAGCTGCAGTCACCATATTCTGCGAAGCCGCCGCATCCGAGATGGTTGTGGTCCGAATCCCAGTAGTATTGTGAGCCGCACTATTTTGGATAGGCGCGGCAAGTATCTATCATGTTAGCTGGCGGTAGATACGGACGGTGGCTATCCGACATACTGATGCTACCTGTGCTACCTATGCAATAGATAGGGCGTGCAAATATCCCGGTATTTTAGTAAACAGATCTAATATTTTTAAATTCTCGCGATTTGTTGTCTATTCAAGTTATAAATCTGTAATAGTTCTATCAAAATTTGAAATAATTAATTGTAAATATCAATTATATTTACGAATAAAATTAAATATATTTTTTAAATAATTCAAATTAAATAATTCAAATTATATTTTGTATATGGGGTATTCCATGCGAAGCGGGCCGGTTTTCGGCCGAAGGTCGGCGAATTTGACGCCCGTCTAGAATCTCGTTCCTTACTACCTTGAAACAAGTTTTCCAAAGTTTGAGACCCTGATTGATATTTGATGTCCCGTGAGTCACGATTGAAGGAACATTCCTGTTGTCGGTTTGATTCACTTGAAAATTTTACTGAACATAGTTCGAGGTGCTGCAAAAGTATGGTAAAATTTTCAGCAACTCGTTTTTTTTTATTCGCCGGCAATAAATTATTGAAAAAAGAAATTTAGCAACAATACAATTTTTCGTTACTGAGACTTTATTGAAATTAAGTACGGACACGAAATGCTAATAAGAATAGTTCCAAAACAGTCATCATAGCACATAATAATTCCGACGTTATAGCATTCAGTGGCCTCAATAAGGGCTATTATTTGTTTGACCGTGTCGTTCTATTATCATCAAGACATGATTTTAACGCTTAACGACTACTTTTGTCACAACTGCGGCAGACGAGGAATACGTTTTGAAATTAATCCTTCCATTGCTGGCTGGCAAGGCTGCGTGAAATCGGAGTGTCCCAGGTACTGTCTTAGCTTTCGAGTATCGCTCTTTCCAAAATAAAACTGCCGAATCGCACTCGCTCTTCGGGATGAAGTAGAAGTCCATTCCTTTAATATTCTGACTTGCCCACTCAAACAGGCGTCGTGGCGTTAAAATTTGGCTCTCGGGGGGTATATAGTTGAAGGCTTGCACGAGAGGCGAGTCTTTTCACCGTTCCCGATATACCATCACAAGCACCTTTACCGTGAGCGGTGGCAAAAAAATGCCATTCGGCATCGATTCCAAGTCATCTTTGTGATGCAGCAAATTGATGAAATTTTTACAATTTTTGTATTGCTGTGGGGCTCCATCGGAAAAGTAATAAATTTTCGTAGGCGAGAAGTTGTCCTTCAAGTATTGCACAAGAAGCCGTTGGAAGGCATACACCGAACTTGTCACGTGATCAAGACAATCGGAGATGATTTTCGTTTTATAATAAATCACGAATGGGTGAATTGTTGCCTGGTCGTTGTTCCAGTGAAAGCCCTGAGAAGCATCCTGCACAACAGAAGCATAATTCTGGGCAAAGTCTAAATCAACTACGAATTCTCCTTCCTCAAGATTTTCCTTGATCTGCTGGTGGTAAGAAGTTTGTTGCTTGGCGGTAAAATCGTGAGAAAGTAAAGTTTTCAATTCAGTACATAAAGTTTCTGTGAAATCTTCCGAGGACATCACTAAAGTTTCTAACGTCGACCTGTCTACTGCAGACCAACGACAGAATTTGATTGTGTCAATCATCGCATCTTCAAGCTCGTTTTTAAGCATCTCAGCCAATGGATTGGTTCCGGGACATTAGAAGAGTAGCAAATCGTGAGAAGCCAATTTTCATTTCTGGATGCTTTTCGTTGAATTTCTGATGCAACACTCGCATGTTGCACATAACCAACCTTTTCTGCATCCTTTCTCGGCCCCCTGTTGGTTTCTTAACGGAAACAAAATCCTAGGATACGACTATTTTCGTCGTCAAGGTAAAATGCACGTACTTTTGATGCAGTGGTTGGATCAAGTACTGTATTGCCAGCTCTCGCAGCAGGCATTGTTAACACTCCTTTTTCTAAGTACAGCTGTTTAGTGATTTGAACCATCCTTCTGCTTGCATTGAATTCAGACCTCACTTCGTTGACTGACATACTATCTGGTAAAGTGGTCAGGAGCTGTATTTTATCTTCACGAGAAGTCGTTTCCTTGTAAAATTTGTCGCGGAGCTGCTGCATCATCTCATCATAAAGCTGAGCCTTTTTCTCCTCAATTGTCCTTGCGGATACATTCAAGCCGGTTTTCAAAAATTTGTTTACCTTCTCATGAACTCTCTGCTTTTTCGTGGATGAGTATGTGACGGCGTGCTTACGCTTCTTAGAAATTGGTGATTCCTCTACGATATCAAGCAGCCGCTGAAGTCCACTATTTTGGCCGGAGATCGCGAAACGTTGATATGATGAATTGGCTTCAGATTGTTCTGCAGTCATTGACGACGACGGAGAATGTGGATTGAGGCGGGCTCGTTCTAAAGTAATAGAGTCAGATTTATCCGGCGATATCGATCGGAGTTGGTTTGTGGCGACATGACAAGTATCACTTTTATCTGAAGGTCCAGGCTCTGACTGACTCGTAGCGAAATCACCAGAATCAGAATCAACTGCAAGTCCACGTCCACGTTCAAGCTTACGTACGAATGACTTTTCTTCGATACTCTCAGGATCAGATTGATTTGTCCGTGCCGGTACACGCGCAGAAAAAGGCATACGTTCTATTGTCATTCGACACCCCGTGCAAAGATATTGCCCTAAGATTATCGACGGCTCTTTCTTGATCTCGCGCGTTATCACAGGCTGTAGAAGTTTAATCGTGCTTTTGTGTTTTTTCTTGTTGAACGGATTGCAACAGTACTTCCTACCCATGATGAATTAACGAAACACAATAGGTTAGTTGCGAAGAGTGTTTGAGTTCAGCGAATAACAGGCCCCGCGCTGTGTTGATCAGGTCGGGTATCACGACTCGCGCGGATACTCGAGGAACACTGACGCCTGCGAGGTGGGGAAGCCGAGGCAAACAGCCTATTGCGTGCGAGACCGTCTCCCTACCACCGTGGGTATTACCTGTATGCCAGTGGCGCTCAGTACTGGATGACACGGAAAAGCCGAATATTCCCAGAATTTCTTTTTTCAATAATTTATTGCCGGCGAATAAAAAAAACGAGTTGCTGAAAATTTTACCATACTTTTGCAGCACCTCGAACTATGTTCAGTAAAATTTTCAAGTGAATCAAACCGACCCCAGGAATGTTCCTTCAGTCGTGACTCACGGGACATCAAATATCAATCAGGGTCTCAAACTTTGGAAAACTTGTTTCAAGGTAGTAAGGAACGAGATTCTAGACGGGCGTCAAATTCGCCGACCTTCGGCCGAAAACCGGCCCGCTTCGCATGGAATACCCCATATTATAAAAATTACATTTCAAAATAATAGTCGTAATTTAAAACAATTTGAAACGACTTTCAATCAATATGATTCTCGGGATATTGAAAAAAATTGCAACTTAAATTGACGCCCAACGGTATACAATATATTAAACATTCTACTAATTATATTGGTAGAAATTTGATTATATGGAAAGTGAAGAGTGTCGTCCGCGATGATTAAAAGAATTACTTGGATTACGTGGACTTCAACAGCGTCACGGACTTCAAAGGTCTCCTAGCCATCCTGAGCTTGGCTTTCCAGAAGCTCGAAACCAAAATCGAACAGCAAGGCGAGGCCCTAAGGAAAGACGTCAACAACCTCGGAGCTCAACTAAAACGCGAATTAGCAGCCGACATCGGAAAGATCAGAGAGGAGGCAACCGCCTCCAACGCCAGATGGGCCAGCGTCCAAATCACCCTAGAAGAACGCATACAAGGCCTCGAAGAGTCCCTCAAGAAACCAGCCCAAACCGCTCAGCACCCTCCCGGATCGGCCTACGAAACAAGACTCAAAGCTATTGAAGCAGCGATCAAGCACAGACCCATGCGAAGTGACCCAGGACCCCAAACTCAAGCGGCTACAAAAACTGGCGGACAGACTTTAGCGCCAAGACAGACTCGTAAGGGCCCGCAACATCACCGTTAAGGGTCTATCACGGGAAGGAGGAGAACTAAATAGCGCCACTACACTGATCGAGACGTACTTCGGCGCAGGCGGTGCTGTACAGTCGGCACGGACTATAGGCCGCAGGAAGGACACCCTTCTGGTACAACTCAAGGATTCCGCAACGAGGACCCACATCCTAAGGAACAAGTACACGCGAAAGGGCACCAACTACTTTATTGAAGGGGACCAATCCCCAGAGCAGTGAGAGGCACAAAAGAGACTGCGAGACCTAGCCAAGGACCTCAAAAAGACCGGCAAAGACGTCAAGGTGGCCTTCGACAAACTCTACATAGACGACGTCAAACACACGTGGGACTACGACGCCGAGGAACTGGTACAGGCCCCTGACACGGACAACACCACCGTCATCGAACGAGAAAGCGATAACGAAGACATGGAGACGGACCCCCAACACGCGACACCGGTTGCTACACGCCCCCCCCACGAGGCTCCAAAAAACCAGAGGCACCCCAATGCCAGCTCAAATACGTGACCTGGAACTGCAGAGGGCTGGAGAACCTCAAACCAGACCCGGAACTGGAAGCCGACATAATCGGCCTAACTGAAACGTGGAAAACAACACCTGCCAAGATCCACAGCCACTTCAGCAACAACTACAACTGTATCTGGTCAAACGCCACGAGAACCAGCCTGCTCGGTCGGCCAAGTGGTGGCCTGCTTCTCCTACTACATAAGAAATTTACAAACTACACTATACCCTGGTTGTAAACCAATGGTGGATTTTCGCTCGCCTAGACGTAACCGACCCGGGTATCATTATCAACCTGACATACCTCAAACCCGACCTCGACGACTCTCACATCATTGAACTATTTTCACAGACCCTTTCAGAGCTTCACGAAACCCACGAGGACGAAATCATTCTCCTCACCGGGGACTTCAATGCGCACTTTAGGGAGGAAAACGCACTTCCACCCGAGTTGCTGGAAGGCTCCGGATTCCGAGTTGAGACTCGGTACGGTACGGTTGACTAAACCCAAGCTCCGCGAAGTGTGTACGTACGACAAGGCATAATACTCAATTGTGTACGTAGTAAAAGCGAAAAGTGTCACGGCTCGCAGCCCTAAGCTATACTTAATTAACAAACATGGATCATGGTGCTTGACTCCTATAAAAGCGACTGTGCTCATTGCAAAACCAAAAATCGGTGCCTACTAAACAAAGGAATCCCTTTTAAACAGATAGAACTAGCACAACAATGCTACATCAGAACCTACCTATGTGAAAACTGTGAAGGCCAAAACCAAGTGTTTATCAACACATCAGAGCTAAACCAGCTAGAAGAAAAAGGATACCGGGTACGCACCGAACAACGTATCAATATAGCACCCAGCCTATCTAGCACCCACAGTGAAAATAGATCAATCGTATCAGGAAAAAGACAATTACCAATTGACACAACACCAACACGTAACAAAAGGACACTTACAGACACAGTATACCCGACCACAGAAACTATCATCATGCACGGAGATGAAAATGAACAAGAAATGGACCTAGACAACGAAGAAAAACAAGTTGAGTCACAACCAGAACCAACCACCTCAAAACATACCAACCCTACGGGAAAAAACCCTTCCAACAGCCAGGCAACAACAAAGAACCACCTGGAAGAGTGGAAAACAGTAGAGAAATCTAAACCACGTGGAAAACTTGCAAACAAACAACCCTCAGACGAGCCACAGCAAGAAAACTACAGAGCTACACCCATTATCGTACAGGATAACAGGCTTAGCGATAAAGACAACTTGAAGCAGCTACTAACCTACTGCAAGACGAATAATATAAATATAGTCCACAACGGCCAAAATTCCGCACTACTCAGACCTCCGAATAGACAAGCACACGTGAACACAATGTCTTACCTCAAGGCACACACTGTACAACATATCGAACAACCAACCACACCCAGGATTAAAAAGGTCATAATCAAAGGCATCTATCTCGGAGATGTAGACCTAGACACACCAGACGGAAAACGCAACTACGAACAATCGAGCGACATGATAAAAGAGGAACTACTAGAAGATCACAAAATCAATATCACCTGGATGACAATCTTCAAGTCTGGCAGAACAGTAGTACTACAACTAGCACCAGGGACAGACATGAAACAAGTCTACAGCATCCGAAAGATCATTGCTCAGAAAGTGAGTATTACAAAATACAAACCCAATAACCCAAGACCAACTCAGTGTATCAACTGCCTGCAATTTGGGCATAAAATGGAACTCTGCCACAAAATCAAAGTGATGCCTACCACTACTGGCGACTCAACCGAGTCAACCGACTTGTGCTCTCTATGCTTCGAGGAGGGCCACTCTGCTACAGATAAAACCTGCCCCAAATACGTAGCTGCGTGCGAAAAACTACAAAAGAGGCACTCGAAAGAACAGAGAGGACAAAACCCGACACCCGACTCAAGGACAGAAGAGGAACCAACACGAGGACCACCCGCTCAACCAACCAATCCGAAGATAACATACAGCCAAGCAATGAAAACCACAGCAGTACCTAGCCTCACCCAAAAACAGCCTACCCCCCGGAAGCAACAACAACAGTCCCCAAAAAATAAGCAGCAGCAACAACAAGAGAAGAACAAACCCGAATCAAACCCCGAAACCGCAAGTACACCCGTAGTCCATAAGACACAAGACCAAAACAACAACAACAATAACAATGACGACAGTACCTTACTAATAGCTGAACTCTCAAAATTCATTAGACTTACAGGATATTCCAAATCACTGACTGAAGTAATTCAAACCGTGAATAAAATTCTTGAACAAACAGATAGCAAACTAGCCATGGAGGAGCTGCTCAAATTTATTAACGGAGTTTGAACTTAACGTCATACAAATCAATATCAATAGCATTAAACACAAGTTCAATGATCTAAAACACCTTGCTTCAAAGTACTGCCCAGAAATAATAATTGTGAATGAAATTAATGCAAAAGGTAAATACAATATCCAAGGATACACCAAAATCCAACACACAATCCATAAAAAACTAGGTACCTCCGTCTATATCTCTAAAGAGCTAGAGTGGATACAATTACCTAGCCTTACACACCTCGAATCATGCATAATTAAACTAAGTACCTCAACCGGCCCAATATTCCTCGCAGGCATTTACGCCAAAACGAACAATAGAGCCAATGTAGACCTAGATATAGAAACACTTTTGAATACCAACGACATACTGGCAATAGGGGACTGGAATGCACACCACTCCACCCTAGGCACTGGTCAACCTGATCGACGAGGCAACATTATTGCTAACTTTCTATCAGCATCACATTCATACATTGGCCCGCCTCAAGGGCAATCTAGCAGACCTTGCAATAGGGGAAACAACACCCTTGATTTCGGCATAACAAACATACCAAGTCTCTCATACACCTGCAAAATCGTAGAGCAAATCAGCGACCACTCAACACTCCTCTTTAAAATAAACATAAAACCTATAAAACACACACACTACACCAGAAATCTACTCAAAATTGACTGGGAAAGGTTCCATAATTCAACACAACCCTGGTGGAAATAATTCTACGTATTTGTACGACCATTTCTACGTGGTTCTACATTAATTGGAACATGTGAATAGTTTTTCATAGATTTTTTCGTAGATAATAGTATTTTTTCGTAGATAACTATCTACGAAAAACTACGAAGCTCTACGAAATTTCTACGAGTTTCTACAGGAAATTTCGTAGTTTTTTTTTCAGGGATTTTCGTAAATTGTAAAAAAAAAAACACGACCCCGAGAGAGGTTCGAACCCAGCCCACTTGGAACGGGCCACCCATCCAAGTACTGACCGCGACGAATCGTGCTTAACTTTGCTCATTCCTATGTGTTCGGTCTTCGACCCGCTCCAACTCTTCCTTTTGACGTATATCACATTTATCAACAATCGAACGTCAATAACATGTATGGAACATGCATGAATATGCGAGAGACTGAAATTTCTTATTTTACTGTCGAAAATAGTAGAATTTCGTAATATTTTACGCCGTTTTACGTAATTCAGCTTTTACTGGTGTTGCAGCATTCAAAATTCTCTAAAGATCGAAAAATCGTATAAGATAGGGGGCATTCAAATACTACGTCACGCTGTTTTTGGCCATTTCGGACCCCCCCCCCCTCCCCCACATCACACATCGTCACGCAGTTTTTTACCCCCCTCTCGACGTGATGTGACGACTTCGATCTCGAGTCCCCCCCCCTCACCTTCGTATATTATGAAATTTGTCTGAAAATTTGTCAATATTTTGAAACTCGCACCATGCCTGTCGGTAAAAAAAGCGTGACGTGACGCTGCGAGTTTATCCCCCCCGCCCCCTCGTCATAGGTCATCACAGTGAAGCTTACCCCCTCCCCCCCCCTAACAGCGTGACGTAGTATTTGAATGCTCCCAATTAGTAATTTTCCGAATAGATTTTCAGTATTCTACGAAAAAAATTACGACATTCATTACATTTTATTGGGGATCCGAATTTTCTTAGTTTTTCGTAAAAAGGCGTAGAAGAGCATCGAAACACGTAAAAATTCCTACTTTTCTACGAAAATTTACGAAATTTTATGACAATTTTTCAGAAGTTCGTATTCTGGTATTTGTCCATAGAAAATCGTAGAAAATCGTAAATATTCTTACTATTTTACGAAATGTTATGACGATTTGGTAGGAATTTTTTTCATTTTCGTATATTTTCATGAAAAATCGTAGAAAATCGTCAAAAATCCTAGAAATTCGTAAAAGCTCTAACTATCTTACGAAAGTTTATGAAATTCATTTTACACTTAATTTCATTAATTGAACGTTCCTTTTTCGTTCGTAGTTTTTCGTGTTAAGTCGTAGAAATTCTTAGTTCTTCGTAAAATCTCGTAATTTTTCGTAGAACTTCGTATCTACCCGAACAAAGTTGTATGATTTTCTACACATTTCTACAATTTTCTACAATTTTTCTACGATTTTCTACGAGAAACTACAAATTTATACAAATTCATACGATTTTCTACGAATTCTGGTTTCGTAGTTTCTCGTGGAAATTCGTAGTTTTTTCGTAGAAATTATTTTCACCAGGGAATTATCAGAAACTGAAATTGCCACGCAATTAATAACTAAAACAGATATAGAGGACTGCATTGAGCTAATTATAAACAAAATTACTCTAGCCTTAGACAAGCATGCCCCACTAAAGACAGCCAACACCAAAAACAGAATCCCTCGGGAGCTCACACAACTAATTAACGAAAGACAGTAATGGAGGAATAAAATGTCCAGAACAAGGGACAGTACCGTGGCTGGCAACTACGCCAAGGCCAAAGAAGAGGTTTCAAAAAAATTCAACGAACTCCAAGAAGCGGAATGGTGCAAGACCCTTGAAAATAGTGATCACCATTATAAAAAACTGTGGCAAATCCAAAAGTTACTCAAAAAACCAGAATCAATTAACCCAATTATACTGAACTCACAGAACCCAACCGACACGGCAACGATACTCACAAACACAGCCATTGTCCTACAATCCCCTGTTGAAAGCCACCTACAACTCACACTACAAGATACCGAAAAAGATCCCATTGCCTCCTGCAATATGGCAGAGTACAGAAGAGCTTTGATCAAATGCAAAAACAACAAAGCACCAGGTCCAGATCAGATTACAGGCAAACCACTAAAATCAGCACACATGACAATTCACGAAAAGCTAGTAGACATCTTCAACTACTGCCTACATAATAACTACTACCCTGAGAAATGGAAAGAGGGAGTATGTATCTTTATACATAAGCCAGGCAAACCCCCAGCAGAACCAACATCTTACAGACCAGTAACCTTGCTGAACATCATGGGCAAAGTTCTTGAAAGAATTATAATAAACCGGATAAAACCTCATTTAACCCTCATACCAGACTCGCAACACGGATTCGTATTTCACAAAGGTACACACTCACAACTGCTCAGACTCGCACACTTTGTGGAACACAACATCGAACAAGGAAAATCGGTATGCATGATTGCGACAGATCTAACCAAAGCATTCGACAGCATCAATCACAAAGGCCTCATCTACAAACTGAATAAAGCTAAAGTTGACACCGGCGTCATAAAAATAATTGAAAGCTACCTCGAGAACCGAACAATCAAGGGGAAATATCAAAATACACTAACGAACAACATCCATGTCCCCCATGGCGTACCTCAAGGATCGGTACTGGGACCAGTGCTGTTTAATCTTTACATACACGACATCCCGGAACCGAAATTCCAGGCCCAATACGCGGACGACCTAGCAGTTCTGGTACCCGCACAAAATCCTGAAATAGCAATGCATGCAGCCGCCCTAGTCACCGAAGACCTGATAGATTATTACAAAACCTGGGGGCTTCAGTGCAATCCAGCAAAAACCCAGATGATTGTTTTCACCAAGAAACGTAAATTCGATGACTCAATCTCCTTGGGGGGAGCCGACATAACCAGATCAAGCGAAATAAAGTACTTGGGCGTCACCTTCAATGCCAACTTTAAACTCACAAAACACATACAAAATGTAATCGAGAAAACGAATAGAGTAGCAGCATCCCTCTCCGCAATTATCGGATACTACAGCCAAGTAGATGTTTCGATAAAATACAAAATAATACCAGTACAGACAAACTCTAATACACACCGTGACTTACAGCACACATATCTATCGAGTAGAACAACTAACGAGTAAGATATGTAAAACATTGTACGGCTGGAGAGTCAATAACTCAATACAAAATAAATACGATTAAAAAAAAAAAAAATGGAAGGCTCCCACCTCCACGCAGACAGGCAGTCGGCGGACACGACACTTAGCCCCAGAGGAACCCGACTGACTGAGGCCATGGAATACAGCGGATATACTGTATTAAACGGCCGAACTCCCAGCGACCGCTCAGCCAGAAGCACCTACGCCAACAGCGCAAACAGTGTGATTGACCTGGTATGGGTAAGAACTATACACCTACCAACCATACTCGACCTAGAAATTATCTACTTGGCTTCCTGCTCGGACCACTACCCAGTACAAGTTGTCTTTACGGCACCCCTAGCAACCAACCCCGCGGCCCCAAACGACCAGGACGCCCCAGCGCCTAAAGCTCTCCAACCCAGAGAGACCAGGATCCGCTGGGACCCAGGCAAGGCCCTGGACTACCAAACAGCCCTGCTCTGGTCCCCCAAATCCCAGGCGGACTTCGGAGCCTGGAGCACTGATTCCCTCGCAGACAACCTCTCCGCAGCGATCCTGGAATCCTGCAACACCGCTGGCATCCGCAAGCAGACCAAGCCCTACAACCCGACAAACCGTGGGAACCCTGGTTCGACAACGAGTGCCGAGCGGCTAAGAGAGGGCTGCAGGACGCTCTTAAATCGCGCAGGAAACAGCACCTGAGGGACGCGCCGTACGCCCCCTCCACACGAGAGCTCCGCAACAGCTTCCACAGGGTTACAAAAGAAAGGAAGAAGGCACATTTCTTAGAAATCAAGGACAAGCTGGCAAAAGCAAACAACACAGCAGAATTCTGGGCTACAGTCAAACGACTCCGACCTCGCCAAGCAGCCAAACCCTCCGTCACGATCGAGGTCTGGGAACGTTTCCTCCTATCCGTATACCCAGCACCAAACACAAATCGAGTCCTGTACTCGGGAGTCCTAGACCCGGTACTCGACACGGCCATATCGATCGAGGAACTCTCGAAATGCCTCAGCAAACTAAAAAGCGGAAAGGCGCCGGGGACAGATCTGATCCCCAACGAGTGCTACAAACACCTCACGAACAATTGGCAACTATACCTGGTGAGCCTCTTCAACAAACTCCTGGATACCGAATCGACCCCGGACACCTGGTCCACGTCCATCATCACTATGCTGCATAAAAAAGGCGACCGCACGGACCCAGCCAACTACAGGGGCATCGCTCTAATAAACTGCGTCTCCAAGCTCGATACTCCGAGAACGTCTCTATGACTGGGCTGAAAAGCTGTCACTAATCCCGGAATCACAAGCAGGCTTCCGCAAAGGCAGAGGGTGCGAGGACAACGTATTCGTACTACTATCGGCGGTGCAACTGAGAATCAGACAGCAAGGCGGATACGTGGACGCTCTTGTAGTGGATTTCAAGAGAGCTTTCGACTCTGTTCAACACGAAATCTTGTGGGCAAAGCTACTAGGCCTCGGGGTCAGCGCGAAAATCGTCAGGATCCTCAGCAAGCTATACGGCGGAGCCACCGCTCGAATTAAGCAACTGGGAGAGTCTACTAGCCCGGCCCGAATCACGGAGGGTGTTCTCCAAGGAGAATCCCTCAGCCCCTTGCTATTCATCCTCCTCCTGGCGGACATCGAAACCTTCTTCAGGAACCGCGGCTGTGAGGGCATCAACATCGACGGGAAAAATGACGTGCTGCTACTCCTCTATGCGGATGACTTGATTATCCTCGGTAATAGCACCCACGACCTTAGAAGGAAAACCGAACTCTTGGCAGCCTACTGCACCTCGAACGGACTCAAAATCAACACGAAGAAGACCAAGATTATTCGTTTCAATAAGTCAGGAAACATCCGCTCAGCCCAGAAGAGGCAGATCTTCCTCGAGGGCGACCGGATCGAGGTCGTCAACTCCTGCACGTACCTGGGAACCGTCCTGTCCAGCTCGACCTCAGGCCGAAAAGCGGCAGACACGGCCATCTCCAAAGCCAGGACAGCCACCGCGCTGGTCCTCCCGCTGCTATGCAAGAGCAAGTCTGACGCCTGGTCCACAAGGTCTAAGCTCTACGAAACAATAATTACAACGACACTACTTTACGGGGCACACCTGTGGGGCTTAGGACGAGCAGACGAACTCGAAGCAGCGCAAACCGGTTTTTTCAAGAGAGTCCTACTCCTGCCAAACTGCACCCCAGGCGACGCCATCAGACAGGAACTGGGGCTAACGCACCTGAAGTACAAGCTCTTCGTACAAGCCTGGCGGTGGATTGTCAAGATCCTAAAGATGCCAGCAGAGCGCCTTCCCAAAATCTGCTTCCTTCGGCTCCACCACCTAGCACAAGCCCCCGGATGCGACCCCAAACTCAACTGGGCCGCGCAGTTCCACAACCTCCTCGAGCTAACAGGCCGCTCAGACCTCTGGAACAACCTGGACGAGGCATCCTGGACCAGCAGCGAAACCTCGGTACTGGAAAGGCTGAAAAACCGTCTGGCCAGCGAAGACAAAGAGAGATACCTAGCCTCCTCCTTCTGCCAGCTGTCTGTCACGCATACATTGCCCCTGCAAAGCTACCTCCGGCACCGCTGCTCCATCGAGTGGACAAGGATGTGCGCAAATCTGCGACTAGCAAACAACTTCAGAATCCAGATCAGGTGGAGATCTAAAACCTTCACCTTCGACCCAAGCAAGCCATGCCCAGCCTGCAATACTGGCAACCTGGAAGACATCCAGCACATCATGTCAGCCTGTCCGGCTTACCAACTAGCTAGAACAAAATTCCTACCCCACCTCCGGGGAGACCCAGACCAACCCAGAAACGAGACCTGGAAGTCCTAACCCCTGACTCCCGAGCCGAGCTGAGGAATATCTACCTATACATGCTAAATGTCCTGGCGACCAAGGATCTAATAGAAGGCGACTGACCGGCCACAACAAACTACCCTCCTGCCCAGCAAACCAACTTCCCATACGTATGTAACACCTGGAAAACCCCCCCCGTCACTGGGATCAAATTGTATCCCCAAAAGGCTGTAACGAAATAAATAAAAAAAATAAAAAATAAAAAAATATGGAAAGTGAAGAGTGTCGTCCGCGATGATTAAAAGAATTACTTACTTAATATTTAAAATGAAGAAATAAGTCATATTTCTTCTAACTACAAAATTTCTAACCTACAAAAGATCGCGACAACGCAGTTGACGCGCACATCTACTGCGCACTGACGATGCTGGTAGCGCCTA
This sequence comes from Euura lappo, assembly GCA_018257835.1. NCBI lineage: Eukaryota > Metazoa > Arthropoda > Insecta > Hymenoptera > Tenthredinidae > Euura > Euura lappo. The sequence goes on along the minus strand of JAEUYN010000265.1, from coordinate 322,213 downwards.
TCGCATGGGATAAGCGTGACAGCTATCTAAGGCCTCGCTCGAGCGCTAATCTTGATGCTTACCACGGCTATCTCACGTAGCCTTGCTCCGAGGCAATACAATATGGCGTTTGCGGAGATACGGATGGGGAGTGTGAGTATCTGCCGACGGCTATCTAATAGATACTTGCTGCCAGTATCCTTTTTTTTCAGTGTAAGTTAGTCTGATCCCTTCTGACGTCACGATCACTTTGCAATCGATTTTACAATTTCATATAATACATTTCGATGAAATTTATAGGCTTCATGGGGCTCCCGCCTGATATCCTCACAGAACTTCGTCAATGAAACAAAAGTTCCGTAGCTAATATGGTCGAAAACTTACTTCACTTTTTCTAACCACGTCTCAACGTTTTCCAAGTCGATTAAATAATTCTTATCAACCGTTAATTCGAATGTCGTAATGTGTGAATTCATCGTAACATCATCTGAGCAAATATTACCATAATCTCGTGTGCTGAAAGATATTTAGGAAAACTTGTGCAAACTTTGTTACATCGCGTGTCTAATGGCATAAGGTCGTATAATTTTTTTATTTCACTCCGTGCGTAAAGCGCGACTTTTCGCACGCAAGCGTGCGTATAATCGGACTTTACCCGCGTTTGTGATATAAAATTTTGTTCGATACATGTGCGAAAGTTGTTTTTTCTACTCGTGAGATTGTCACCCTCGCTTTGCTCGGGCGACAAACCTCCCACACATACTATTTTTTCACGCCATTCGCTCTGAAAACGGCCAAAACGTATATATCAATTGAAATTACGAGATCGAAAAATGTAAGTGCAAAAGGTAATAAGTTTGGCGGATACGTCGTTCTTTCATTACAATTTTTAAGGAAAAACAAAAAACAACGTAAAGGCAAAACGTCGTAAGCGCCATTTTTTTCATGATTTTTAATGATTTTTCCAAATATATAGCTGTAAAAACTCGTGAAACGCAAAGATAAATTGAAAGAACGACCATTTAAAAAAATTCGATAAAAAATATTGGTCGTTAAAAGCAGAAGGTCGTAAACGCACTTTTTTTTTTCATTTTTCATGATTTTTTCAAATAGCTGTAAAAACTCGTAAAACGCAAAGATAAATTGAAAGAACGACCATTTGAAAAAATTCGATAAAAAATATTGGTCGTTAAAAACAGAAGGTCGTAAGCACACTTTTTATTTTTTTTCATTTTTCATGACTTTTTCAAATAGATGTAGAAGCTCGCAAAATGCAAAGATAAATCAGAAAAACAACCGTTTCGAAAATTTATGAAAAAAAAATACTAAGATAAAACCAGAAGGTCGTAAGCGCACTTTTTATTTTTTTTCATTTTTCATGATTTTTTCACTTAGCTGTAAAAACTCGTGAAACGCAAAGATAAATTGAAAGAACGACCATTTAAAAAAATTTGATAAAAAATATTAGTCGTTCAAAGTAGAAGGTCGTAAGCGCACTTTTCATTTTTTTTCATTTTTCATGATTTTTTCAAATAGCTGTAGAAGCTCGCAAAATGCGAAGATAAATCGGCAAAACAACCGTTTCGAAAATTTATGAAAAAAAAATACTAAAATAAAAGCAGAAGGTCGTAGCGCACTTTTTATTTTTTTTTTTCATTTTTCATGATTTTTTTTAAAAGCTGTAAAAACTCGTGAAACGCAAAGATAAATTGAAAGAATTACCATTTAAAAAAATTCGATAAAAAATATTTGTCGTTAAAAGCAGAAGGTCGTAAGCTCACTTTTTATTTTTTTTCATTTTTCATGATTTTTTCAAATAGCTGTAGAAACTCGCAAAATGCAAAGATAAATCGGAAAAACGACCGTTTCGAAAATTTATTTAAAAAAAATACTAAGATAAAAGCAGAAGGTTGTAAGCGCCATTTTGATTCTTTTCAATTTTTCATGAAATTTCCAAATAGCTATAAAAACTCGTGCACCGCAAAGAAAAATCGAAATCGACATCGTTTCGAAAAATTCGATAAAAGAAATCGCAGTTAGGACGTATCCGCCCAACTCACGACCTTTTGCACTTACATTTTTCGATCTCGTAATTTCAATTGATACCTTTCGAACGTTTTCAGAGCGATTCGCGTGAAAAAAAAAATTATACCACTTTACGCCAGTATAAACAGCAAAACGTCGTATAATGGCGCTTACGTCCTTATGTCATTAGACACGGGACATACGTTACCAATGTTTTGTTCATCGCCTACGTTGAGTTATCGACGTGGTAGGGGGTATCTCTGCTGTGTATAAATACGACGGATCGGACGAATTCTAACCAGAAACCTGTTTCTAACGAAGTAAGTGACTACCTTCAACATGAACAAGATCGTCTGTCTTCTTGTCGCCTCATTGCTGTGCGTGGGTGTTGGCAGTGGTAAGTTACAGACCAATAGCACATGCTCGAACGTTCTATTTTCCAACACAATGAAACCTCACTTATACTTATTTCAATAGGGTACGCTAGAAAATACATACATATAAGTTAGAATAACGTAAAAAAAAAAACTAATTGAGAGTCAAGTGGTTCGATAGCTTCCACGTCAGCATTGCAATTTCACACACATCATCAACAGGTGAAAAAAACCTGTTCTGTAGATAAACGTAGAAATATTTTTGCATCAAGGAGTAAAATATTCTCGATACAACAAGGATACAATATTTAATCTGAGAATATTTGAATTATTGATTTCAATTCCAACTGGACGTATATCGAAAGCAATCAATTTTTCAAGTATTGTGTCTCGAAATATTCGACAGCATACTTATTTTGTGATGCCTACATTTTCGTATCACAGAAAGTAAAATTTAAAACCGTAAAATGGTACCGAAGTGGAAAATCGACCATTCATCGAACTCATGTATATCAAGAGCAATCAACTTTTGAAGTGTTGTATCACGAAATATCGCGTGTCTAATAACATAAGGACGTAAGCGCCATTATACGACGTTTTGCTGTTTATAATAGCATAAAGTCGTATAATTTTTTTTTTCGCGCCAATCGCTCTGAAAACGTTCGAAACGTATCAATTGAAATTACGAGATCGAAAAATGTAAGTGCAAAAGGTCGTGAGTTGGGCGAATACGTCCTTCTGCTTTTAACTGGGATTTCTTTTATCGAATTTTTCAAAACGACGTCGATTTCGATTTTTCTTTGCGTTTCACGAGATTTTACAGCTATTTGGAAAAATCATGGAAAATGAAAAAAAAAGTGCGCTTACGACCTTCTGCTTTTATCTTAGTATTTTTTTTCATAAATTTTCGAATCGGTCGTTTGTCCGATTTATCTTTGCGTTTTGCGAGTTTCTACTGCTATTTGAAAAAACCATGAAAAATGAAAAAAAATAAAAAGCGCGCTTACGACCTTCTGCTTTTAACGACCAATATTTTTTATCGAATTTTTTTAAATGGTCGTTCTTTCAATTTATCTTTGCGTTTTACGAGTTTTTACAGCCACTTAAAAAAAATCATGAGAAATAAAATAAATCAAAATGGCGCTTACGACCTTCTGCTTTTATCTTAGTATTTTTTTTCATAAATTTTCGAAACGGTCGTTTGTCCGATTTATCTTTGCGTTTTGCGAGTTTCTACTGCTATTTGAAAAAATCATGACAAATGAAAAAAAATAAAAAGCGCGCTTACGACCTTCTGCTTTTAACTACCAATATTTTTATTGAATTTTTTAAATGGTCGTTTTTTCAATTTATCTTTGCGTTTTACGAGTTTTTACAGCTATATATGTCGGCGTGATACTGTTGTAGGATGATTGAAGCACTGTCATAGAGCAGGGGGTAGCTGATGATCTGTCAGATGGCGTGACAGTATCACGTAATATAAAAGTAAACACATGAGCCTCAGCAGATCAGAAGTGAGCCCGTCGTCGTGTCGGACGGTCGTGGTCTCCGGTGCCGTCTGAACTGGGAATAAACTGGGTCTGACATGTCGAGACCCTCACTGGAGGGTCTGGGGAACGTACCTGTCGGTCACGCTCCGACATATATTTGGAAAAATCATTAAAAATCATGAAAAAAATGGCGCTTACGACGTTTTGCCTATACGTTGTTTTTTGTTTTTCCTTAAAAATTGTAATCAAAGAACGACGTATCCGCCAAACTTATGAACTTATACGTTTTGGCCGTTTTCAGAACGAATGGCGGGGAAAAAAAATTATACGACCTTTTGTCACCAAAATAGCGTTTTTGGCGCTTACGACCTCATGCCATTAGACACGCGATATTTAACAGCACACTTAACATTTTGTAGCACGTATGTTCTGCAGGTGGTAAGATTCATTAAATCGTTAAAAATAAAAACTATGCGTACGTCATCACGATATAGACAAAATGTGTTTTTTGAACGTTATGCTCTTCGTTTGGAACCATTTTATTCTCTACATTTTATGCTACACGGAATGTTCAAACCATTTTCAACATGTCAAGTTCCACACTTCCACTCGATTCGTCAAGTATTGTCATGATATCCTGATTTTTGTTTCAGGAGGCCGCCCACCGGGTAGCCGTAACAAAATCAAGGGTAAGTTAAAGATACAGAGATTTTCGATAATGACAGATAATCACTTGTTGTTCGAATTTATAACGTTATGCTCTTTGTTTGGAACCATTTTATTCTCTACATTTTATGCTACACGGAATGTTCAAACCATTTTCAACATGTCAGGTTCCACTCGATTCGTCAAGTATTGTCACGATATCCTGATTTTTGTTTCAGGAGTCAACACAACCAAGGCTACCATCAGGAGTGAGTTAAAGATACAGAGATTTTTGATAATGACAGATATTCACTTGTTGTTCGAATTTATAACGTTATGCTCTTTGTTTGGAACCATTTTATTCTCTACTAGGGGCTCCGCCCCTCCGCGCTTCGCGCGGCAACCCCGCTCGGCGCTTCGCGCCTCGCTGTTCGGCGCTGCGCGCCTCATTTTTCCTAGGAATGGCTGGTCTAACTTTTTTTAATCTTCAGTGGCTGTCCTAACCATTTCTAACCCTTCTTGGGACACTCATTCCTATCCGTTACACCCACTGTTACTACATCGAATCCCGTAGACCTGGAGACCGAAAACTATGGCGCGATAGACCTGGACACCCAGAACTATGGCGCGATAGACCTGGACACCCAGAACTATGGCGCGCGATAGACCTGGACACCCAGAACTATGGCGCGATAGACCTGGAGACCAAAAACTATGGCGCGATAGACCTGGGGACCCAGAACTATGGCGCGATAGACCTGGAGACCAAAAACTATGGCGCGATAGACCTGGAGTCCAAAAACTATGGCGCGGTAGACCTGGACATCCAGAACTATGGCGCGATAGACCTGGAGACCAAAAACTATGGCGCGGTAGACCTGGACATCCAGAACTATGGCGCGATAGACCTGGAGACCAAAAACTATGGCGCGGTAGACCTGGACATCCAGAACTATGGCGCGATAGACCTGGAGACCAAAAACTATGGCGCGGTAGACCTGGACATCCAGAACTATGGTGCGATAGACCTGGACACCAGGAACTATGGTGCCATATACCTGGACACCAGGAAAGGCGCGATAGAACGCGAATATAACCTGGATGCAGAAAACTACGCCGAAAACTCATGACCCAGATGCTGACACACAGAGATCAACACGTGTCAGAGATCAAGCCTAGATTCTGACCGTCCAATGGCGCGATAGACCTGGAGACCAAAAACTATGGCGCGATAGACCTGGACACCAGGAACTATGGCGCCATATACCTGGACACCAGGAACGGCGCGATAGAACGCGAATATAACCTGGATGCAGAAAACTTATGGCGCGATAGACCTGGAGACCAAAAACTATGGCGCGGTAGACCTGGACATCCAGAACTATGGTGCGATAGACCTGGACACCAGGAACTATGGCGCCATATACCTGGACACCAGGAACGGCGCGATAGAACGCGAATATAACCTGGATGCAGAAAACTACGCCGCAAACTCATGACCCAGATGCTGACACACAGAGATCAACAAGTGTCAGAGATCAAGCCTAGATTCTGACCGTCCATGGTTACGAGCGCCCATAGTTACGGGGACACGGTATTCAGATTTTCGGCCCATAGTTACGGGGACACGTTTGGCCCATAGTTACGGGGACACGAAACTTTTTTATATATATAAAGAGACATTTTATGCTACACGGAATGTTCAAACCATTTTCAACATGTCAGGTTCCACTCGATTCGTCAATTATTGTCATGATATCCTGATTTTTGTTTCAGGAGGCCCCGGCCGCCCACCCAACCTTTACAAAATGGACGGTAAGTTAAAGATACAGAGATTTTCGATAATGACAGATATTCACTTGTAGTTCGAATTTAGCTCAAGCGAGTCGAGCACCGTGGAATGACGACTTAATCACAGTCTTTACTTAAATTTCAGAGCGCCTGAGAATTGTCAAAAACCAACTGTCAAGACTTGCGGTTAAGGTTAAAGAGATATCCGGCCGTAAGTTGAATACAATGTCACCCAATGAAGATATTCAAGTCATAGCTACTAAGACATGCGTCAAATATCGACAAAGTACAATAGTGTCATGATGTACCTATTTTATTTTCAGGTAGCGATTCCCTTGAGGAGCTCCCAGACGCTGGTAAGTGATAAGTGGTACACTTACACTTACTTGACCAATTTATACGTCTACCAAAGCGCTCGAATTATCTTTGTCTCCGTAGTCTGGAAAATCATTCCGTTTGATATTCATTACAGTTACTTTGAGGAATGCCGGAATAAATCTCGAAAACGCTGTAAATTTTGTCCTAGCGGGTTACAATGGTGAGTTGAAGACGACTTTTACCCTTTAAAAATGTTTTTGTGATCTACTGTTCGCTTCACATATTCGGGTGAAGTCGAGAAATTGTTTTAATTGACCGAGATTTTCTATTTTGATTCTTCATATTTCATTATTTTTTTCACTTATTGCCATTATATCACGCGTCAATTGGTGAATTTCCACTTTGTCATGATACGCCTATTTTATTTTCAGTAACCAGACCAGAAATTGCTGACGAATTCGCGCGTAAGTGACACTCATTCGAAAAATACATCAAGCCTAACTTGATTTTCATGCAGCTGTTGTTAGAACTGAGTGAAAGTCGAAGACGACTTGATCATAACCTCTGTATTCGAATTTCAGGTTCTGTCGACCCAGTAGAATTCAATATTGTAGCCGGTCCGCAAAGAACTGGAAGCAGCGTTGCAGGTGAGTTGAAGACGATTGTGCCCATCTAGAATATCGCACTTGAAAATTGTCTAAATTATTGAGGTATCTTTTAATTTCCAGTTGCCAGCACTCAGACCCGCGTTAATGTGACCGATATAAATCAAAGATTCAACCATATCAGGAAGCACGTCGATGCGATTTTGGATAGTGCTTTCAAGATTGCCGCTAGTAAGTTGGAAACAATCGTACCATTAGAAATATAATCGTCATACTGAGATCTATCGTTTGCTACAAACCAAATTCCAATGAGGCTTTCATACATTAATCTATTTCCTTAGCCTCCAGTTAGGCAAACGTATTTGATACTCAACATTCGATCCCTGATTTCAATTGTACCACCAGTTTAGTACTGCTAAACTACGATCCTGCCCTACTGAAAAAGATCCTGTAAAATATTACATGAAAAAGTACATAATAAATTACATGATAAATTTTATAAAGTTATGACTGGATTCCTGATACGAATTATTATGTACTTTATCATATGATTTTTGTTCTAACCATTATATTGTACAAATACACATAATTTATTATCTCATTTATCGTAGGATGTTTTACATGATCAGATTTTATGATAGTAAAAAAAGAGGACACCCGAGTCGGGATCGAACCGTGGTCCTTCGAATTTGGAAGCGCAGTAACGCTACCGCTTGAGCTACGGTACTTCATAGTAATGTAACAAAGTTTTAGGTTCATAAGCTTTGATATGATTGTGATTGATTTCAGTTTTTTCAAAGAAGTTGGAACGCGTAGAGCTAAAACTCATGTAAAACATCACACAATAAATTAGATGATAAATTATGTGTATTTGTACAACGTAATGGTCAGAACAAAAATCATGTGATAAAGTACATAATAATTTACAACATTCTTAATTTACATGATATAATTCATATCATGAATCCAGTCATAACTTTATGAAATTTATTATGTACTTTTTCATGTAATATTTTACAATATCTTGTTCAGTAGGGTGAATATTTTGACTTTTTATATTATTTCCAACATCAACTAAAATATGATGATTTCTTAAATTATACTTTCAATGTGTTCTATAGTAATTGCCATTGAATCGTAATTTCACTTGCTCAGATACACATGGACAATCATAAATCCCATGCCAGTCCAGCTGAACCGAAGCAGCGGAAGAGACTATTGGTGAGTGTCATCGACAGTATCTGCACCTGATACGAAGATGCTGAATATATTAATTCACTAATTTTTGTGAATCTATTCGCAGGCCACTTCTTAGCAGCTATCGCGGAGCGGAATATTCGGAACCGCTTGTGCTAATCTGAACAACTTTTTGTGGAAGACCGTGAATCATCTGCTGGACGAGAGACTACCATTTTCTTCCAGCACGTCTTCCAATTGATTACTCAATATGTATATACCAGTGAGAATAATGTAAAGCTGCATAAGATTGTGAGCAATAAAAATCAATTTCGAAAATATTCATTCGCTGTATCGTATAAATTTTCCATTTCCCAACACAGATTCCGAATACAAAAGAATAAAGACATTCAGAGGCCCTTATAAAAACGATTACTTTTTCCTTCCGAGTCACGTGACATGTGTAACGGTTTTTTTATTTGCAACACCTGCATGAAAAGTTTGATTCCGTTCGGACCGCTGAACCGATTTGGATGAAATTTGCAAGGCATACCGTTCTTATTCCGAGGCTGTGCCGATAAAGTTTTCAAACGTCGCTCGCTAACCATGTTTGAATACAAAATGCCCGTGAGGAATATTACGATACAGATATACAGAATTAGTCACTGATTATCCGAAAATAGTGATTCAAAAACCGAAAGACGTTCAGAATGATATCCAAACGAGAAGAGTCGGTGCCTCGATCCCCCGTGCACCCCTTCCATGCGGTTAAAGACATGACATGATTTTTCCGCTCAAAATTAAGTTACCTTATTGCATCAACGGGCCTTCGATAATCTTCGCAGTCATTTCGTATCTAGATATGGTATAGAGGACATTTCAATGACGGGATTCGTTTACCCCGATTGTCGAGTCTGATATTGTATTCATATTGTATTGACGCAAGTACTTGAATCGTTAATTCGTAATCACTTCTGAATATTCAATAAAGTCTTATCATCGCCTGTACCTATCAATAATACAGTTGTGCATCGTGGACTACGAATACCTAAATTCAAATATTATTTTATTCGGAGGTGGATGCCTAAATGGCAGTGTTGTAAAAGGTACTTAATTTTTAGTACCTAGGTACAGGTACAGGTACTTTTTGCGAAGTGTACCTAGGTACAGGTACAGGTACTCAAGGTGTACCTATATTTAGGTACTTAGGTACTTCTTTTATTGGAAGTACGAGCGCAATCTGAAAAATATGGACGCAATTATAGACCAGACAAACAGGTTATTTCATATTAAGGGGAGGTTACCGTTCAAAGGGATGGAAAATGCACAAAGTTCAGACATTATTTTTTAACATGAAATGAACACTTTTGGAGATGGAGTTTCACCTATTTCATTCATTTATTAGAGAAGAAGAAATTCCAATTTTGTACATAAAAAAAAATGTAAAAAGGCGGCTCCAGCTCCTGTTAACTACACTGTGGGTTCCGGTTCACGCGGAGCGCCCCACAGCTTCAACGGATGAATCGATTGACACGTATCTGTACTCATTTTGAAGCAAATTAAATTTGCGAGGCCATAACGCAGCATTTTTTTGTGAAAAATTGATTTAAAAATATGTTTTCCGGCCGTTGAAACAAAGGAAATAGAAAATGAAAAGATTGTTTTTTGTTCAAAACGGCTGCCATTTTGTTATCCGGGGGTTTTGAAAAACCGAAAACCGATAAGGCCCCCCAAATTTAGTCGAGTTTGATGGATTTCCACCCCCTTCGTTTAAAAAGAAAGTGAATTCCAACAGGTGCTGAGCGCATGAAATTAGACAACGTCATTGCGGGCGCTCCGAAAATGGACGAACATTTTCACTGTGTTTTCACATGAGTAAAGTACCTTGAATTGTACCTAAAAAATAGGTACAGGTACTCCTAAAGAGTAACTAGGTATAGGTACAAGGTACTTATCTGGAAAAGTACCTAGGTACAGGCGCGACAGACCTGGACGCCGGGAACTATGGCGCGATAGACCTGGACGCCGGAAACTATGGCGCGACAGCCACTGAAGGTTAGATTGTATATGGGACTGTCCATGTCAATTCACCTAGGCTCGTGACCGCAACTTTTTTGATTTGCTTAATAATTTTTTCTATTGTTGTACTTGCTCTAAAACATTTTTCTGAATTTTTTCAGATTTTTGAAAAAATCCCTTCTTGAGGTGTAACAAGACCGCTGCGACCAGTGTAACAAGCCTAAGCCAGTCAAGTATATTTATAAGGGTTCACCCCGAATAAAGATACAGAAGTATTGGGAACCTGAGTAGGTAGATACGCCAACTAGTGGTCAAACTGGAAACTACCGCGGGTAGGTCGTTCTCATGCCGTGTGGCTGTCAGATACGCGAGAAACGGCATTATATGGTCGTGAAATTATTGATAAACCCAAAAAATGGCATTCCCTTTGCGTAAAAACAAATGTAGAAGATTCTGTTGTGTTTATAATTGCTTTAAAGCGTGTCGTGACGACGACAAGCGATTTCATAATTTTATTTCGGCGAAGCACTGTAGTCAGAATCACGAACAAATTTGGCATCAAAGAAGAACTTGATCGGCTAGCAGCGTGGATTAGGGCTTTAAAAATAGGGGAAAAAATTTACTACAACAATGAGAGAATGCTGACTCCATTTCACGAAAGAGATTTCACACCATCAACCAAGTGACAGATAACCTCTGTTTCACTGTATTATTGTAATAAGTATACAGGGTGAATTCCTAACGACTCGTTGATCTGAATTTGACTAGAATCGTGAAACAAGCTTTCAGACATTTCTGAACCAATGAAAGTGTCCGAATGCTCATTTATTCGATTCTAGCCAACTTCAGATCAACGAGTCGTTAGGAATTCACTCTGTATATTACTCCACTTTGACTGTGCACCGAATTTCAATAATTCGGCCTTCATTTGATTCAAAACTTTCCCGTTTATTCCGTGGGGCTAACTCCGTATAATTGTGACGTTTCTCGGGCAGAAAGAAATAATTTCAATAAAGTCGTTACTGCTGGTATCGCTCGATGCTTTACCACAAACGTGTCCATTGTTATTTTCATGATATTTTCACCTTCGATCAAAGATTTGCTGCTTGGCGTTGAAGTAGCAAATGTACAAAGTTCTTGAAGTGTAATTTTCATATTTGAAACAATTCTTTTCTCTGTATATATTGCTTTCATCGATTAAAAATTGGCAAGTGAACGTGTGTCCCGTGTATCTACCATATGCTCAGCTATAAGCGACCTACCCGCCGTAGTTTGTGACTCTTCCACCAGGTGGCGAGAAATTAGGCCACGCCCCGACTAAGGATCCCAATACCGAAGGTCTAAGATATAAATAAAGTAAGTGAGAGTTTCTGCGTAGAACAAAGTAATTATATATCAGCGTTTATTCAAGTATTAAAGTAAGAGTCAGAGTGTACAATATTAACTACTACTAGCCGAGAGGGATGTTATTCTCAAGAGAGTTATTATAGAAGTGAGTCCAGCGCATAAGACTGACCGAGCCATCCCACGGTACGCGAAGTATCGAGTGATGCACCGTCAGGCTTATGCGAAAAGAGCAAGATAGCGGGGTGCAGGTATTCTAAGATCTAGTTAACTAAGTCTAAGTCTGAGCGTGTGTGTGTGTGTGTGTGTGAGGGTGTGTGAGGGTGTGTGAGGGTAGGCGTCGTATGGACCGTGGGACCAGACGTGACACCCCCCCCGTTAGACAAAACATAGGGTGTTAAGCATATGTTTTGAGTGTACAAGGTGTAGAGTTTGCTTATGATTATGGTGTATCTTAAATTTAAATGCGCTTAAGGGTAGTTTATAATGGTTGTCTTATAATTATTTAAATTTTGAAGATTATTTCATAAAGGTAATTTGATGATCAATTGTGTTTGTGTTGTTGTGAAATAACAATGATACTAGTGTTCAATATCGTGTGTTACTATTTATAACTATTGATCGAAAGTTACTTGTGGATATGAATTGATACAATTTGGTGCAATGATCTTAAGAGTAAATGCGCTTAGGGTTAGTGCGCGTTTAAGCGGGTTAGTAAACTTTGTTTTTGAAAATTGGTTTATTGAATATTGTTGGTCAAATACAAATGTTATCTATTGGCTATTCTTAATTCTAGAATGAATGCAATAAGGTTGTTGTAAATTTAATGTAATTGTTTTTATCGGTCTTATGTGGTAGTTGTTGAGAAAAAAATGAAATTGTTTATTAATGTTGGTGAATGTAATTAATGTCTTATTATTTTAATCGAATTTTAATGTGAGTAATTAATAAACGTATCATTATTGTTAATTATAATGATTGTAATACTAAACTTATATTTAATAATAATATATTTAAAAAAGGATTATATTTTGGACTTAAACTTCTAAGAATAATCAAGAAAGCGTCGCAAGGGTCTGTTTCGTTCCGCAATCGGTGGTTCACTTTTGAGAATAATATGATTTTTGTGTCTGTAGTGGGTGGTCGTCTGTTGTTATTCTGTCCGAGATATGGAAGGTCTTTGACTTTTGTTTGGGAGTGGTTAGTTGGTGTTGGATTGCTGGTTCTTCGAAGGGAAGGGGAGGAGCGCGTTTTTTTTTTGTCGGGGATGGTTAGCTGATTTGGAATTTAGGTGTGCTAATTCTGCTTCTAGATCGTCGAGTTTTTCGTGTGGGATCGGTGGGAGTTCTCTAGTTGTAGGGCTTATGATTTCTAGTTGGACAGGTTTTTGGTATACCGGGTCGTGGTTGTGTGTTCTATGAGATATGTGTTTTAAAACACGAACAGAATTTGAAAAATTTGAGAATTGTGCTGGAGGCTGAAAATTTGTATAATAAAAACGTGACGCCAAGTGAAGCTAATCCAATGCCTGCGTAGGTGAGTGAGGTTTTTATCGAGCTGGTTTCTTGCTCGTCTCGGTGGTGTGTTCCAATCTCTTTTGCTTGTTTTACTATATCGTCGAGTGCTAGTCCGTTTGCTATTAAATCGTCCTGATTGATGTGTAGGGGTTTGTAAATGTGAAAGACAGGGATTTCTGATAGATTTGTCGTGTGGTTTTGTCTGAAATCGTTGTATATGTTTGTTAAATTGAGGGAGAATTCCGGAATGTATTGGAGTCTTTTGGATGAAGTGTAAGTTATAACGTTAATCCTCACTGTGATCCGTGTTCATTAAATTGCACGATCACTCCGATTAAACTAATATTAAACGAGTTTCACTACTATCACTTATCATTTTAACCGTTTATCAATAATCCTGAGATTCTTCTTTGATAGCACTCGTACTAGTGGAAATTTTAGTTATTATTGAGCAAAGATTCTCTCAGGGCTTCAATAAGGTATCTAGATCAATTACCACCTGCTCTCGTGGTTTTTGTGCAATGAGGTAACGAATTACCTCAAGGAAAGGAGTTTCTACCTGAGCTAATAACGAGAGGACTCAGTGTCGAAAATACTGCTTTGGTGCTTCCCTTTCTCGAAAGTCCGGGCGTTACTACTCACAGCACTCTTCACTGAGAACTAAACCAGTTATAATGGATAATTCAGGATAGGAACAATTAACTGTGGAGTGTATGTTGTGTAAAGGTGAATGATTAGCAGTTAGACAGATTTATATTGATAGCGAGGATGATGCGTCAAGCAAAAGAACAGAAAGTAAAAGAAATGATACGTTTACTGAAACTTATTGTGATTTATATAACCACAATAATGAAAAATTTTAACAAGAAATGTTAGTATTGAAAGTTTAAATGATAATAATTGAATTTTTTCCGTCTATTGGAAGGCTGTCGCCTTAAATGAATTCTTCAAAATTTTTCTAAGTCAGAAAATGAATTTAAATTCGCAATTCATGGAGAGCTCCCATGAATTACGTACCAATAAGATCCAAAGGCCGGACCGAAGTGACTCTACTCGTATTCTGATTTACCATTACGGCTCGGTTTTCGCACTATTTCTCGATGCGCGTAGTTACATTTCTTCAAATTTTAGGAGAGGGGACTGACCCACGAACTCCTCAACTTCCCTACTTGTCGCGTATTGATACTGTTTATAGATTTCTGTTCTCTTCTGTCTGTGTTAATCCCCTTTTATTGTAAGTGTAACATGTATGGTTTTGTTGAGCGTGTATACAGGCAATATCCCTAAATCTAATAGAACATAATATTAAGAGTTTACGTGTGTGTGTAAAACAAAATTTTGTGTGTGTGTAACTGTTGTTGCCAGAGTGGCGATGTTCGATGTGTCTGTTTGTATTCTAACGATAGCATATGTGTGTGTGTGTATGATGTTTTTGATTCTGATTTCTAATACTGATTATTCAATTCTCTAATTTTAATTTTAAACATAATATATGAAGAAGTGATTTGTTGAATACGTTACATTAGCCCCCTTAAATTTAGAAAGGCTGTGAAACAACTTGCTAAATTTGTCTATTTTATTGTATAGTCATTCAATAATTTGATTTCTTAGTCTAGATTTGTATAATTTTATCGAAATGGTCAGTCGAGTTGCTAGTCCATCTTAGTGTTCTGAAACAGAGAAGTTATAGTTAGTTAGCCCCCCCTTTTTCCATCTCGTTCCTCGTCTCGTCGTCTTGTCCAACTCAGTCGTATTCCTGTCCAGCTGATCCGATTCTCCGTAGTTCTGTGTTTGGATACGTGTAAATTAGAGTGGTCCTTATTTTGGTCATTTTTGAATTTCAATTGGGTCGCCCCCCAAAAGTGTTCCAAATAATTCAAAAAAATTATTCCCAAAAGGAAAATTTTTTATCTCAATATTAACACGTGCCGCCGAGCGTCTGAAGTTTCCCATTTGATTAACATGGGGTTTTCGCAGAGGTCTGTTCAAAATTCTGCCGCACCGTCAGTAAATACAATAAAAATCTAATCTCTTCGGGAATTTCTTCAGGAATCCCGATAGTATTTTATCGAATTTTGAGAAATTCGAAACTCAAAATGGCGGATCCAAAATCTCGCTATGAAATAATATATGTCACAGCGAGATTTTGGATCCGCCATTTTGAATTTCGAATTTCTCAAAATTCGATAAAATACTATCGGGATTCCTGAAGAGATTCCCGAAGAGATTAGATTTTTATTGTATTTACTGACGGTGCGGCAGAATTTTGAACAGACCTCTGCGAAAACCCCATGTTAATCAAATGGGAAACTTCAGACGCTCGGCGGCACGTGTTAATATTGAGATAAAAAATTTTCCTTTTGGGAATAATTTTTTTGAATTATTTGGAACACTTTTGGGGGGCGACCCAATTGAAATTCAAAAATGACCGAAATAAGGACCACTCTAGTGTAAATGTACCTTTAAACCCGGTTTTCGTGTACGTTAATCCTGCTTTGGTCGTGAAGGTCGCCTGCCTGGCATACTGACCTACTGCCGAATCATGATCTATAATATAGCTCTTCTCTAGGTCAAGTTTAGCTACTAATCCCTCAATACTGGATTGGAAATCGACGTTTGTTTTGACATTTCCTCTATCAGGTGTGTCCTTGTGACACTCTTTGTACTTGCCTCGCAAGTCTCTGACTCTGGGCTTCCGCTTGATTACTCTTAGGTTTATTTTGTCGTTCGGTGCTTTGACATTAACAAAATCGACCTTCGTTATCTGGTTATCTTTATTGGTTGTTAGCGTTTTTGTTTCGTAATTTTTTCGAAATTAAAAATTTCGAACTAATTTTTTTCGTTTTTTTTTCTTCAAATTTCCAATTTAATATTACTTCTAATTCTTTTAGTATTATTCTAATTCAAAAATTACCAATTTTTGTATTATTAGCGAATACGTGAGCCACAATTTTACGATTTACTTTCGTTTTTCCTTGAATGGAGTGACGTGTAGGAAATGTTTCAATGGAGTACCAGGAAATATATGTTGACAGTAAATACAAGAATTTGCTTTATTATTCGAAAATCGGGATACTTTATGAATGTACCACGAAATTAGTTCACGTAAACCACGTGTTCATATTTCATGGAAGTTTTTGAACAAGATAATAACAAATTTATACCTGCCGATCCGATTGGGACATTGATTCGCCGATTTTCAACCCGCGATTTCTCGGCAACCGGGCCGAGTTGGCGGCTGTCTCTTGTGGGTTTTTCTTAGTACCTGTCCACACTATAACCACGCGAAGTCCGTACCCCTAACTCGATGAACCTATCTGAGCCTCCCCTCGTGAGCCAGAGCCTTGGGTTGTAACGCTGAGAATACAGAAACACACATCACACAGGCGGACAGACGGACACACACACACACACACACACACACACACACACACACACACAGACTGTACAGGTTAGTCAGACTGAGACACTGACCCCCCACACCCGCACACACTCATACACACACACACACGTTAGGTTAAGAATACCCCAGTAATTAAGAATTGACAAAATATACGGAAATCATCAGAATTCTGGTGTCTCCCCTGGTACTTCTTATCCTTCCCCTGCCTCGTCCCTTTACATCGGCCGGGCTGAGTAGCCCGTTATAGTGGCTGCAACTCTAGACCGTTGGCGGGAAAAGACCGGCGGTCCCGACTCCATCACGGCCCGAGCAGTTACGAAGTGAACCGAGTTCAAACGAACGGCGTGCGGTAGCTCGCGGCAAGCGTCAAAATATAAAAATTAACTAACCGCGTTGCGTCATAACGCGACATGACGCGCGGTAGGTCGCGGTAGACTTCTGATTGGTTGAACGTGCTACCGCGAGCGTTTTGCCGCGCGGCAAACGCTTGTATGGAAACCCAGGGTAATCATGTACACATTTTTCTTAGCACTTTCTTAGTTTATTTCATCGTTACCAAGGTTACGAGAGTTTTTATCCCTGCTGCCAGAGTTTTTTTCCCTCCGGTCAAAGTTTTTTTTCCCTTCTGGCAAGTTTTTACCCCGGTTTATTACCCCGTTCAAAAAACTCTGACTTCAATCCCGTTAAGGAGAGCAAAAAACACGATTTTTTAATGCATGTGTGGTAGAATAGTATATTGTGCACCAAGGGAGCAACGGACGTTTTCGCTCCCGAGCGTGGAGTTGCCACCCGAGCCGAAGGCGAGGGATGGCATCCACCGAGGGAGTGAAAAGTCCGGCGACCGTGGTGCACACGATATTTTATTCCACCATGAACGAAAAGGTCGATTTCGCGGGCGGATCAGTATTTACATTTTAGGTTATGTGACAGAGAAAACTGGGAAGAAAACTTTCAGGGAAGAAAGACTTTCAGGGAAGAAAGACTTTCAGGGAAGAAAGACTTTGCGGGAGGAAAAACTGGTCTTTCTTACCGAATAGTCTCCCAGCGGAAAGAAAGAGTTCCCGGTCGGTAAAGCCGCACTTCGCTCTCCCAAAATAGGTAGCGAAATCGGCCTCTCTGTTCATGTATGGAATAAAAGATTTTTCCGGCAATGTCGTAGCTCTGATTCTTTTGTCAAAGTTTGCAGTCTGGAATGTATGCATACGCAAAGGTATTTCCCCGTGATGAATATCGGAAAGAGGACACCTGTTGAAAACTAGGAATAATTACGGACAGATGTACGGCTTTTGCCACGGCATGTATAAGGTGCATTCGACGCCAACTCGACCAGTGTTAAACCCCGACCATCTCAAAATCATTCCATGTTTTTTTCTAACATTCTACTCAGTAGAAAACGCGTCCTAAATTTTTTTCAGATTTTTTTATCAAACCGTCAATTTGTTATAAATTTTTCAAGTTGAATGAGAATGCCCGTTTTTAAAAGTCTGAAAAAATTATAAAAAATCCAGTGGATGACACAAAACAGCCCCCGTTTAGGAAAACGTGGGCCGAATTTTTTTTTCTATTTTTTTTCCACTTAATTCGGAATTTTTTAGTTTCAAAAACTGAAATTAATACGGGATCAAATTGTAAGCATCAAATAAAAGGGTTATAAATGGTGAAACCGAACGTTTCCGAGTAAATTAAACCTTATTTGACGCTTGAAATTTGATCCTTTGTTAGATAATTTCAGTTTCAAAAATTAGAAAACTTCGAGTTGAGTGGAAAAGAAATAGGAAAAAATTCGGCCCACGTTTTCCTGAACGGGGGCTGTTTTGTATCATCCACTGGATTTTTAAGAATTTTTTCATATTTTTAAAAAGGGGCATTCTCAATCAACTTCAAAAATTCATAACAAATTAACGGTTCGATAAAACTAATCTGAAAAAAATTTAGGACGCGTTTTTTACTGAGTAGAATGTTAGAAAAAAAACATGGAATAATTTTGAGATGGTCGGGGTTTAACACTGGTCGAGTTGGCGTGGAATGCCCCATAAGTATTTGTACGTCATTTTGATCGATTTTCACCAGGGATGACCGAACAGGTGGGCATGGAACTATCCAAATGCTTCTACGGAAAAATGTCAGTTTCAAAGCATAAAGCTTATGCAATAATAGGCAATGATCGACCTCGTCCGAGGCTTTCATGAAGTATCGAGGCATTCTGTCATTTGAAAATGCTCTGAAAAGAGTTTCCATTGAAATTCATTTTATTACATTACCATCGATTCCAAACTATCGTCTTGTATTGTATTGTAATTTATTTATATGCCGTGGCCTGCATTATTGCCATTGGGCAAGCGAAAAAAATTCACGAGGGTACAATAAATTGTTTTTCGCCACAGTGTGCGTAACATGCGTTTTTACGATTCGATATCGGGGTATAAAATGCTGTTTTATACCACGGTGTGCGTAAAATTGAAAATCTCGAATTCGTTTCCTTTCTTCCTACAATTGATTTCCCTATTATTTGTGAAGTTTTGATATTATTATTTTTACTTTGTATTATTATTAATGTTATTATTATTATGATTATTTCAACGGCCGCATTAATATTGTCTTATGTCTTCGAGTCTTGTCATAAAAGGTCTATCTGGAAACGTTCCGGCAAAACAACCTGATTCCTACAATAAGCATAGGACTTGAGTTGTTTTGCCAAAACGTTTTCAGATAGACCTTTTATGACAGGACTCCAAGACATAAGACAATATATTAATAGCGGACGTCGATTTTCATTATTCGGTATGATTTTTTCTTTTTTTTTCCTTTTTTGGCTTTATTTTTGCTCTCGTTAATTTATTTCATTCATTATTGTTGTGATTTAATTTGTGTAATTTTGTGTGTTGTGTCTACTAGTTTCTCTTCGCCAATTCTGTACTTTCCTCCTTTGTCCAATATTGTAATGGACATTAATGACTCAAATTAAATTAAATTTGTATAATATTGTTGTGTAATTTTGCTTAAAGAAATTTGATGTCAGAATATGTTTTGAGTCGAGGCGGCTTCGCCCCCCCGAACCCCCCCACGAGGGCTTCGCCCCTCGACCCCACCAGGGGCTTCGCCCCTGGACCCCGCCGTCACGCACAGTGGTCTGTCAATAGTTCGGTTTTTTCAAATCTTTATATAATCATAGGATGTTTTTACGGGACTACATTACTGAGGTGCGATCGAATTTTATGCACACTGTGGCGAAAAATATCGTATATACCACGGGCGTACGATTTACCCCCTCGTGTAATTGCGCGACGCCCCACATTGGTCCGGAACTGGCTAAAACGCGCGCATAATGAATATTGTACAATAACTTTGCAACCAAAAGTGATAGAGAGTTGATTAAAAAACCAAATTGAAGCCTAATTAAGCCGTTGTAATATTTGTCAACGAGCGTTGTAAAATTATTTCAACAAAGATATGGACGCTCAAAGATCAGCAATAAAAGTAGACGTTTTTCAACTATTTCATGGAATGAATTTATTGATTAAATTGGTTTATAAATTATCATATGACGAATCAAATGCCCGAAAATACAAATTTCATGAAAAGTTGAACAATGTACTATATGTACAAAACAAAATACAAATTGCATGAAAAGTTAAACAATCGACTATATGTACAAAGTAAAACACAAATTTCATGAAAAGTTGAACAATAGACTTTGTGTACGAAATTCAAACTGTTTCATCTTCTTCGAACTCAGGCTCATCATCTCGGTCTTTTTCTGACTCTTTCAATAACGATTTAACTTCTTCAGGTAATTCACGTATAGGAGCCTGTTTTTTCGACGAGGCTCGTAACTGCGTTATAAAAGGGTCAGAAGTGATAAAAAAAAAACCTATTGAAAATATCCTTTAGATTCGAAATCGTGCATAGTTGCAGAAATATTGCCCTCCAACACTGCGGGCAATGTAGTGCAGCGAACCTGAGCATCACGCACCGACCGCGCTTTGCGCGCAGAATTTTGATGTTTCATAATCTTTAAAAATCATTTATTCCTAAGGTAGCAAAAAGTAGCAAATGAAATTTGGTGGGTATGTTGAAGAAGGATAGTAGTTCAAAATGCAGAAATTCCCAAAGTAAAACCTCGTAAATCTGAAAAGTTCTAGACTGTGCAAGCTTGATCATTTAAATTACATTTGGAGAAAACAGCCTATCTTTAGCCTATTAATAACTATTGATAGAATTGTTATAATCAAGTTCAATAGGAACCAAAACGACCAGTAATGACGTATCATTGAAGGGGGAAACGAAGTAAATAGGTGCAAGTAATGGGAAAAAAATTTGGTCGATTATCATCAACCGAAAGTTAAAGAGATTAGAAGACATTGAAATAAATTAAAAAACGCTATTTTGCGTCGATTGTGGCATGAACCCAACGTGACTGATTGCTATATTGAGGTTCGATTCTGGCTCGTTGAAGTATCTATATTTGATAAAAAAAAATATAAGGGGGTATTGAAAAAACATTGGCACATAAAAACATTATGCGCGCGTTTTAGGCAGTTGCGGACCAATGTGGCGCACCTCTGCCTCGACTACGGTTCGTGCTGAAACATCGCACTTGGCCTAACACCGCCTCACATTTCGCCCTTGTATCGAAATGTACTATTTTTCACGCCAATCGCTCTGAAAACGTTCGAAACGTATCAATTCAAATTACGAGATCGAAAAATGTAAGTGCAAAAGGTCATAAGTTGGGCGGATACGACCTTCTGCTTTTAACTACCAATATTTTTTATCGAATTTTTTTTAAATGGTGGTTCTTTCAATTTATCTTTGCGTTTCACGAGTTTTTACAGCTATTTAAAAAAACATAAAAAATTGAAGAAAAAAAATGGTGGATACGACCTTCTGCTTTTAACTGCGATTTGTTTTATCGAATTTTTTGAAACGATGTCGATTTCGATTTTTCTTTGGGTTTCACGAGTTTTTACAGCTATTCAAAAAAAAAAAATGAAAAATAAACAAATCAAAATGGCGCTTACGACCTTCTGCTTTTAACTACCAAAATTTTGTATTGAATTTTTTTAAATGGTCGTTCTTTCAATTTATCTTTGTATTTTACGAGTTTTTACAGCTACTTGACAAAATCATGAATAATAAAAAAACTAACAATGGCGCTTACGACCTTCTGTTTTTAACTACTAATATTTTTTATCGAATTTTTTTAAACGGTCGTTCTTTCAATTTATCTTTGCGTTTCACGAGTTTTTACAGCTATTTGAAAAAATCATGAAAAATAGAAAAAAATAAAAATGGCGCTCATAACCTTCTGCTTTTAACTACCAATATTTTGTATTGATTTTTTTCAAATGGTCGTTCTATCAATTTATATTTGCGTTTCACGAGTTTTTACAGCTATTTAAAAAAATCACGAAAAAATGGTGGATACGTCCTTCTGCTTTCAACTGCGATTTCTTTTATCGAATTTTTCGAAACGATGTCAATTTCGATTTTTCTTTGAGTTTCACGAGTTTTTACAGCTATTTAAAAAAATCATGAAAAATTGAACAAATAAAAATGGCGCTTACGACCTTCTGCTTGTAACTACCAATATTTTTTATCGAATTTTTTTGAATGGTCGTTCTTTCAATTTATTAGCGTTTCACGAGTTTTGACAGCTATTTAAAAAAATCATGAATAATAAAAACACTAAAAATGGCGCTTACGACCTTCTGTTTTTAACGACCAATATTTTTTATCGAATTTTTTCAAATGGTCGTTCTTTCAATTTATATTTGTGAGTCACGAGTTTGTACAGCTATTTAAAAAAATCATGACAAATTGAAGAAAAAAAATGGTGGATACGACCTTCTGCTTTTAACTGCGATTTCTTTTATCGAATTTTTCGAAACGATGTCGATTTCGATTTTTCTTTGGGTTTCACGAGTTTTTACAGCTATTCAAAAAAAAAAATGAAAAATAAACAAATCAAAATGGCGCTTACGACCTTCTGCTTTTAACTACCAACATTTTGTATTGAATTTTTTTAAATGGTCGTTCTTTCAATTTATCTTTGTATTTTACGAGTTTTTACAGCTACTTGACAAAATCATGAATAATAAAAAAACTAACAATGGCGCTTACGACCTTCTGTTTTTAACTACTAATATTTTTATCGAATTTTTTTAAACGGTCGTTCTTTCAATTTATCTTTGCGTTTCACGAGTTTTTACAGCTATTTGAAAAAATCATGAAAAATAGAAAAAAATAAAAATGGCGCTCATAACCTTCTGCTTTTAACTACCAATATTTTGTATCGATTTTTTTTAAATGGTCGTTCTATCAATTTATATTTGCGTTTCACGAGTTTTTACAGCTATTTAAAAAAATCACGAAAAAATGGTGGATACGTCCTTCTGCTTTTAACTGCGATTTCTTTTATCGAATTTTTCGAAACGATGTCGATTTCGATTTTTCTTTGAGTTTCACGAGTTTTTACAGCTATTTAAAAAAATCATGAAAAATTGAACAAATAAAAATGGCGCTTACGACCTTCTGCTTGTAACTACCAATATTTTTTATCGAATTTTTTTGAATGGTCGTTCTTTCAATTTATTAGCGTTTCACGAGTTTTTACAGCTATTTAAAAAAATCATGAATAATAAAAAAACTAAAAATGGCGCTTACGACCTTCTGTTTTTAACTACCAATATTTTTGTTGGATATGAGAGCGTCGAGTAACCGACATAAACTTCGAGCGAGTCCGCGTACGTTCGGGCAGACTCGTACGGCTCGGTGTATGAGTGAGCAGCGAGCCGGTAGTATGGTATCGCCCGGCGTTACCTATGGGTCTATCCTATTGTCATGCGCTTGTACTACTAACCTGCAATACCCTGCTTAATAAATACCTCTTATATTCTACCAACGTGTATTTATTGCAACAATTTTTTATCGATTTTTTTCAAATGGTCGTTCTTTCAATTTATATTTGTGTGTCACGAGTTTTTACAGCTATTTGAAAAAATCATGAAAAATTGAAGAAAAAAAATGCTGGATACGACCTTCTGCTTTTAACTGCGATTTCTTTTATCGAATTTTTCGAAACGATGTCAATTTCGATTTTTCTTCGAGTTTCACGAGTTTTTACAGCTATTTAAAAAAATCATGAAAAATTGAACAAATCAGAATGGCGCTTACGACCTTCTGCTTGTAACTACCAATATTTTTTATCGAATTTTTGAAAATGGTCGTTCTTTCAATTTATTAGCGTTTCACGAGTTTTTACAGCTATTTAAAAAAACATGAAAAATAAAAAAAATAAAAATGGCGCTCATGACCTTCTGCTTTTAACGACCAATATTTTTTATCGAATTTTTTCAAATGGTCGTTCTTTCAATTTATATTTGTCAGTCACGAGTTTGTACAGCTATTTAAAAAAATCATGACAAATTGAAGAAAAAAAATGGTGGATACGACCTTCTGCTTTTAACTGCGATTTCTTTTATCGAATTTTTCGAAACGATGTCGATTTCGATTTTTCATTGCGTTTCACGAGTTTTTACAGCTATTTGAAAAAATCATGAAAAATAAAAAAAAATAAAAATCGTGCTCACGACCTTCTGCTTTTAACTGCCAATGTTTTTTATCGATTTTTTTTTTAAATGGTCCTTCTTTCAATTTATCTTTGAGTTTTACGAGTTTTTACAACTACCTATTTGGAAAAATCATTGAAAATCATGAAAAAATGGCGCTTACGACGTTTTGCCTTTACGTTGTTTTTTATTTTTCCTTCAAAATTGTAATGAAAGAACGACGTATACGCCAAACTTATGACCTTTTGCGCTTACATTTTTCGATCTTGTAATTTCAATTGATCTATACGTTATTTGGCCGTTTTCAGAGCGAATAGCGTGGAAAAAAAATTATACGACCTTTTGCCACCGAAAATCGCGTTGTTGGCGCTACGACCTTATGCCATTAGACACGCGATGTAACAAAGTTTGCATAAGTTTTCCTAAATATCTTTCAGCACACGAGATTATGGTAATATTTCTTCAGATTGATGTTACGATTAATTCACACATCACGTCATTCGAATTAACGGTTGATAAGAATTATTTAATCGACTTGGAAAACGTTGAGACGTGGTTAGAAAAAGTGAAGTAAGTTTTCGACCATATTTGCTACGGAGCTTTCGTTTCAATGACGAAGTTCTGTGAGGATATCAGGCAGGAGCCCCAGGATGCCTATAAATTTCATCGAAATGTATTATATGAAATTGTAAAATCGATTGCAAAGTGATCGTGACGTCAGAAGGGATCAGACTAACTGACGAACTTGGAAATTACGAAGAGTGGGAAATTTGAGGATAGAGCAAATTGAACCGAACGGTCTCTTCAAAAGATGCTCGAGAGTGCCAAAAATGTTGAAACCAATACAAAAATCGACGGATTCCATACAGTCACTTGTAATAGTATATTGTGCACCAAGGGAGCAAAGGACATTTTTGCTCCCGAGCGTGTAGTTTGCTGCACGAGGGAGAGGAGAGGAGTCGCGAGCCGAAGATGAGGGTAGCAAACTATACACCGAGGGAGTGAAAAGTCCTGCGACCGCGGTGCACACTGTATTTTTTTCCACCATGAACGGAAAGGTCGATTCTGCGGGCAAAACGGTGATCATTTGAAATTATGTGGCTGAAGTGTAGCGCGGCCGGTACGGGAACTAAAATCAGGGAGGAAAGACTTTCAGGGAAGAAAGACCGGGGAAGAAAGACTTACCCCCAATCAACAATATGTGCTCTCAAAGACCTCTGATGGAGCTCGTGAAAATTAGTTAGAGTTCTTAATCGAGCATCGATAAGTGTCCTAAAAGAAGTCCGAAAGACTTCTTATGCAATCTTTTCCGACTCCAATCTGAAGCTCTTGATCACCTCGAAATGAGCTCTTTTAGAACTTGAGCGAAGAGCTCAGAAGTACGAAATTTTTTAGAAGTCTGTTAGAAGAATGCTTTTGGAACTCAATTATACTATTTTTTATAACACCTGCGTGGAAAGCTTGATTTTCGATGCCTGTGTTTGGTTTGGAAAGGGCCCCTTTTCAGATGAGTGAAAAAAAGTAATATTTCTTCACTATCGCGCAGGCGCAAATCGTGCATTATCATCATTTTTTCACCAACAGGCATGCGCACTTCAAGCAATCTACATTTCTTCACTATCACGCATGCGCACTTTGAAGTAAGTCAGTCGTTCAGTAGCGCCATCGGTCGGTGGCAACGTCCAAGCGTCCGCGAAGTGGCGCCCCAGGCGGCAGCGATGTGTCAACCTAGATTATCGCCTAACTTCGGGTTGGTTATGGTCGGCCATTTGCTCATCTGTCAGATGTTATTCGTCTGTATCTCAAATCAAGCTTTCCCGCAGGAGTTATAAAAAATATGGTGTGCGATATGTACGGATAGGCGACATCTGCCTCGTGTGAAGTTTGAATCACTCGCTCGGCTCGCACAGCATTCACACTCGTCTCGTGTCATCCCGCACTCGCCTGAATGCTGGCTGCTCGCATTCGCTCGTGTTACAAACTTCACACTCATCGGATATCGCCTTCTTTCCGCACTTATCACACAATATACTATTACCTGACTTATAAGAATTTCTTGAATACATGCATTCAGCATTTAAAATGCACGAAATTTGCGGAATATTAAAACTCGGCGCATTCTGAATGCTGAATGCATGTATTCAAGAAATTCTTATAAGTCAGGTAAAATAGTATAAATGAAGTATCATGAGAGGGATTTTGTGAATTTGTTAAAAACATGGTTATGGTTATTTTTGTTAAAAACATGGTTATTGTATACGAATTCATATATGATACATAATACACAGGTATACGATGCGAAATTATCTATCAGCGATGTCTTTCTTCATTATCGTCGTAGAATTATGATTCTTAAGCCAACTTATTTATATAAAAGTATTCAGTGCTCTCTCAATCTGAATCAGTGAAACTCCCTGCGAATCAGTGAATATTCACTGATCCAAATTTAGAGAGTGCAGATGACTTATAATTTCTATTACGGGTGCAGATCAGTTGGAGGCTTCTATTATCCTCATGGTATCCCAGCCGAATGCCCGCTTGCCACAGTCATGGAACTGTTCTCAACTCGCACAAGGTGGTCTTCGAATACTCGGTTACTGAAATTTACGAATGAATAAATATTCACGTGGTGCAACGATTTAGAGTTTAGTCGGGGTACAGACTGCAGCATACGCACCTGTGTATGTGCTAGAAAAAAGTGAGGTTAGATTCATGATAGTTTCAAGGATTGAGGATATTTCATTGTATGTATGATCAATATATTCAAATGAGGATAAATGATGGCGCTCCGTAAACGCAACTCGATATTCGATATAAATGATTAGTGGTATTCAACACTTACCGCTATTTGATCTACCAAAAACCTGAGCGACCATTACTTGTGTCCGAGTGAGTTCAATATTCGTCATAAACGGATGTCAAGTTACTTGTTAGGTTGTAAATGACCTCATAAATTACTTGATAAATGACCTCATATAGAGATCTGTACTTCGACTTCGGAATATTGACTTCTAAAAGACTTCGAAAAGAACACTATCATGAGACTCTTTTTCCTGTCTTGAGCAAGAGCTCTTACAAGAACTCTTATAGACAGGTGTGTTGACTGGGCCGGGAGAGAAGACTTTCCGGTCGGTGAAACCACTGTTTGCTCCCCGAAAACAGGTAGCAAAATTGGCCTTTCCGTTCATGTATGGAAAAAAATATATTCTTTCAGTATGAAACGATGCTTCAGCAACAATGAAACTCACACAACCTATGAGTCATATCATCCCACATATTGTGTGAAATATTTATTGGAAAAAGATGATTCATTTTTAAGAAAATGAGTTTTTTAGATTTTCAAGATAATGTGCGTCATTCGGTTGATTTTCTGAATTCTTGAAATCTCTCTTCGGATTTTGAGGGAATGCAAGTGAAAAAAAAATTCACAAAATGTGACAAAGAATGATGAACGTCAAGAAATTTTTGTTAAATTCAGATGATGTGAACGCCACTTAGGCATCCACCTCTGAACAAAATAATATTTGAATTTAGGTATTCGTAGTCCACGATGCACAATTACTGTATCAATAAGGTACAGGCGATGATAAAACTTTATTGAATATTCAGAAGTGATCACGAATTAACGATTCAAGTACTTGCGTCAATACAATACCCCAAAAAAGCACCTCTGGTGCAAAACCCTTCGCCAAGTACATTAAAATTTCACAAAAAGTCTTCCTCCAAAAAATCGTCTTCCTCCAAAAATTTGTCTTTCACAAAAAGTCTTCCCTCAAAAATTCCAACCCACAAAAATTCGTTTTCCAAAAAAAGTCTTCCTTCACAAACATTCTCTATAAAAGGATTGAAATCAGATGTAACTACCAAGTACAACGGAATACGAATGAAATCCTACTACATAGCGTTGTGCTCGTTCGCTCGCTCACTCGATTGCTTTTTCGAACTAGGGGCTCCGCCCCTCCGCGCTACGCGCGGCCACCCCACCACTCGGCGCTACGCGCCTCGCTTTGCCTAGGAATGGCTGGCCTAACTTTTTCTAACCTTCAGTGGCTGTTCTACCATTTCTAACCCTTCTTGGAACACTCATTTTTCCTAGGATGCCCGAAAAAATTCACCTAGATGCTTGCATAGTTACCGGCTTGGACGCCGGGAACTATGGCGCGATAGACCTGGACGCCGGAAACTATGGCGCGACCCTGGTGAAAATAATTTCTACGCCAACTACGAAAAATACCGAAGCGTAAAAATGCGTAGAAAAACGAGGTTTTTCGTAATAATTCATAATTTTTCGTAGTTTGTTGTAGTTGTTTGTAGTTTTGGAAGTAGAAAACTACGAATTTTCATGAACAATTACGAAAATCTACAGTTTTCCCACAACGGAATATCAGTTCTTTGAGTATCTACGAAAATCTACAAACGGAATGAAGCTGAATGTTCTTGTCGTGATTTGTCGCAGTTTTTCGTAGTTTTGGAAGTGGAAAACTACGGATTTTCATGAACAATTACAAAAATCTACAGTTTCCCGACAACGGAATATCCATGGTAAAAATAATTTTCACGTCAAACTACAAAAACTTTCAAATCGTAGAAACGATCAGAAAATCGGAATTGTTTGCTATTTATCGTAATTTTTTGTAGTCTTTCTTAGTTCCGGAAGTAGAAAACTACGAAATTTCATGATTAATTATGAAAATTTACATCTTTCAAGCAACAGAATATCTTTACTACAAATATCTACGAAAGTCTACGAAAATCTACGATCGTGATCAACCCGAATAATTTTTCGTAGATTTTTACGGAATATTGTAGATAAGAATTGCACAAACTATGAATATCTACGAACATTTACAGAAATTTACGACTGAAATGTATGAGAATCTTTTTACGTAGATTGCATAAAACTACAAAAAATTACGATAATTTAGAATTTTCTACAACAAAAGTGAAAAGTCTAATTGCCGGAAGAGTTTGATTAAACTTTGGTGATTGTTTGTTAAATAGTGCGAATTTATACGCAAAATTATTATAATGTATGATTTTCTACGAAAAGCTGGCAGAATATGAAGCTTAACATGACAAAAGCTTTTCAAATATTCAGTTAGTTTCATGTCAGGCACTAACTTCATCTTGCCAGAAAATGTCAAGTTCAGCAAGGAGATGAATTTGGGCGGGTTGAAGACATACATTTGGGGATCACCGAGGTTAAGCAACATTTGACGCGGTCAGTACTTGGATGGGTGGTGGCCTCTAAAAGTGAACTGGGTTCAAATCCTTCTGGGGGTAACTTTTTTTTTCCTTTTTTAATTTTAAATTCAATAATTCCATCAACGTTGAGTAGATTTTTTCTAAAAATAGGTCGAATTACTATGGAATCGCATCGTTTATTAAATTGCGGTACGGGTAGGATCCAGGTACAATCCCAAAACTGGCTTCTACAACTATCTACGAAAAAACTACGAGGAACTACGATAAACTATGAATATCTAGAAACGAAAATTCATATAGACATCGAATTTCATTCTACAACTATCTACGAAAAACTACTACTCTGTACAAAATCTGGCGTAAAAACAAACTACGAAAAGTCCGAAATCCTCTACTTTGGGTGTAGAAAATTTTCGTAGTGTGGCGTATAAGAGATTATTTTCACCTGGGGATAGACCTAGACGCCGGGAACTATGGCGCCGCGATAGACCTGGACGCCGGGAACTATGGCGCGATAGACCTGGACGCCGGAAACTATGGCGCCGCGATAGACCTTGACGCCGGGAACTATGGCGCGATAGACCTGGACGCCAGGAACTATGGCGCGATAGACCTGGACGCCGGAAACTATGGCACGACAGCCACTGAAGGTTAGATTGTATATGTATGTCAGTGGGCCGGCGCTTCGCGCCTCCTTGGTTACCGGCTCGTGAAATCAACGATCGACCATAGTTACGTGACGAACGTACGAACGAAAAACCTTACTATATTTCATTTCTTCAACATTACTCTGACCATATAACTACGTTCAAATAAGGATTTTTATATATAGAGAGACATGAATGGAAAGGCCGATTTTGCTACCTGTTTTCGGGGAGCAAACAGTGGTTTTACCGACCGGGAAATCTTCTCTCCCGACAAGTCTTTCTTCCCCGTTCTTTCTTCCCGTTCTTTCTTCCACAATACAGTGTGCACCGCGGACGCAGGACTTTTCACTCTACCCTCGGTGTAGTTTGCTAACCTCGTGTTCGGCTCGCGCAGGGAGACTATAAGAAGGAGCACGAACTGCTATGCCAGGCGCGTAGTCAAATACGGTCCGGAAAAAGTCGCCGTTTGGCGGCGCTGGTAGGACCCATAGGCCAGAGACCGCTTCGGGACCTGTCTAGTCCGCATCGGCTCTATCGGCCGCCATTATTGCGTCTCGCGGCATTCTGTGATTTTTTATATTTCGAAAGTCTGGCGAATGTTCGAATTTGAATCCAGAGAAAAACAGCTGCTGTCTCTAAAATGCCGAGCAGGTGTTATGTGAAGTGGTGCTTCAGCGGATATAATAGTGAGTTAAAAGAAAATAAACAAAAAAAGAAGAAAAACCATTCGCTGTTTCGGGAACCAGAGGTATGTATAATTCAGGCCCTGGTATGACTAAATGTGTTCAAAATTTTCACAGTGTTCAATTTGAAATCGATGTTATCAACGGTATAAAATCTGCAATGCAAAATTTACAGGATCCAGAACTGCGTAAAAAGTGGAGCGACGCAATTGGGCGGACCGACAAAAAACTTTCCGTCTCTGATTCAGTGTGTGAGCTTCATTTTGCTGATGCAGATGTAGTAAGATATTACGAGACATTGATGCCTGATGGAAGCTACCACAGGATTCCACAAAAATGCTAATTGAAACACGGAGCTATACCTCATGCAAATGTAACTTTGCAATCAGTTACGGATACCACAGCGACAGTAATAGAGAATATAGACAGTTTGAAGAGCAGTGAAAAGTCAACTGAAAATATATCGTACTGCGATAAGCTTTTAGTTTTAATTTCATATCTATTTACAATCTATTTTTATTTACATAGCCGATATCTAATATGAATTTAAAAATAAAATTCTATTAAAGATGAAAAATACAATTGGTTTATTTTTCAATTATCAGTTGAATGACTGAAAATTATGAGAGAAAATTCTTTGTGAAATATTTTCTTCCAATTATTTAATACAATTATTCACCTAATTTGGGTTTAGTTCTAGAGATTTCAAGTTATCAGTTGCAGTTATTCATGAAAGACTATAAAATGTTTGTAGAATGTAAACGTTCAATACAACAATGGATAAAGACAGGATAAATCCTACCTTTGCGATTCGGTCCATCCGACTCTATCCGTATCATTCTTGTAATAAACATATACAAATATATACATAAGGCAGATCAGACAGCGTCAGACGCATATGCACAGACCGAATAGCCATAAGGTAGGATTCATCCTCAAAAACTATAAATCAATTTGTTCCACTGTATTGAGGATACTTTATATATCGCTTAAGAGGAAATGAAAGGTGCGTGAGTACGAGAGAGATAGCGCCATAGGCCGCACCGCGGGAGCGAGAGAGACGCACTCGGAAACAGCTTGCGTTACACCTTAATGAGCGAGGACAATTAAAATGCAGTCAGTCAATAATATGATAATAAAAACTTTAGGAATTGTAAGCTTAGATTTCGCAAACACGCGCAACGAATTCCATTTGGTCGGTAATGACTTCCCAATCAAAGAAGACGGTATTTTGGGTTCCGAATTCTTCAGAAAAGAAAACGCCGTCATTTGCTTCAAAAACAAACATCTCTCTTCCCGAAAAACAGGAATTATTCCATTGTTGAGCAGAGCTAGAAATTATATCACACCCGCGCGTATTTTAACAACGTCAGTAGGCGACACACCTAAAATACACACACAAGCGCCTCAGCTGGCAAAGGAGATAAGCATACTCTTGGTCGACACTGGGTCAGATCAAGAGACTCGGTAGAGTCTCGAGCCAAGTACATTAAAAAAAAATTTTTTACGCGCGAGAGACTCAACGGCTCTATATACCCGAGCGAACTCTGTTTCGGCCGAACGGCAAATTTTTAAGTCGTGTTTATTCCGTCTTCGTGACAAATATCGCTTTTCGCATGGAAGGTTTCAAATCAGGAGTCGAAAATCTCTCATTTAAGCCCAATTTGAGCGTAATCAGTTAACTGAGAGCTTAGATATGATTAATTATAGATTTCTGATAGCCCGTTTTAGCCCGTTTCATCGCCAATTTCATTTCCTCCTCCGAACGAGATTTGCAAATTCTGAATATATAATACTATAGAAAGTCGTTCGAAGTCACTCGAGTAATAGGGAAGTTACATTGTACCGGAATACCACAGAATTTCCGATCTATCTAGTATAATAGATGCAAACAGACGAAACAACATTGTCTATGGCCGTCAAGTTAGCCGTCATTGGCCGTCGTTACATGTCGGCTGCTAGAGGTACAAGTTAGCCGTCGTTCTACCTACCTATGTCAGCTTCTAGATCAAATGAGGTTAGATTCTGCTAGGTTGATGGTGCGGTCAACAAAAGTTTTCATTTATTAATATTCCCGCTCACCGTTGACGATGTAACGATATTGATAATAGGAACAGGACAAGAAACAATGATTCATGATTTATGATTTTCTACTGCAGTCGATTGGTGATTTCGAAAAGAATGTGATAAAGTCAATCGACATTTGGTAGTACCTAACCTATGAGATTGATCGTGCTATTGTAATTGAAATGAAATAATACTCTACGATGTTGAACGTTCGCGTCATGCTCTGTCTTGTGAAAGAATATTCGTTCCGACGAGCGATTTATTGACATGCGACGAGGCCTAAGGAATAACAGACGTTTATCTCGGAGGACAGTCTAGAGCAGACGTAAATCAGAATACGCTTTGCGGCGATTATAGAGCTCCGTACACATTTCCTATACGGTTTCATGGGTTACATTTCAGTTTTAAACTGTCTACCGAATACGTCTCTTTCCGCAGGACTTTCCAATATGAACAAGCGTTCAATTCTTTTGGTTATATTTTCGCACGCCTACTTCTAGCTCTACAGGAAAAATGTGTACGCTGCAGTATGCTCCGGAGGTTTTCTTCGATGACTTAGCTTTCAATTTTGACGTTACAGAAGCTCTTGGAGCACTCTAGTAACACGACGTCAAATCATCGGATTCTGACGATAAGAATACCTTGGTGGACCGGATGGAACGGATGAATCTTGCCATGCAATCTAATAACAGAAGTACTATCTCGGAAGACTTTATTGAGTATTTATCGATAGTTATTCATTGATTTTGATATTTCCATACTATTATTATTTTTGTACGAGATTATAAAAACATTATACTGGAGCATGGCAGGATACGGATTTCCACTTATGCTGAAGTTCATTGTCGGACAATTTGAAATGTATTCATCCAGCCAGCGTATTCACTTAAGGGAAGACTTTGGTTAAATTTAGAAAGTCGCTATAAGATGTGACATAGAAAAATCCTCTCAGCAGTTTTTGAGTAATGGTAGTACAGACGGTGAAAAAAAATTTCAGCCTTCTGCGATGAAAGTTTGAGTGCAAGGAACCTTGCGGAGAAGATTTTTCCCACCGCTACTAAAATTCCCTACGTCTACACTTCCACCGCAGGAGGCTTGAATTTTTTTTACTCGCACCCCATACTGCAATAATTTCAAAATTACTGAGCAGACTTGTTTATACACCTCTTTTTAATATTTTAAGAACTAAAAAACCTATTACTGCCCAAAATTTCATCGAAGTCTCCCCTTAAAAACGGGAACCTTCAGCATTACCTCAATTATTATCACATTCTCGGTACATGTTTTCTACCCAAAATCCAACACTGATAGAAGTATTCTGTGCAACGACTGCGTACTAAAATACTGACAACCGAATTAGTGTGGCGAGTGAGGAACATCAGAAACTCTATCGAGTGAGCTTAGCGTACGAGACTAAAACAGCGACTGAATCGAAATTCTGCAAAAAGTAGTGATATCCCCCCAAAATGCACCTCTGGTGCAAAAACCTTTCGCCAAGTACATTAATTACTGTGGTCTACCTACAAAAAATCTATGAAGAAAAATTTGCCTTCAACAAAGAATATTTCTTCAAAAATACCTACCAACAAAAATTCGTCTTCAACAAAATTCGACCTTCAAAAATGTTTCCTATAAAAAGAATTGATATCAGATAGAACTGCCAAGCACAACACATGAAAATTAAATTCAAGTAAATGGCATTGTGCTCGTTCGCTCGCTACGCTCGCTCACTCGGTTGGTTTTTCATAATTATTGTTAAACAAAATTGAAAGAAAAAAAATTTGGAGAAAAAAGTTTAGGGAGTGGTACTTGGCGGGCCATCATAGCAATGTATAAAAATGTCAGGTGAAGGCCTGAATGAATACTCCTGCACTTTCCCACACCTGGCCCGCCAAGTACCACTCCCTAAACTTTTTTCTCCAAATTTTTTTTCTTTCAATTTTGTTTAACAATAATTATGAAAAACCAACCGAGTGAGCGAGCGTAGCGAGCGAACGAGCACAATGCCATTTACTTGAATTTATATAAACATAATCAAACACAGCGCGCTCCACCGCGACACACGTTTCAATGCACCGGACAAAATTCAAATCACAGGGTCAACGCCTGGCACTGTCGAAACGCAAGGAATCGTAGAAATGTTGATAGGAAGCCAATTACAGGAATTTCATGTTGTAAACAATTCATTCCCTATCAAAGAAGACGGAATTTTAGGCAGAAAATTTGTATACAAGGAAAACGCGACCATTTCATTTGAAACTAACACGATAACTTCAGATTCCTCGGAACCCTTGAAAATTTTAGATGATAACATGATTTCAATCCCAGCCAGAACGGCACAAGTCATTTCAACCAAAGTCATTAACCCGTCAATAAAGACAGGACTTTTGAGAAAACAACATTTGGACCACGGTATAATGTTAGGTAAAGCTCTAGTAACGAACCGACACGGATTCGCATACGCATTACGTCATAATAGACCGGGAGATGGTAACACAAAAAAGTTAGTCATTTGTTACAGGTATGGCAACCCTCTACGGGTCTAATTGTGTAATGAACAAGACGAAATAGATGCTAACTCACTGGCCGTTGGGGCGTAATCGCGTGGCGATCTACGGAACGTGTAGGATAAATTTGGATTTTCAAACGCTTTGTTACAAGATAATTCTTATATTTTCCGGTAGTTTATAAAAAGAAAAGTAGGCGGAAGCGTAACGCCATACTTATCCGGTGGTGCTTATACCCCGCCATACCAATTAGAAAGCGTTGATTTTTTTTTTATTTTTTTTATGACTTGTTACAGGCTAATTTTTTTTTCATCTGGTCATCTTTGAACAGCCATTCACGGAAATCACCATGCCATACCGTTCCGATGGTTCCAAGTAGATGCCATACTGTAACAAATGGTTTGGCAATATTATTAGAAAAAATTGCGTCCTTGCGGCGCGGGCGGTATGGCGGCTACTTGGAACCATCGGAACGGTATGGCATGGTGATTTCCGTGAATGGCTTTTCAAAGATGACCAGATAAAAAAAAAATTAGCCTGTAACAAGTCATAAAAAAAATTAAAAAAAAAATCAACGCTTTCTAATTGGTATGGCGGGGTATAAGCACCACCGGATAAGTATGGCGTTACGCTTCCGCCTACTTTTCTTTTTATAAACTACCGGAAAATATAAGAATTATCTTGTAACAAAGCGTTTGAAAATCCAAATTTATCCTACACGTTCGGTAGATCGCCACGCGATTACGCCCCAACGGCTAGTGAGTTAGCATCTATTTCGTCTTGTTCATTACACAATTAGACCCGTAGGGGGTCGCCATACCTGTAACAAATGACTAACTTTTTTGTGTTACCATCTCCCGGTCTATAAACACAAACAAAGAAGCAGTTGAGATAAAGAGACCGACGGTAACTCTAGAAGAAGTCAATGAACCTACAGACACGGAGTACACGTCCAATCCTCGAGTATTATTCACAACCAACACGCGCAAATTGAACAAAAATAACGACCCACTTTTCATCGCCCCTAATCGCAGTTCGAAACGTTTAGAAATTTTGAAAGAAAATTTGCGACTCAAACATTGCAATAAAGAGGAAAAGAAAGCAGCTCTAGACCTTGCAGTAGAATACAATCATCTGTTTCACCTACCAGGAGATAAGCTAGGCCACACACGCCTAGTCAGTCACAAAATACCAACAACAGACGAAATGCCCGTACACACCAAACAGTACAGATACCCTCCGGTACACAAAGAGGAAATTAAGAGACAAGTATCCAAACTTCTCGATCAAGGGATAATCAAAAACTCCTCATCCCTTTACAATTTTCCTGTCTGCATCGTCCCCAAAAAACCTGGCGCTGATGGTGAAAAGAGATGGCGCATGGTGATCGATTTTCGAAAGCTAAATGAAAAAACTATCGGAGATGCTTATCCTCTACCAAACATTACAGAAATATTAGATCAATTAGGATCCGCGAAATATTTCTCGACGTTCGACTTAGCTTCCGGGTTTCACCAAATCCCCATGCATCCGGACGACAGCGCGAAAACAGCTTTTTCCACACCTAACGGTCATTACGAGTACACGAGAATGCCCTTCGGATTGAAGAATGCACCCTCCACTTTCCAACGATTGATGGATCAGGTACTCATGGGATTACAAGCCAATGAAATGTTTGTTTATCTTGATGACATTGTGATCTACGCGAGATCACTAGAAGAGCACGCGATTAAATTCAAAAAACTAATGGAAAGATTGTCCGACGCAGGACTCACATTGCAACCCGATAAATGTGAATTTTTAAGAAAAGAAGTTGCCTATTTAGGTCATATAATTTCTCGCGAAGGCGTCAGACCAAATCCAAAAACTCTAGCCGCAATCAGAGATTACCCTCAACCAACAAACGCGACGAAAATCAAAGAATTTCTAGGATTAGTAGGTTATTATCGGAGATTCGTACCAAATATGGCGGAAATCGCGAAATGCCTCACCAACTTATTAACAAAGGATACCCCTTTCATTTGGACTTCCGAACACCAGCTTGCATTCGAAACCTTACGCGATTATCTTTGCAAAGAACCAATCTTAAATTACAGTATCCAGACTTTAGTAAACCTTTCATAATAACATCCGACGCCTCAAAATACGCCCTAGGAGCAGTGCTCAGTCAAGGAAAAATAGGCGAAGATTTA
The DNA here is from genome assembly GCA_018257835.1 of Euura lappo. Taxonomy (NCBI): domain Eukaryota; kingdom Metazoa; phylum Arthropoda; class Insecta; order Hymenoptera; family Tenthredinidae; genus Euura; species Euura lappo. Next base: position 284,655 of record JAEUYN010000265.1, on the reverse strand, counting down.
CCAGTTGCCTACGCATCCAGATCATTACAAAAAGCAGATAAAGAACTGCTCGCGGTCGTATTCGCGTTGAAACGATTCAGACCATACGTCTACGGTAGACAATTTACGTTGGTAACGGACCACAAGCCGCTAACTTGGTTAAGAAGCATGGTAGACCCGTCATCACGATTACACGAGTGGAAAATATTTATCGGTCAATACACGTGCGATATAGTACACAAACCGGGCAAATTAAACACGAACGCGGACGCGCTCTCTAGGAACCCCGTCCCCGAAACAACACAAGTACTACAATCGAATCCAAACGTCTTAGAAGCACGGACGAGTATTCTACGAACCCCGCGCCGAATAAACGACCTAGAGAAAATCAGTCAGAAGACATAGCAGAAGTAGAAATCACCACAGATTCAAGTTTTTCAGATGATTCTGACGTAGTAATGTCGTGGCAAAATCCAATACCGGTAAAACGTAAAGTAAATACAGAATCCAGCAACAGCGCAGAACCGCGAAGAAAAGTATTAGCACACAAGCCCGACAGCTCAGATTCCACATACGACGCCGATGACGAAGACGGAGTAGGTCCAAGCGCAGCAACCCGACACGTCGAGAACACCGACACACCCAACACACTGCCGACAATACAACTAGACAATAACCCGAGCACAAGCACAGACCGTAACACAGATGAGAGAGATTCAATGGACAAATATTTGGACGAATTATTAGAAGAAGCTCAGAGACCAAAAAGAGTAAAAAATATCCCACCTAAATTCCTCGCGACTAAAAGACATCGCGAAACAGAATCCTCTAGCAATCCCGCACCGCGGCAGAGAACAAATAAAAACAATTATCCAGAATCCTCATAATCCGGATAATAAATCCTCAGACGATTCTGACGATCAAATAAAAATACCAAAGAATCCTTCTGATTCTAGTCAAAAACTTTCAAAGAAACGTGCGGAACATACCTCAAAATCTAAGCCAAAATTCTCCCCTTCGAAACGTTACGCTAAAAAGAAAAACCTAAAACGCAATGGGTTGCCACTGAACACCCAACCGAGTGCCATACCTTCTACTTCGCGAAATCCCAATCCAGGAAGTACTCCACCGTTTGTAGAATTCCTAAACGACTTAGATCATCTTCCGATAATTAGCAACCCAAATGTCACGGAAATTCAAGCAGATCTACTGAAGCAAAAAGATAATTTAGCACATTGTAGGTATCTCAGCGGACTGTACAACCTCGCTTGGTGTAGCAGCCCAGATGATAAGACAGGGACTCATACATAAAAAGAGATTAGAAGACGGCAAGAAATCTATATCGATACCGAGACTAGGATGTGGACTAGACAAGCTCGATTGGAATTTGGTTAAAAGTATGATAAAGTACATTTTTAAAGACACGGATATTAAAATCACGGTTTGCAATTTTGATCCTAAAACATCGCAAAAACACTACGACGCATCAGACCAACAAACAAAATCCCTCCTCAACCCCCTGACCCACGCGCAGCGATTTCAGCTCCTAACGCCTCACCTTCTCCTCGCACGACCACTCGCAAGTCCCCTCCACCTCGCAAGATCATACACCAGTCCTCTCCTCCGCCGGACAACTCAGCTGACGACCCTAGCCCAACACCTGACACCCATGCTCGCTTAGACACCGACGACGATCACGACATACATACAGACGAACACGACATCAATTCAATCGATGAACACGATACAAACCACGATAGTATTGATTCACCTATGGATATATCAGACAATCCTCGAACAGAACAATCAGATCCTTCGATGATAGTCTCAAGCGACCATAATCGTCCCGTCAACAAAGTACACAACCAAACTCAGTCCTACGAACGATTTGTTAATATTCTAGACGATATTGTTTCAATACCTAACGTCACACAATCCAGAGACGGAATTTTTATGTTAAAAGACAATTACGCTCACTTCATAACGGCAGACTCTCCTTGGAATGATGACATAGCGAAAAGACTGTTAGACGAGAACATGATAAAGAAAGAATCTTTCGACAGGCTAACTTTGAAGAAACCCGAAATATTCGGAACCAAATTCAAGAACAAACACATTTTCACATTAGTAATCAGACACAAACGGACAGACAGAAGTAATTTGGAGGACCTTTTCAACATCCTTGCTCACTTGAAACGCATTCTTATCAGTAAAGACATTCACTCCCTCGCATTTTCCAAAATTAACTCTGGACTAGAAGCCTTCAGATGGACAATAATCAAGAAGCTTTTCTATTACATTTTTGCTGACTCAGACATTAGTATCACACTCTGCACACACGAGACTACTGTACCAGACGTACAGTCAAGACCAGAAATTATCCGAGAATGTCACGAATCTCTCGTAGGCGGTCGTAAAGGCGTAACAAAGACATAGGAGCGAATTAGAGAAAAATACTATTGGCCAAATCTCAAAAGCCAAGTACAAGAGTTCATAAAAACTTGCGACAGTTGCCAACGCAAAAAGCTCACGCGAATCAAAACTAGGTTACCTATGGTGATCGCGGATACACCATTCGACGCGTTCGACAAAGTAGCCCTTGACATAGTAGGACCCCTACCAATCACGAAAAGCAATAACCAATACCTACTGACGATCCAATGCAACCTAACAAAATACCTCGACGCCATACCTATCCCTGACTCAACAGCTCAAACAATAGGCTCAACTTTCGCAAAGGAATACATGACACGTTACGGCTCACCAAAGTCAATTCTCACAGACCAAGGACAAAATTTCCTTAGCAAAGTCCTTCGACAGATTTGTAAGTTATTCAAGATTAAAAAGATCAAAACGACCCCCTACAGACCTCAGTCTAACGGCTCTCTAGAACGTAGTCACATCTCGATAACAGAACACATAGCACACTACACCTCTCAAGGCAAAGACTGGGACGAGTACATTAGATTCGCGATCTTTTCCTATAACACGGCGAAACATGAAGCAACAGGCTTCACACCACACGAACTAATCTTCGGTAAAATAGCGAGATCACCAATTGACACTACACCTACAGAAGCCACAACTAACACGTACGACGCATATCTGTTTGACCTGAAAGATAATTTACGTGGAGTTCGAAAAGAAGCCAAAAAGAATTCAGAAAAAGCAAAGCTAAGATCAAAACAATACTATGACAGGAACACAAACACACAAACATTCGAAGCTGGACAAAAAGTCTTTCTCATAAACGAAACACGCAAGAAATTCGACGACCACTACAAAGGCCCTTTCGTAATTAAACAAATAATCAACAACATTAACGCAGAAATTTATTTAACCCCTAATAAAACCAAAGTCGTCCACCTAAACAAATTAAAATTAGCACACGAAACTCAGAACCAAGATTAAATTAAACCAAACCCCACTCGACACCAACATCTCCTCCTTCTAATTTTCATTACACAATCAAACAAACTCACACACTTGAATTCAACACTACACATGCTAACAGCAAGTTCTTGTATATAACGACCAAGAATGAATGAGAGTGAAAGAACGTATAGGATGTTTATGTATGAACGAATTGTATGATGAGGTACCTCGTATGAATGAGAACGAATAATTGTATTGGTTAAAAGCACGCACACTTCATAACACACATCCCTAAGTCAATCGTTTCTTCTTCCTACTTAACATCCACATCCCACACCCCCACTAATTCTTAACACCAACCCCATACTTAACAAATTAACCATAAAACTCCCCCATACGAAACAACCAGAGATTGACACTACAAGCATTTTACATTACACTACAGATCCTCATTAAAACACGCTACACCCGCAAACAAAAAACCAATCCAAAACCGCATCCAAAACCTTAATAATCCCTAACAACCCACCCAACAATTAATAAATGAACACAGTATCCCAAACTTACAGACTAAAAACACAAGTACGTACACACCACAGGAAAATCAAACTCATTAGAACAATTAAAAATCAGTAGTTTATTAAAAACACAAAAAAACCCTTTCACCCCCCTCACCTACCCACCTTATCTTTACTTTAATTTTGCTCCCCACCCGAACGGCGAGCCCGCCAGGCCCTAAAAACCGCCAACGCCCCAGGCGAGGGCGCTCCTCTTCCCCTCCCCAACCCGGGAATGATATTCATCGTTTGAACAACCCCGCGGACCACAGCCCGCGGAGGCCCCCCAAACCTACGACGAAGGAAACCCCGTCCCCATAAAAAACCCCAATTTCCAGCCGGATGTAACGTTCCAAAACACCTTTTTCAAATCCTTCGCCGGAACCCTACAAACAAAAACACACTAATTATAAGACAATACACAAACAAACATAAAACAAACAGAAACAACACCCACCAGACACGAAAACTGCCGACGTAAATAACCTTCGCGTTCACATGAACTTGTGGGGAAAGAAAATCCCCACCCCGCGACAGTGTCCACGACTTCCTCAGGAACTTCGCTCCCCGCCGCCAACCTCCTCACTAAAAATCCCCATATGTAAAACAAGATCACCGAGACCACATTAACAAAAACCAACCTTCAACAAGCCCACAGGCAATAAGACAAGAAGCCATTTTTATTTATTTTTTTTTCCTCCCCCTTTTTTTCTTCTTCTTCTCTCTTTCGCCAGTAACCACAATCGAAACAACTACCCAAACGCTACTGAGCAGAACATCAGCAAGCCACCTTACATTAATCCCTTCCACCCACCCCGACCGTCATCTCCAGACCAATAGTCAGCAAATTTTAATCAAACATTTTATATCAGTATACAGGACACCCGACAGAGTAATTAATATAAAAAAATATATATATATATGTATATATATATAAAAATAATTCCAGATACGGCACGCACCTCGCGACCGACGGAGAGCTACCGTACACCACGACTCCGATGAAATCAAACCCAGGCATCTATTACGAACAACTACAAAACCTCCGGACTTACAACAACAGATGGAAACTAATTAACTTCGTAAATATAGAGAACCTATTCACAAAATCAGCGGAACTCGAAAACTTCGCAACAGTATTGCTCCAAAACTGTCAAACAGTGGGAAAGAAATGTCAAATCGAAGACACACTAACAATTTCAGAAAACAGGCTAAAATTTCTGATCGACCAACAATCAGAAATTGAAGACTTATTAGGCTATAAAGAAGTAGAAAAGACCGACGCAACAACAACCTTACTCTCACACAAACGCAACAAACGCGGACTGATCAATTTCGTAGGAGAAATACGCAAAGCTATGGGGCACCCTATCAGCTTCCGACGGTGAACACTACAACAACCAAATCGACAGACTATTCAACGACACAAACCGTCTAGCCACCTTATTAGCAAATCACACCCACATTGTACAGTCCATACTCGCCGCACACACACAAGAACTAGATAACATCAACAAACACATCACAGTTTTGGATAACCAGATAATTGCACACGGTCAATATTTAGAAAAAATAGGCAACGAATTAGACAAAACCTGGTTCGCCCTAAACAGCATGAAGTATTTAAATAAATTAGATAAAGCTATCAACGAATACGAGTCAGAATTAAGAACTTTAATGGACGCAATATTATTCGCTAAACAAGGTATCGTTCACCCAGGGATTACAACCCCGAAACAAACGATACAGAGCTTACAAGAAATCCAAGCTTTACAACCACTATTACGTTTTTCCACACCTTTAAAGAACAACTACGCAGAAGAATTGATCAGATTATCAAAATTGGACGTAACAATCATAGAGCCCAATCTAATTTACATACTGTCAATCCCCTTGTTAAACGAGGAAAATTTCAATTTCTATCATTTACTACCCATACTCGCAAAACAAAACTTCGACAACACTAACAATAAATTCGCATACATAACACCAAACGAAAATTACATCGCAATCTCCCTGGACCGCAACTCATATTTACAATTCACAAACACGGACTTCTCCGATTGCAAACTCACGCAATCACAATACCTCTGCGAACAAGACCAACCTTTATACCGCAGCAACAGCCATAAAAACTGCGAGGTCGAACTATTCCTAAACAACGCCGAACCCGACTTAACTAAATGCAACATTCGTCTGACCTCCTTCAATGTACCATACTGGGCCAAATTGAAATACCCAAACACATGGATATATTCATTACCTTAACCCGACACACTCCACATAACCTGCGAAGATCTAACACAAACTCGCGTAACACTATCAGGCACAGGAACACTACACCTAAAAGAACACTGCAAAGCACACTCGAACACAGTATCACTCTCCACGTCAAACACTTACACTTCATCCAAAAGACTCCAATACATTCCGGAATTCTCCCTCAATTTAACAAACATATACAATGATTTGAGACAAAACCACACGACAAATCTATCAGAAATCCCTGTCTTTCACATTTACAAACCCCTACACATCAATCAGGACGATTTAATAGCGAACCGACTAGCACTCGACGATATAGTAAAACAAGCAAAAGAGATTGGAACACACCACCGAGACGAGCAAGAAACCAGCTCGATAAAAACCTCACTCACCTACGCAGGCATTGGATTAGCTTCACTTGGCGTCACGTTTTTATTATACAAATTTTCAGCCTCCAGCACAATTCTCAAATTTTTCAAATTCTGTTCGTGTTTTAAAACACATATCTCATAGAACACACAACCACGACCCGGTATACCAAAAACCTGTCCAACTAGAAATCATAAGCCCTACAACTAGAGAACTCCCACCGATCCCACACGAAAAACTCGACGATCTAGAAGCAGAATTAGCACACCTAAATTCCAAATTAGCTAACCATCCCCGACAAAATAAAACGCGCTCCTCCCCTTCCCTTCGAAGAACCAGCAATCCAACACCAACTAACCACTCCCAAACAAAAGTCAAAGACCTTCCATATCTCGGACAGAATACCAACAGACGACCACCCACTACAGACACAAAAATCATATTATTCTCAAAAGTGAACCACCGATTGCGGAACGAAACAGACCCTTGCGACGCTTTCTTGATTATTCTTAGAAGTTTAAGTGCAAAATATAATCCTTTTTTAAATATATTATTATTAAATATAAGTTTAGTATTACAATCATTATAATTAACAATAATGATACGTTTATTAATTACTCACATTAAAATTCGATTAAAATAATAAGACATTAATTACATTCACCAACATTAATAAACAATTTCATTTTTTTCTCAACACCTACCACATAAGACCGATAAAAACAATTACATTAAATTTACAACAACCTTATTGCATTCATTCTAGAATTAAGAATAGCCAATAGATAACATTTGTATTTGACCAACAATATTCAATAAACCAATTTTCAAAAACAAAGTTTACTAACCCGCTTAATCGCACACTAACCCTAAGCGCATTTACTCTTAAGATCATTGCACTAAATTGTATCAATTCATATCCATAAGTAACTTTCGATCAATAGTTATAAATAGTAACACACGATATTGAACACTAGTATCATTGTTAATTCACAACAACACAAACACAATTGATCATCAAATTACCTTTATGAAATAATCTTCAAAACTTAAATAATTATAAGACAACCATTATAAACTACCCTTAAGCGCATTTAAATTTAAGATACACCATAATCATAAGCAAATTCTACACCTTGTACACTCAAAACACATGCTTAACACCCTATGTTTTGTCTAACGGGGGGGGTGTCACGTCTGGTCCCACGGTCCATACGACGCCTACCCTCACACACCCTCACACACCCTCACACACACACACACACACACGCTCAGACTTAGACTTAGTTAACTAGATCTTAGAATACCTGCACCCCGCTATCTTGCTCTTTTCGCATAAGCCTGACGGTGCATCACTCGATACTTCGCGTACCGTGGGATGGCTCGGTCAGTCTTATGCGCTGGACTCACTTCTATAATAACTCTCTTGAGAATAACATCCCTCTCGGCTAGTAGTAGTTAATATTGTACACTCTGACTCTTACTTTAATACTTGAATAAACGCTGATATATAATTTACTTACTTTGTTCTACGCAGAAACTCTCACTTACTTTATTTATATCTTAGACCTTCGGTATACTTCTGTATCTTTATTCGGGGTGAACCCTTATAAATATACTTGACTTTGGCAGCTGTCTTTATAGACATCGAGGGCGCGTATGATAATGTAAATTCACGCATCCTCATAAACGAGCTACTGGAATTGGGCGTCCCACACAAAATAGTCCGTCTAATCAAAAACATTATATGGGATAGAAAAATCACCTGTACATTCCAGGGCAGAATTGTGGGAAGCAGAGAGGTGCATCGAGGTCTTCCACAGGATTCCATATTAAGTCCAATCCTTTTTAATTTATATATTCGAAAAATAGTATCCCCTGTAGGTCCAAAAACAAGCATTCTATCATACGCAGACGATGTGGTTATTTACACCTCAGAGAAAAGCCTCAAAAGTTCCTTAGATAATATCTCACACGCTTTTCAAGTGTTGGACGATTGGTTGGGCACTATGGATCTAAAAATTTCGGGTCATAAAACCCAACTATGCATATTTTCCAGGTTAAGTTTCGGGAACGTCCCAACGACAATCAAGTTTAAGAATATTCAAATAAGGAACAGTCCGTCGGTGAAATTTTTAAGTGTATTCCTGGATTCCAAGCTTAACTGGAAAACGCAAATAGACATAACCAGGGCCAAGGCTATGAAAACGACCTCCATTATCAAAGCTCTCGCAGGTTTTAAGTGGGGAGCTCACCCCACAGTCCTCCTAAACGTTTTCAAGGGCCTGGTTAGAGCACAACTAGACTGGGGATTCATATTTTATCAGGGAGGACCAAGAGGAAAACTGGAGGCGCTAGAAAGAGTACAATTTGCAGCACTCAGACCGTGCTTAGGTTGCCTCAGGACCACGCCGACAAACATTCTACTTCACCTTGGCGGTATCCCCACTTTGGCTGAGCGGAGAACATATCTGACAAAAAAATTCATTATAAGTAGATCTGCACTGACAAATAATGCGCTTATCAGCAGATTCAGCACAGTCAGACTAATTACGGAAACCCAACGGGTCAACCCGTCTCTCCTTCCCCCGCTATACAAAGTGTGGCAGGAGCTGTCAGAGCTCACCCCGCAAGTCATAATTTCTAATCTCCCCCCAATATTCAACGTAGACTACCCTACCCTCTTTACAAAGGTAAATGTCGATTTGGATCTGGGTCTCATAGTGAGAAAATCCCCAAATCCGGCAACGACATTCAGGAGAGAAGCAGGAATTAGGTACCCAGATCACAAATTCATATTCACCGATGGGTCAAGGACCCCCGACCCCCCGAAATCGGCTGCGTCAGTCTACATCCCGGACCTCAGCGAGGCAATCAAATTGAAGCTCAATGCTCATTTGTCCATCTTCTCGGCAGAGGCATCGGCTATCCTAGAAGCACTTAAAACAGCAAGGGCAAATAACTGGCGTAAGTTCATAATCTTTTCTGACTCCCTGAGTTCAATTAAAGCCATAAGAGAAATGGGTCCCACGAGTTGTCCTAATCCGTGCGTCGTAAAGATCAGAAAAGAAATATCCGGTATGTTTGAAAGCGGGTTTACATTTAAAATCGCATGGGTCCCGTCCCACTGCGGCATTGAAGGCAACGAGATGGCTGACTTCTGGGCTCGTCATGCATTGTCTGACGGCGCGGACCGGGACTTGGGAGTGTTTTGGTCAGATCTCAACTACATTTTCAAAAAAGAAGCTGTCATGAGCACCAGCAGAACCTTAAAAGACCAGGGGTCCTATAAGGGAGTAACATATTGCAGACTAGCTGGCGAATTCTCATCGGCCCCGTGGTTTAACAAATCTTCAATTAGTCGGAAAAAAATAACTTTGATAAATAGACTAAAGTCTAACCACAATTCTACAAAGTCACACCTCTTTAGGATGAACATAATACAAGACAAAACCTGCGAATGCGGCGATCGAGACACGTCCGTAGACCACCTTATCTGGAAGTGTCCCGCCTATAACGCCCCAAGAACTGCCTTACTTAGATCCTTCCTAAAACTCAGAGTCCCAAGGAATATGAATATCCAAGAAGTTGCCCTGTCACATCCAACCCGTACGTTACTCGTTCTCTGCGAATTCATCCTTAGAAATAACCTGCCGATATAACCTCAAATGTCATCTGTGTTCAAGTGTGTGTCCGTCTGGGGATCCTCCTAACCTCTCTCCCCCACAACACCCGACCAGAACACCGGCTGGTCGACAGTTGCGAATCGTCACCGACTACGCAGTCCAAGTGCAATCCACGAAGACACAACGAATAATAAAATATAATAAATAACAAATAAAATAAAATTAAAGACAAAAAAAAAAAAATTATATATAGGGGAAGGTGGGGCGGAATGGCCAGGTGGGGCTAAACGGCCAACCAAAAAAAAAATGACTTACTCGCATTTTCGCATCAAGGGGGACCGTACGAAACGGTATGCAACGTGACTTCGCTGACAGTCATCAAAAATTTTCAGGGTGGGGCTAAACGGCCACCTGAAAAAAAAGTGAGGAAACTGCATTTTCACGTCGAGGCGAGTGAGATAACACTATATGCAACGTGGTTTCACTGAAAACGATGCAAAACCGAAACGGTGGGGCAAAATCGCTCATTCTCTTTCATCCACTCTATAGTTTATGTTAATATTCTGAAGTTTTGATTGATTTTTGATATGTTAGAATACTTTTTTGTTGTTTATTGACCTAGTTGGTTTTCATTATTTTATTTCAGTTTCAGTAATTCGGATAATCCACGTAAATTCTAGTGCACGAAAAAGAAATTACAAAATTAGTTACTCATCAATTAAACGGAAATGCCAGTAAGCAATTTGCCCCATCGTTTCGGTTTTGCATCGTTTTCAGTGAAACCACGTTGCATATAGTGTTATCTCACTCGCCTCGACGTGAAAATGCAGTTTCCTCACTTTTTTTTTAGGTGGCCGTTTAGCCCCACCCTGAAAATTTGGAGTAGGCGATTTTGCCCCAGCGTTTCGGTTTTGCATCGTTTTCAGTGAAACCACGTTGCATATAGTGTTATCTCACTCGCCTCGACGTGAAAATGCAGTTTCCTCACTTTTTTTTAGGTGGCCGTTTAGCCCCACCCTGAAAATTTTTGATGACTGTCAGCGAAGTCACGTTGCATACCGTTTCGTACGGTCCCCCTTGATGCGAAAATGCGAGTAAGTCATTTTTTTTTTGGTTGGCCGTTTAGCCCCACCTGGCCATTCCGCCCCACCTTCCCCTACAACAAATAAGTGATTAATAAATAAATAAATATATTAATAGTAATTGTCAAAACAACATCGAGAGGAATTTTGGTACTTGCCTCGCGCTACGCGCATCAGAGGATATAACCAATAAGGAAAAAAAAAAATATATATATACTTGACTGGCTTAGGCTTGTTACACTGGTCGCAGCGGTCTTGTTACACCTCAAGAAGGGATTTTTTCAAAAATCTGAAAAATTCAGAAAAATGTTTTAGAGCAAGTACAACAATAGAAAAAATTATTAAGCAAATCAAAAAAGTTGCGGTCACGAGCCTAGGTGAATTGACGTGGACAGCCCCATATACAATCTAACCTTCAGTGGCTGTCGCGCCATAGTTTCCGGCGTCCAGGTCTATCGCGCCATAGTTCCCGGCGTCCAGGTCTGTCGCGCCTGTACCTAGGTACTTTTCCAGATAAGTACCTTGTACCTATACCTAGTTACTCTTTAGGAGTACCTGTACCTATTTTTTAGGTACATAATTCAAGGTACTTTACTCATGTGAAAACACAGTGAAAATGTTCGTCCATTTTCGGAGCGCCCGCAATGACGTTGTCTAATTTCATGCGCTCAGCACCACCTGTTGGAATTCAGTTTATTTTTAAACGAAGGGGGTGGAAATCCATCAAACTCGACTAAATTTTGGGGGCCTTATCGGTTTTCGGTTTTTCAAAACCCCCGGATAACAAAATGGCAGCCGTTTTGAACAAAAAACAATCTTTTCATTTTCTATTTCCTTTGTTTCAACGGCCGGAAAACATATTTTTAAATGAATTTTTCACAAAAAAATGCTGCGTTATGGCCTCGCAAATTTAATTTGCTTCAAAATGAGTACAGATACGTGTCAATCGATTCATCCGTTGAAGCTGTGGGGCGCTCCGCGTGAACCGGAACCCACAGTGTAGTTAACAGGAGCTGGAGCCGCCTTTTTACATTTTTTTTTATGTACAAAATTGGAATTTCTTCTTCTCTAATAAATGAATGAAATAGGTGAAACTCCATCTCCAAAAGTGTTCATTTCATGTTAAAAAATAATGTCTGAACTTTGTGCATTTTCCATCCCTTTGAACGGTAACCTCCCCTTAATATGAAATAACCTGTTTGTCTGGTCTATAATTGCGTCCATATTTTTCAGATTGCGCTCGTACTTCCAATAAAAGAAGTACCTAAGTACCTAAATATAGGTACACCTTGAGTACCTGTACCTGTACCTAGGTACACTTCGCAAAAAGTACCTGTACCTGTACCTAGGTACTAAAAATTAAGTACCTTTCACAACACTGCCATTTAGGCATCCACCTCCGAATAAAATAATATTTGAATTTAGGTATTCGTAGTCCACGATGCACAACTGTATCAATAAGGTACAGGCGATGATAAGACTTTATTGAATATTCAGAAGTGATTACGCATTAACGATTCAAGTACTTGCGTCAATACAATATGAATACAATATCAGACTCGACAATCGGGGTAAACGAATCCCGTCATTGAAATGTCCTCTAGACCATATCTAGATACGAAATGACTCCGAAGATTATCGAAGGCCCGTTGATGCAATAAGGTGACTTAATTTTGAGCGGAAAAATCATGTCATGTCTTTAACCGCATGGAAGGGGTGCACTGGGGATCGAGGCACCGACTCTTCTCGTTTGGATATCATTCTGAACGTCTTTCGGTTTTTGAATCACTATTTTCGGATAATCAGTGACTAATTCTGTATATCTGTATCGTAATATTCCTCACGGGCATTTTGTATTCAAACATGGTTAGCGAGCGACGTTTGAAAACTTTATCGGCACAGCCTCGGAATAAGAACGGTATGCCTTGCAAATTTCATCCAAATCGGTTCAGCGGTCCAAACGGAATCAAACTTTTCATGCAGGTGTTGCAAATAAAAAAACCGTTACACATGTCACGTGACTCGGAAGGAAAAAGTAATCGTTTTTATAAGGGCCTCTGAGTGTCTTTATTCTTTTGTATTCGGAATCTGTGTTGGGAAATGGAAAATTTATACGATACAGCGAATGAATATTTTCGAAATTGATTTTTATTGCTCACAATCTTATGCAGCTTTACATTATTCTCACTGGTATATACATATTGAGTAATCAATTGGAAGACGTGCTGAAAGAAAGTGGTAGTCTCTCGTCCAGCAGATGATTCACGGTCTTCCACAAAAAGTTGTTCAGATTAGCACAAGCGGTTCCGAACATTCCGCTCCGCGATAGCTGCTAAGAAGTGGCCTGCGAATAGATTCACAAAAATTAGTGAATTAATATATTCAGCATCTTCTTATCAGGTGCAGATGCTGTCGATGACACACACCAATAGTCTCCCGCTGCTTCGGTTCAGCTGGACTGGCATGGGATTTATGATTGTCCATGTGTATCTGAGCAAGTGAAATTACGATTCAATGGCAATTACTAGAACACATTGAAAGTATAATTTAAGAAACTAGCCGATACGAAGCCCGCGCTTCGCGCGGGCCCATGATTTCTCGAATTCTCGAATTCTTGAAATGATGGAAATTATACGACTCCTCAAAAGATGTATCTATCATATTTTTCGAAAATTCATGTTTCTCAGCAAAGATTTTCGAGGAAAAAAAATTTATTATCGGCAGAAATTCTGCAACGAAGGTCAATTTCTCGAATAAATGATCGGACTTTCTACGCAGCTTGTCGTCCTCGTCCTTTTTGAAAATGGACTGGCTCCCACATCAATGAACATGACATGACACCTAACCGTATGTGCACGTTCGAAAACAGTTGAGAAAGAGCAAGCGTTAGATTTTTGCGAAATCCGAATTTAGACCAAAGATGATTTATCTCTTGACTGGTTTCTAGTAGATCGTTGATTAGGTGCGGGATACGTTTCCTGGTTGTATCGTCTTTCAGGTAAATATACCTCACTGTTGCCCCGAAAATAGAAGAATTTTCAGTGCTAATAGAGAGAAAAGAATCGTAACATATTGTTTGGCTCGGCGATGTCAGAAATCTCCATTGTACAATAAAGAATTGAAAATATTACGTTTCGATGAATTTCGTTACTCTCTTCGTGAGTTTCAGATTTATGAGATGAATCCGTCATCATAATCGTTATCACCAATGTTTATAAATTATGATTATGAAGAATTCCTCTTGTATCCATTATAAAAATGAAATACGAAGAGCCCGGAAACTCCAAATCATTCGAAAAAAATTTATACCATTGTCTCTAAGGAGTCGCACGTAATCCGGAACATCCTCATTCTCCGGAAGCTTCGAATTAGTCGTCAATAAAATCAAATAATTCGCATATTCGAACTATTCGAATCATTCAAAGTTTCCAATAATTCAATTTGATCTTCAACATGAATTTTACTATTCGATCTGCAACGAATAATTCGAAAAATCGAACATTCGCACAGCTCTACTATTTTTCTTTTACGACTTATTCGTTGGCTTCCTCTGTCCATTTCTGTAGGTCATTTGCACGAACCACAAACGACGATTCGGAAATCATTTTCAATTCGAACCTAAAACTCGTCGAAAATTTACTCATTTCACAACGTTGATATTTGTTCGTCCTTAAGAATCTGATCACGAATTTACGTCTCAGGCTTTGATAACGATACGAAACCGACCTTTTTCCCCGTGTTCGATGAAGAATCAAACCTAAATCAGGAAAATAATTTAATTCGATAACTCAATTCGATCTTCAACATGTATTTTACTATTCGATTCGTGACGAATAATTCGGAAAATCGAATATTCGCACAGCCCTACTATTTTTCTGTTACGACTTGCTTGTTGGCTTCCTCTGGCCCTTTCTCTAGGTCATCATTTCCACGAACCACAAACGACGATCCGGAAATCATTTTCAATTCGAACCTAAAAGTCGTCGAAAATTTACTCATTTCACAACGTTGATATTTGTCCGTCCTTAAGAATCTGATCACGATTTTACGTCTCAGGCTTTGATAAAGATACGAAACCAACGTTTTTTCCCCGTGCGCGATGAAGAATCAAACCTTAAAATCACGAACGAATCCATTTTAACCGTCGAATCTGTCAGTCGTACGCGAGAGCCAACTTCCCTCGTTGACTTGAAATCAAGAAAGCCAATATATTTCAGCTACCCAAACCGTAAGACGAAGATCATGAACACAAATCGATGCGAATCGAATCCTTATCCATTCGAATGTCGTGAAGTTTTGATTGAAATATCCCGAACACGAAACCTCGTATAACCCTAATTCTTCGTAACCGAATTCTCTCGTAACCCTTGGATCTATCATTGACACCCAAAATAATGACAGCGAGTCAACGAAAGTACAAATGACGCGCGGGAAACGACCAGCAATATCTCGACGCGACCTCGAGTCTCGAAACGAACCGACCAATCGGCGCGCGAATAAAAAGTCAACAATGGGTGCGAGTTTTCGAGTTTAAGCGGCCGATTGCGAGTTTTCGAGTTCGAGCGGTCACGGATCCTTTAAGATTGGATTTCCAACATCAACTAAAATATGATGATCCAATCTTAAAGGATCCGTGACCGCTCGAACTCGAAAACTCGCAATCGGCCGCTTAAACTCGAAAACTCGCACCCATTGTTGACTTTTTATTCGCGCGCCGATTGGTCGGTTCGTTTCGAGACTCGAGGTCGCGTCGAGATATTGCTGGTCGTTTCCCGCGCGTCATTTGTACTTTCGTTGACTCGCCTGTCATTATTTTGGGTGTCAATGATAGATCCAAGGGTTACGAGAGAATTCGGTTACGAAGAATTAGGGTTATACGAGGTTTCGTGTTCGGGATATTTCAATCAAAACTTCACGACATTCGAATGGATAAGGATTCGATTCGCATCGATTTGTGTTCATGATCTTCGTCTTACGGTTTGGGTAGCTGAAATATATTGGCTTTCTTGATTTCAAGTCAACGAGGGAAGTTGGCTCTCGCGTACGACTGACAGATTCGACGGTTAAAATGGATTCGTTCGTGATTTTAAGGTTTGATTCTTCATCGCGCACGGGGAAAAAACGTTGGTTTCGTATCTTTATCAAAGCCTGAGACGTAAAATCGTGATCAGATTCTTAAGGACGGACAAATATCAACGTTGTGAAATGAGTAAATTTTCGACGACTTTTAGGTTCGAATTGAAAATGATTTCCGGATCGTCGTTTGTGGTTCGTGGAAATGATGACCTAGAGAAAGGGCCAGAGGAAGCCAACAAGCAAGTCGTAACAGAAAAATAGTAGGGCTGTGCGAATATTCGATTTTCCGAATTATTCGTCACGAATCGAATAGTAAAATACATGTTGAAGATCGAATTGAGTTATCGAATTAAATTATTTTCCTGATTTAGGTTTGATTCTTCATCGAACACGGGGAAAAAGGTCGGTTTCGTATCGTTATCAAAGCCTGAGACGTAAATTCGTGATCAGATTCTTAAGGACGAACAAATATCAACGTTGTGAAATGAGTAAATTTTCGACGAGTTTTAGGTTCGAATTGAAAATGATTTCCGAATCGTCGTTTGTGGTTCGTGCAAATGACCTACAGAAATGGACAGAGGAAGCCAACGAATAAGTCGTAAAAGAAAAATAGTAGAGCTGTGCGAATGTTCGATTTTTCGAATTATTCGTTGCAGATCGAATAGTAAAATTCATGTTGAAGATCAAATTGAATTATTGGAAACTTTGAATGATTCGAATAGTTCGAATATGCGAATTATTTGATTTTATTGACGACTAATTCGAAGCTTCCGGAGAATGAGGATGTTCCGGATTACGTGCGACTCCTTAGAGACAATGGTATAAATTTTTTTCGAATGATTTGGAGTTTCCGGGCTCTTCGTATTTCATTTTTATAATGGATACAAGAGGAATTCTTCATAATCATAATTTATAAACATTGGTGATAACGATTATGATGACGGATTCATCTCATAAATCTGAAACTCACGAAGAGAGTAACGAAATTCATCGAAACGTAATATTTTCAATTCTTTATTGTACAATGGAGATTTCTGACATCGCCGAGCCAAACAATATGTTACGATTCTTTTCTCTCTATTAGCACTGAAAATTCTTCTATTTTCGGGGCAACAGTGAGGTATATTTACCTGAAAGACGATACAACCAGGAAACGTATCCCGCACCTAATCAACGATCTACTAGAAACCAGTCAAGAGATAAATCATCTTTGGTCTAAATTCGGATTTCGCAAAAATCTAACGCTTGCTCTTTCTCAACTGTTTTCGAACGTGCACATACGGTTAGGTGTCATGTCATGTTCATTGATGTGGGAGCCAGTCCATTTTCAAAAAGGACGAGGACGACAAGCTGCGTAGAAAGTCCGATCATTTATTCGAGAAATTGACCTTCGTTGCAGAATTTCTGCCGATAATAAATTTTTTTTCCTCGAAAATCTTTGCTGAGAAACATGAATTTTCGAAAAATATGATAGATACATCTTTTGAGGAGTCGTATAATTTCCATCATTTCAAGAATTCGAGAATTCGAGAAATCATGGGCCCGCGCGAAGCGCGGGCTTCGTATCGGCTAGTAATATAAAAAGTCAAAATATTCACCCTACTGAAAAAGATATTGTAAAATATTACATGAAAAAGTACATAATAAATTTCATAAAGTTATGACTGGATTCATGATATGAATTATATCATGTAAATTAAGAATGTTGTAAATTATTATGTACTTTATCACATGATTTTTGTTCTGACCATTACGTTGTACAAATACACATAATTTATCATCTAATTTATTGTGTGATGTTTTACATGAGTTTTAGCTCTACGCGTCCCAACTTCTTTGAAAAAACTGAAATCAATCACAATCATATCAAAGCTTATGAACCTAAAACTTTGTTACATTACTATGAAGTACCGTAGCTCAAGCGGTAGCGTTACTGCGCTTCCAAATTCGAAGGACCACGGTTCGATCCCGACTCGGGTGTCCTCTTTTTTTACTATCATAAAATCTGATCATGTAAAACATCCTACGATAAATGAGATAATAAATTATGTGTATTTGTACAATATAATGGTTAGAACAAAAATCATATGATAAAGTACATAATAATTCGTATCAGGAATCCAGTCATAACTTTATAAAATTTATCATGTAATTTATTATGTACTTTTTCATGTAATATTTTACAGGATCTTTTTCAGTAGGGCAGGATCGTAGTTTAGCAGTACTAAACTGGTGGTACAATTGAAATCAGGGATCGAATGTTGAGTATCAAATACGTTTGCCTAACTGGAGGCTAAGGAAATAGATCAATTTATGAAAGCCTCATTGGAATTTGGTTTGTAGCAAACGATAGATCTCAGTATGACGATTATATTTCTAATGGTACGATTGTTTCCAACTTACAAGCGGCAATATTGAAAGCAGCAGCCAAAATCGAATCGACATGCTTCCTGATTTGGTTGAATCTTTGATTTATATCGGTCACATTAACGCGGGTCAGAGTGCTGGCAACTGGAAATTAAAAGATACCTCAATAATTTAGACAATTTTCAAGTGCGATATTCTAGATGGGCACAATCGTCTTCAACTCACCTGCAACGCTGCTTCCAGTTCTTTGCGAACCGGCTACAATATTGAATTCTACTGGATCGACAGAACCTGAAATTCGAATACAGAGGTTATGATCAAGTCGTCTTCGACTTTCACTCAGTTCTAACAACAGCTGCATGAAAATCAAGTTAGGCTTGATGTATTTTTCGAATGAGTGTCACTTACGCGCGAATTCGTCAGCAATTTCTGGTCTGGTTACTGAAAATAAAATAGGCGTATCATGACAAAGTGGAAATTCACCAATTGACGCGTGATATAATGGCAATAAGTGAAAAAAATAATGAAATATGAAGAATCAAAATAGAAAATCTCGGTCAATTAAAACAATTTCTCGACTTCACCCGAATATGTGAAGCGAACAGTAGATCACAAAAACATTTTTAAAGGGTAAAAGTCGTCTTCAACTCACCACTGGAACCGGCCGCTAGGACAAAATTTACAGCGGTTTCGAGATTTCTTCCGGCATTCCTCAAAGTAACTGAAATGAATATCAAACGGAATGATTTTCCAGAATACGGAGACAAAGATAATTCGAGCGTTTTGGTAGACGTATAAATTGGTCAATAAGTGTAAGTGTACCACTTATCACTTACCAGCGTCTGGGGGCTCCTGAAGGGAATCGCTAGCTGAAAATAAAATAGGTACATCATGACACTATTGTACTTTGTCGATATTTGACGCATGTCTTAGTAGCTATGACTTGAATATCTTCATTGGGTGACATTGTATTCAACTTACGGCCGTATATCTCTTTAACCTTAACCGCAAGTCTTGACAGTTGGTTTTTGACAATTCTCAGGCGCTCTGAAATTTAAGTAAAGAGGACTGTGATTAAGTCTTCATTCCACGGTGCTCGACTCGCTTGAGCTCAGAAATCGGCAAAAAAATAATTTTCATTTTCCATTTATTCATTATCTCAAAAATTGAAACTTACCGACCACGTAAATAATAATTTACAAATAAATTTTAATTACTTCAATAATAATTTTTGATTATTAGGAAATCATAATTTCTCAAAATATTCTGACAATCGTTAACAAATGATCAATACCTCAAAAATATAATACTATATATCGGGTCAATTGACAATGAGTTGGAAATGAATTTCTCATTTTTAGAAAATGGGTAATTGGTGACGAATAAAATGCTAATTTTCCGAAAAATGGACAATTAGTGACGAATAAAATGCTAATTTTTCAAAAAATGGATAATTAGTGTCGAATAAAATGCTAATTTTACCAAAAATGGATAATTAGTAACGAATAAAATGCTAATTTTTCAAAAAATGGATAATTAGTGACGAATAAAATGCTAATTTTTCAAGAAATTTGCAGTAATGCGAAAGTTTAAATTTCTAATTTTTCAAGAAATCAGTAATGTGAAAGTCCAAATTGCTAATTATTCAAGAAATTAGTAATGTGAAAGTCTAAATTGCTAATTTTTGTAAAAATTATTCATAGTTCCTGGTGTCCAGGTCTATCGCGCAATGTTCCTGGTGTCCAGGTCTATTGCGCCATAGTTTTCGGGGTCCAGGTCTATCGCGCCCTAGTTTCCGGGGTCCAGGTCTATCGCGCCATAGTTTTCGGGGTCCAGGTCTATCGCGCCATAGTTTTCGGTGTCCAGGTCTATTGCGCCATAGTTCCTGGTGTCGAGATCCATGGTGCCATAGGATACCAGAAACTATAGCGCGATAGACCTGGAGACCGAAAACTATGGCGCAATAGACCTGGGCACCAGGAACTATGGCGCGATAGACCTGGACACCAGGAACTATGAATAATGTTTACAAAAATTAGCAATTTAGACTTTCACATTACTAATTTCTTGAATAATTAGCAATTTGGACTTTCACATTACTGATTTCTTGAAAAATTAGAAATTTAAACTTTCGCATTACTGCAGATTTCTTGAAAAATTAGAAATTTAAACTTTCGCATTACTGATTTCTTGAAAAATTAGAAATTTAAACTTTCGCATTACTGATTTCTTGAAAAATTAGAAATTTAGACTTTCGCATTACTTATTTCTTGAAAAATTAGAAATTTAAACTTTTGCATTACTGATTTCTTGAAAAATTAAAAAATTTAGACTTTCGCCTTACTGATTTCTTGAAAAATTAGAAATTCAAACTTTCGCATTACTGATTTCTTGAAAAATTAGAAATTTAGACTTTCGCATTACTTATTTCTTGAAAAATTAGAAATTTAAACTTTTGCATTACTGATTTCTTGAAAAATTAAAAAATTTAGACTTTCGCATTACTGATTTCTTGAAAAATTAGCAAATTATTCTTCACTAATTCACCATTTTTAGAGCAATTAATAATTCTCTTTCTAGTGAGTGACATTTTTTGAAAAATTGAAAATATACTTCTACCTAATTGATGAATTTTGTGAAAATGGGAGATTTGACAAAAGAAATTCATCATTCAACCTATAATTTTTAATTAAATAATTCAATTCACAGATTTTCAGCATATTACCAATTATCAACGCTGTAAATACTATTATTAAATCATAAAAATTTGTATGCTTTGCCAATATTAATTGGAACAATCTTTTCAATTCGATCAAACAATATTCGCGAGTTCCAAAACAATTGACAATATATGACCAAAATGTCCCTGGAATCATCATTTTTGCCGATTTCTGCTTGAGCTAAATTCGAACAACAAGTGAATATCTGTCATTATCGAAAATCTCTGTATCTTTAACTTACCGTCCATTTTCCAACGGCTGCGTAGGCGGCCTCCTGAAACAAAAATCAGGATATCATGACAATACTTGACGAATCGAGTGGAACCTGACATGTTGAAAATGGTTTGAACATTCCGTGTAGCATAAAATGTAGAGAATAAAATGGTTCCAAACAAAGAGCATATACGTTATAAATTCGAAGAACAAGTGAATATCCGTCATTATCGTGGGGCTATTCACTCGAGGAATCACAAAGGAATTCCATCACAAAACGCAACTAGGGTAGGTGTCCCAATTACGGAGGGTGTCCCAATTACGGTGCCCTCTCTGTGTTTTCTTTAATTTAAGAAATAGCACTACCAGATATCAGCATGTGTGAATTTTTGTCGTAAAGCTTGATTTATAAACTTGACGAAACAAGTAGTCTCGCATGTTGAAGCTTCAAGTAATCCATTGAACATTTAATTTCGATTTCGGACTCACACATCGATCGAAATTATCTTAGCTGCCTTAACCAAAGTGCTAAGAAATCACCTTTTTTCAAATGGCGATAAATACAATATTATCACTCATAACTCAATAAAACTTATCTCATATGACATCTTGACTATAATATTCAACACCTAAACGGAAAAATGTACAATTTAACCATTTTTTCTGATAATAATAGTGGGGCCCGCAATTGGTACACGAGTTTGAAGGCTTGTCCCTATTACGGAGTGCCGTAATTGGGACAGCATTTTGGCTTCTAGACCCAATTACGGACAGTCGGTATACAAAAATTTCGAACAGAACAGGAGGTTAGGTGTATTCGAATGTTTTAGAATTCCCAAGTACGTCACTCTTTTCGATACAAATTGTTCGTAAATACGGGAAACGTCTTCTATGATATTTCCGGGCAAGAATATAACACGTGAAGTGAAGTTAACCTGCTCATTTACCGCAGGACTTGCGCCCGTAATCGGGGCTCCGTATTTGGGACACTGTCCGTAATTGGGGCACCGTATTCGGTTCACAGATATTTTCGAAGGCACCGTAATTGGGACACGCGCATAGTTTTACATTAATGTTTAGTTTTTATTCATTTTCGTATTCATCGAGTGAAAAAAAATGTGTTATCATTTAAAATACATTCATTCGTCAATCTCAAACTCTGAAATGTCAAAATGAGAGATGAGGGAGTAGTATTTATTAAGAAACGGCGATGGACGTCGCTAAGGGCTCCGTAATTGGGACACCTACCCTATATCAGCGAAAATCGACGCGAGATCGCGAGAAATCATCAGAAGTCGGTATATCTAAATACACCGAAAATTCGTAATTCAGAGCAGTTCACATTTGAGAATATCGAGCGATCCTCAGCGGTTCTCGGCGGATCGCGCGAGTCTGAGCGATCCTCGCCGGAACGCAGCGATTCCCTACTGAAAAAGTGCCTGTAAAATATTATGTGAAAAAGTACATAATGAATTACATGATAAATTTTATGAAGTTATGACCGAATTCATGATACGAATTATTATGTACTTTATCACGTGATTTTTGTTCTAACCATTATGGTGTACAAATATACATAATTTATTACCTAATTTATCGTAGGATGTTTTACATATGATCAGATTTTATGACGGAAAATGAAAAAAAATTGGGTTCCTGAGACGGGATCGAACCTCCGTCTCTCGGATTTGCAAGCAGTGACGCTACTGTCTGCGCTACGGCACTCTTCAGTAGATGATACAAGTTTCAGGTTCATGAGCGTTGATATGATTGTGAGTGATTTCCAGTTTTTTCGGAGAAGTTGGAACTCGTGAAGCTGAAACTATTGAACTGCACATTGAACATCACACAATAAGTCAGATAATAAATTACGTGTATTTGTACAACATGATGGTCAGAACAAAAATCATGTAATAAAGTACATAATAATCCACAACGTTCTTAATTTACATAATAATTCATATCATGAATTCGGTCATAACCTTATGTAATTCATCACGTACTTTTTCATGTAATATTTTACAATATCTTTTTCAGTAGGGTTCCCAGCGATCGCCGACGAAACTCAGCGGTCCTCGCCGGATCACAGCGAATCTCAGCGATCTCGCTTGAATCTGAAAATTACAGCGATTCCGACAAACTCTATTGGAATCCGGCAAAAGTCTTCGGAGATCGTAATACAGATTTTCTTCAGATTCCGAGTGAATAGCCCCTCGGTCATTATTGAAAATCTCTGTATCTTTAACTTACTGTTGCTGACATCCGTGAATGGGTCGACTCCTGAAACGAAAATCAAGATATCATGACAATACTTGACGAATCGAGTGGAACCTGACATGTTGAAAATGGTTTGAACATTCCGTGTAGCATAAAATGTAGAGAATAAAATGGTTCCAAACAAAGAGCATAACGTTATAAATTCGAGCAACAAGTGAATATCTCTCATTATCGAAAATCTCTGTATCTTCAACTCACTTTCGAGTTTGGAAGCCTTGGTTCGGTTGACTCCTGAAACAAAAATCAGGATATCATGACAATACTTGACGAATCGAGTGGAACCTGACATGTTGAAAATGGTTTGAACATTCCGTGTAGCACAAAATGTAGAGAATAAAATGGTCCTAAACAAAGAGCATAACGTTATAAATTCGAACAACAAGTGAATATCTGTCATTATCGAAAATCTCTGTATCTTTAACTTACTGTCCACTCCGTAACGGCTGGGTGGGCGGCCGAGGCCTCCTGAAACAAAAATCAGGATATCATGATAATACTTGACGAATCGAGTGGAACCTGACATGTTGAAAATGGTTTGAACATTCCGTGTAGCATAAAATGTAGAGAATAAAATGGCTCCAAACAAAGAGCATAACGTTATGAATTCGAACAACAAGTGAATATCTGTCATTATCGAAAATCTCTGTATCTTTAACTCACTCCTGATGGTAGCCTGTGTTGTGTCGACTTCTGAAACAAAAATCAGGATATCATGACAATACTTGACGAATCGAGTGGAACCTGACACGTTGAAAATGGTTTGAACATTCCGTGTAGCATAAAATGTAGAAAATAAAATGGCTCCAAACAAAGAGCATAACGTTCAAAAAACACATTTTATCTATATCGTGATGACGTACGCATAGTTTTTATTTTTAACGATTCAATGAATCTTACCACCTGCAGAACATACGTGCTACAAAATGTTAAGTGTGCTGTTAAATATCGCGTGTCTAGTGGCATGAAGTCGTAAGCGCCAAAAACGCGATTTTGGTGGCAAAAGGTGGTATAATTTTTTTTCCCCGCCATTCGCTCTGAAAACGGCCAAAACGTATAGATCAATTGAAATTACGAGATCGAACAATGTAAGTGCAAAAGGTCATAAGTTTGGCGGATACGTCGTTCTCTCATTACAATTTTTAAGGAAAAATAAAAAACAACGTAAAGGCAAAACGTCGTAAGCGCCCTTTTTTCATGATTTTTAATGATTTTTCCAAATAGCTGTAGAAACTCGCAAAAAGCAAAGATAAATTGAAAGAACGACTATTTAAAAAAATTCGATAAAAAATATTGAAAGTATAATTTAATAAATCATCATATTTTAGTTGATGTTGGAAATAATATAAAAAGTCAAAATATTCTGCAGGATCGTAGTTTAGCAGTACTAAACTGGTGGTACAATTGAAATCAGGGATCGAATGTTGAGTATCAAATACTAACTGGAGGCTAAGGAAATAGATCAATTTATGAAAGCCTCATTGGAATTTGGTTTGTAGCAAACGATAGATCTCAGTAGGACAATTATATTTCTAATGGTACGATTGTGTCCAACTTACTAGGGACAAGCTTGAAAGCGGCCTCCAAAATCGGCTCGACGTCACTCCTGATTGAGTTGAATTTTTCATTTGTTCTGGCCACAGCAGCGTTGATTTTAGTGGGCTTATCTGGAAATTAAAAGATACCTCGATAATTTAGACAATTTTCAAGTGCTAATTGAGGCGCCATATTCTAGATGGGCACAATCGTCTTCAACTCACCTCCGGCGGTGCTTCCAGCTCTTTGCAAATGGGTTATAATATTGGTTTCTACTTCGTTGACAGAATCTGAAATTCGAATACAGAGGTTATTATCAAGTCGTCTTCGACTCTCACTCAGTTCTAACAACAGCTGGATGAAAATCAAGCTAGGCTTGATGTATTTTTCGAATGAGTGTCACTTACTCAGGAATTCGTCAGAAATTTCTTCTTTGGTTCCTGAAAATAAAATAGGCGTATCATGACAGAGTGGAAATTCACCAATTGACGCATGATACAATGGCAATAAGTGAAAAAAATAATGAAATATGAAGAATCAAAATAGAAAATCTCGGTCAATTAAAACAATTTCTCGACTTCACCCGGATATGTGAAGCGAACAGTAGATCACAAAAACATTTTTAAAGGGTAAAAGTCGTCTTCAACTCACTCCCGCTACGGCCCCGTAGGACAGCCATTACAGCGCTTTCGAGATGGAATCCGGCATTCGTCAAAGTAGCTGAAATGAATATCAAACGGAATGATTTTCCAGAATACGGAGACAAAGCTAATTCGAGCGTTTTGGTAAACGTATAAATTGGTCAAGTACGTGTAAGTGTACCACGTATCACTTACCAGCGTCTGCGACGTTCAGCTGGGAACCGCTAACTGAAAATAAAATAGGTACATCATGACACTATTGTACTTTGTCGATATTTGACGCATCATGTCTTAGTAGCTATGACTTGAATATCTTCATTGGGTGACATTGTTTTCAACTTACGGCGGGACATTTCTGTAATCTTAACCGCCTGTTTTGACAGTTGGCTGTTGATAACATCCAGGCGATCTGAAATTTAAGTATAGAGGACTGTGATTAAGTCGTCATTCCGCGGTGCTCGACTCGCTTGAGCTAAATTCGAACAAGTGAATATCTGTCATTATCGAAAATCTCTGTATCTTGAACTTACTCTTGAATGACACAGGAATGGGTGGGGTGCGGCCTCCTGAAACAAAAATCAGGATATCATGACAATACTTGACGAATCGAGTGGAACCTGACATGTTGAAAATGGTTTGAACATTCCGTGTAGCATAAAATGTAGAGAATAAAATGGCTCCAAACAAAGAGCATAACGTTATAAATTCGAACAACAAGTGAATATCTGTCATTATCGAAAATCTCTGTATCTTTAACTTACCGTTGATATTGGTACGGTTACCGGGTGGGCGGCCTCCTGAAACAAAAATCAGGATATCATGACAATACTTGACGAATCGCGTGGAACCTGACATGTTGAAAATGGTTTGAACATTCCGTGTAGCATAAAATGTAGAGAATAAAATGGTTCCAAACAAAGAGCATAACGTTCAAAAAACACATTTTATCTATATCGTGATGACGTACGCATAGTTTTTATTTTTAACGATTCAATGAATCTTACCACCTGCAGAACATACGTGCTACAAAATGTTAAGTGTGCTGTTAAATATCGCGTGTCTAATGGCATGAGGTCGTAAGCGCCAAAAACGCGATTTTGGTGGCAAAAGGTCGTATAATTTTTTTTTCCCCGCCATTCGCTCTGAAAACGGCCAAAACGTATAGATCAATTGAAATTACGAAATCGAAAAATGTAAGTGCAAAAGGTCATAAGTTTGGCGGATACGTCGTTCTTTCATTACAATTTTTAAGGAAAAATAAAAAACAACTCAAAGGCAAAACGTCGTAAGCGCCAATTTTTTCATGATTTTTAATGATTTTTCTAAATAGTTGTAAAAACTCGTAAGACGCAAAGATACATTGAAAGAACGACCATTTAAAAAAATTCGATAAAAAATATTGGTCGTTAAAAGCAGAAGGTCGTAAGCGCGCTTTTTATTTTTTTTTTCATTTTTCATGATTTTTTCAAATAGCAGTAGAAACTTGCAAAACGCAAAGATAAATCGGAGAAACGACCGTTTCGAAAATTTATGAAAAAAAGATACTAAAATAAAAGCAGAAGGTCGTAAGCGCCATTTTGATTTATTTTATTTCTCATGATTTTTTTTTTAAATGGCTGTAAAAACTCGTAAAACGCAAAGATAAATTGAAAGAACGACCATTTAAAAAAATTCGATAAAAAATATTGGTAGTTAAAAACAGAAGGTCGTAAGCGCCATTTTGACTTATTTTATTTCTCGTGATTTTTTTTAAATAGCTGTAAAAACTCGTGAAACGCAAAGAAAAATCGAAATCGACGTCGTTTCGAAAAATTCGATAGAAGAAATCGCAGTTAAAAGCAGGACGTATCCGCTCAACTCACGACCTTTTGCACTTACATTTTTCGATCTCGTAATTTCAATTGATACGTTTCGAACGTTTTCAGAGCGATTGGCGTGAAAAAAAAAATTATACGACTTTATGCCATTATAAACAGCAAAACGTCGTATAATGGCGCTTACGTCCTTTTCTCTACAAATGGCGCTTACGTCCATTTCTCTACATCATTAGACACGCGATATTTCGTGACACAACACTTGAAAAATTGATTGCTTCCGATATACGTCCAGTTGGAATTGAAATCAATAATTAAAATATTCTCAGATTGAATATTGTATCCTTGTTGTATCGAGAATATTTTACTCCTTGATGCAAAAATATTTCTACGTTTATCTACAGAACAGGTTTTTTTCACCTGTTGATGATGTGTGTGAAATTGCAATGCTGACGTGGAAGCTATCCAACCACTTGACTCTCAATTAGTTTTTTTTTACGTTATTCTCACTTATATGTATGTATTTTCTAGCGTACCCGATTGAAATAAGTATAAGTGAGGTTTCATTGTATTTCAAAATAGAACGTTCGAGCATGTGCTATTGGTCTGTAACTTACCGCTCCACGCAACACCCACGCACAGCAATGAGGCGACAAGAAGAGAGACGATCTTGTTCATGTTGAAGATGTTGAAGGTAGTCACTTACTTCGTTAGAAATAGGTTTCTGGTTAGAATTCGTCCGATCCGTCGTATTTATACACAGCAGAGAGACCCCCTACCACGTCGATAGCTCAAGGTAGGCGATGAACAAAACATTGGTAACGTATGTCGCGTGTCTAATGACATAAGGACGTAAGCGCCATTATACGACGTTTTGCTGTTTATACTGGCGTAAAGTGGTATAATTTTTTTTTTCACGCCAATCGCTCTGAAAACGTTCGAAAGGTATCAATTGAAATTACGAGATCGAAAAATGTAAGTGCAAAAGGTCGTGAGTTGGGCGGATACGTCCTTCTGCTTTTAACTGTGATTTCTTTTATCGAATTTTTCGAAACGACGTCGATTTCGATTTTTCTTTGCGGTGCACGAGTTTTTATAGCAATTTGGAAATGTCATGAAAAATTGAAAAAAATCAAAATGGCGCTTACAACCTTCTGCTTTTATCTTAGTATTTTTTTTCATAAATTTTCGAAACGGTTGTTTTTCCGATTTATCTTTGCATTTTGCGAGCTTCTACATCTATTTGAAAAAGTCATGAAAAATGAAAAAAAAATAAAAAGTGCGCTTACGACCTTCTGCTTTTAACGACCAATATTTTTTATCGAATTTTTTTAAATGGTCGTTCTTTCAATTTATCTTTGCGTTTCACGAGTTTTTACAGCTATTTGAAAAAATAATGAAAAATGAAAAAAAATAATAAGTGCGCTTACGACCTTCTGCTTTTATGTTAGTATTTTTTTTTCATAAATGTTCGAAACGGTTGTTTTTCCGATTTATATTTGCATTTTGCGAGCTTCTACAGCTATTTGAAAAAATCATGAAAAATGAAAAAAAATAAAAAGTGTGCTTACGACCTTCTGTTTTTAACGACCAATATTTTTTATCGAATTTTTTCAAATGGTCGTTCTTTCAATTCATCTTTGCGTTTCACGAGTTTTTACAGCTATTTGAAAACATCATGAAAAATGAAAAAAAAATAAAAAGTGCGCTTACGACCTTCTGCTTTCAACGACCAATATTTTTTATCGAATTTTTTTAAATGGCCGTTCTTTCAATTTATCTTTGCGTTTTACGAGTTTTTACAGCTATTTGAAAAAATCATGAAAAATGAAAAAAAAAAGTGCGTTTACGACCTTCTGCTTTTAACGACCAATATTTTTTATCGAATTTTTTTAAATGGTCGTTCTTTCAATTTATCTTTGCGTTTTACGAGTTTTTACAGCTATATATTTGGAAAAATCATTAAAAATCATGAAAAAAATGGCGCTTACGACGTTTTGCCTTTACGCTGTTTTTCGTTTTTCCTTAAAAATTGTAATGAAAGAACGACGTATCCGCCAAACTTATGACCTTTTGCACTTACATTTTTCGATCTCGTAATTTCAATTGATATATACGTTTTGGCCGTTTTCAGAGCGAATGGCGTGAAAAAAAAAAATTATACGACCTTATGCCATTAGACACGCGATGTAACAAAGTTTGCACAAGTTTTCCTAAATATCTTTCAGCACACAAGATTATGGTAATATTTGCTCAGATGATGTTACAATGAATTCACACATTACGACATTCGAATTAACGGTTGATAAGAATTATTTAATCGACTTGGAAAACGTTGAGACGTGGTTAGAAAAAGTGAAGTAAGTTTTCGACCATATTTGCTACGGAACTTTTGTTTCATTGACGAAGTTCTGTGAGGATATCAGGCGGGAGCCCCATGAAGCCTATAAATTTCATCGAAATGTATTATATGAAATTGTAAAATCGATTGCAAAGTGATCGTGACGTCAGAAGGGATCAGACTAACTTAGGAACTTGGAAATTACGAAGAGTGGGAAATTTGAAGATAGAGCAAATTGAACCGATAATCTTCTGAGCCGAACGGTATCTTCAAAAGATGCTCGAAAGTGCCAAAAATGTTGGAACCAATACAGAAATCGACGGATTCCATACAGTCACTTGTAATAGTATATTTTTTTTTTGATTATAAACAGGAACCAGCTAGTAGCTGAACACCCACTGTAATAGTATATTGTGCACCAAGGGAACAAAGGACATTTTCGCTCCCGAGCGTGTAGTTTGCTGCACGAGGGAGAGGGGAGGACCCCGAATCGCGAGCCCAGGGAGACTATAAGAAGGAGCACGAAGTGCGGTCTGAAAAGCGTCCCGATTTTGATCGCCGTTTGGCGGCGGTAGTTGGACCTGTAGGCCGCACTTCAGACTTACGTCCGTGCGTTAACTTCGTGTCCGCAGCAACACAAAAAGCGAAGTGTGGTAGTGGCGACTAGCGGGTGACGTTTGATGGTTAGGTTGAAGTGGAGCTTCGCTACTGTCAAAATCTTTGTACATAAATTTGGCTTAGTGCCAACTACCTATCGGTTTGTACATGAATAAATTGTAAATTATATGTAATACGGAGAAAAGAATAAGAAGTATCAAGAGACTCGGTAGAGTCTCGAGCCAAGTATAGATTATAGTAGACCGAATCCATTTCAAATCGGGCAGGCTGGAAATCGTGATGTCACGGAATTTTTTCAAATTGAAATATGTTGTTGTTTGATGAAGAAAAAGCGACCCGTATTTTTTTGTTTTGGAAAAAAAAATCTTGCTACGAAGTTACGGCTATTTGAACATTTAATCGTGCGCTACCAAAGTTCTTGAAAGAGGAACACTTTTTTTCTTAATAACGCTATATCTGCGGAACGGATCATCGCAAATACTTCATCTTGGTCTCATTTTGTAGAGTTTTTCGCACTGTTTTGGAATTCGAAGAAAAATTTGAGGATTTTTGAAAATTGACGGAATGATGTTCATTTTTCGAAAATTAGGGAAACCCGATTTTCTCGAAAAGTGATTTTTTTATTTTCTCAAAAATTTCACACAATATGTGGGGTGATACGACGGATATATCCTCGAAGTTTCATCGATGCTAAAACACTGCTTCATATCGAGAAAAAATATTTCGTGCGTCACTGAAATTCGTCAATTCCTGTGCTGGTGTCGACTTTGTGGGTTTCTTTGAGATGTGTACAGATTTTTCGATCCAAATAATATTACTAAAACTTGATACATACGTACCTGAGGGAGTAAATGACCAAATGCCGTATGATGTATAACATCGTAGACCGAATATTGATCTGCTAATAAAGACTATCACGAAAAAAATACAAAATTAAAAATCAGGGATTTATTGTAGTAATAACAATATCGTATAATAATATTGTTTAGTATGCTTCTATTTTCGTGATATGGTGTATAGTGAGGTATAGGGGATCAAATGTTAAACTGCAACGAAAATGTGAACGGGACAGAAATGCGTGCAAAACGAAAGTAACAACAATGCGGATGAAAAAAGTTTGCAAAAGACAAAAGATGAAAATAGGAAGAAAAATGGGAAAAGATTATGGATGATCGATGTGTCAGATTGTCACCGATCCAAATGTATGGTTAATCTATCAGATTTTTACCGATCATCGATCTGTCAAGATTACATTTTGTTTAAACTTCATTTTAAGAGAATTCAAATCAAAATGCGACAGATACAAATATATGAAAACAAAATGCACTAAGAACGAGAGAACAGGTGACATTTTCAATGCCTTCAGAGGCTTGCATTACACACAAGGTCGGTAGATTTTATCATTATATTATTATTAGCATTGAAAATGCTTCCGTTTTTAGTGAGGTCTGTGGGGTCAAATCTTGAAATGATGCAACGGAAGCAATGCAACGGAAGTGCGTAATGAAAAGTTGAAGAAATAAATAATAAAAGAACAAAATTAATAGAACGAGGGACATTTAGGTGATGTAGATTTCACTGTGCACATAATGATTCTTAGTGTAATCATAGATGGCAATAATAATAGCGCAGCATGTAAATTCAGAGATTCAGATGAAAAAATGCACGAAAACTAAGATAGGACATTTTCAATGCATCAGCTGCTTGCGTTACATGCAAGATCTGTAGATTTTATACTATTATATTATATTTTTTATAGATTCAGTATTTAATATTATGTAGTTATGATCATATTATTATTGTACGATATTGTTATTACTACAATAAATCCCTGATTGTAAATTTTGTATTTTTTTCGTGGTAGTCTTATACATCATACGGTATTTGGCCATGTACTCCCTCAGTTACGTATGTATCAAGTTTAGGTAATATTATTTGGATCGAAAAATCTGTACACATCTCAACGATGCTCACAAAGTAGACACCAGCACAGAAATTGACGAATTTCAGTGACGCAAGAAATTTTTTTTCTCGTTATGAAGCAGTGTTTTAGCAGCGATGAAACTCATAGGATATATCCGTCGTATCACCCCACATATTGTGTGAAATTTTTGAGAAAATAAAAAAATCACTTTTCGAGAAAATCGGGTTTCCCTAATTTTCGAAAAATGAACGTCATTCCGTCAATTTTCAAAAATCCTCAAATTTTTCTTCGAATTCCAAGAGAGTGCGAAAAACCTTACAAAATGAGACTAAGATGAAGTATTTGCGATGATCCGTTCCGCAGATATAGCGTTATTAAGAAAAAAAGTGTTCCCTTTGCAAGAACTTTGGTAGCGCACGATTAAATGTTCAAATAGCCGTAACTTCGTAGCAAGATTTTTTTTTCAAAAAAAAAAAAAGACGGGTCACTTTTTTTTCGTCGAACAACAACATATTTCAATTTGAAAAAATTCCGTGAAATCACGATTTCCATTTTAGCCTTGCCTGCCCGATTTGAGATGGATTCGGTCAGTACAGGATATTTTGTACAATTAACAAACACCAAAGTAAGTAACTGTCGAGTATATTTCATTTCGCATGTGACAAAATTATAATGGCTTCAAATTACTTATTTCAGTCAACATTAATTATTGTGGTTTGATTATTTTCAGACTAAGATGATCGGACGTGAAAATGAAGAACCTGTATTGGACTCGACGATGAATGAATGTCCCGTGATTACCAGTTCTGCAGAAATATTTACTTGCGACTACATAAAGAAAAATTATAAATCCCTAAACTTACCCAACTCTAAGTGGCATGTAATGCTGGGAACGAGCAAATTCATAGGCTTTTTTAAGGCAGAAACTAATGCAAGTGTAAAATGAAGGTTGTTATCGAAGATACTCTAAACGTAAAGATATTGTTAAACGAGTTTTGTCATTTTGTACGAAAACCATTACTAATACTATATAAAATATAAAATCTGTAGTTGGAAATAGGAAAAAAAAAATTCAACTATGGTTGTGACGAAAATAGTGACAAAAGTGACCATTTGGTCGAAAAAAGTGACAAAAAGTGACTTTTTCAAAAAAGGTGACAAATAGTGAGAAAAGTGACCAGTTACCAGCCCTGCATGAGGTAAAAATTAATAAACAAAACAATGATTAAATAAGCAGTAGGCATAAATATACTAAAAAGCAAAAATAGAGCAGTGATGGGGGGCACCCGAAACTCAAAGCCTCGATCGCGGTAGGACCGAAGCGCGATTCATCTCAGTCTGGAGAAGATGTATTCCAGAAATGAATAGATGTTAGAAGAAAGGAGTCACGGTAGGTAGACGTTCTGTGGACTGGGATATGGAAGACAGAAGAGGCATTAGCGTTTACAAGCCTAAGGGAACAACGCAGACATATAGGATCAGGATCCTGAAAAAGCACGCGAAGGTGAGGACAAGACGACGTGTCCAGTAGCCGATAGAGAAAGGAACCCAGAAAAAATAGCCGGCGATCACCAACCGGAAACCACCCAAGCTTGAGTCGATATAGGGGGTGATATGGACATCCTTTCGAAGCGAGAATATAGAACGAATACCGCAGTTAATAAGTCTCTGCAGTTTGAGATTCAGAGTGCTTGGAGCATCATTGTATACTAAACAGCAATAATCATGGTGTGAAAGGATATCAGGACACCAAGATTTCGAACTGTACTAACATACGAAATAATCTGTCCATTCACAGGAACTGCAGGAACATGCGAGTGTTTGAGCTGGGATAAATGAGGCACAGAACCAAGAATGATACTCTTGGTCTTGGTAACATTGAGTTTAAGCCCATTAGTGAGCGCCCAGTTCGAGACTGCGTCCGCATCCTCATTAATGTCAATAACTGCTGCTGATAGGGTGCTAACAGGAGAATGCAGGTGAATCTGCAGATCATCTGCGAAAATGACATAATTATCGTGCTTGAGCACTAGCCCAGTATCATTTATGAACAGCAGAAAAATGCCTTGCAGATGAGGGCCAAGGACCGCTACCCCAACAGCTCCACAGAAAGCCTCAACTAGATTATTAGGATCATCTACATATATCATCTACGGTAGCCATTGCAGCTAGATGCCACGTTGCAATTCATTTTCCAAAGCCTCTGCATCATACATTCGAAAGTTACTATCTATAGCGCTATGTCATGTTTCCCCACCATCACTTCTGCACACCTACTTAGGCATGTTGTGCTGGGCACACCCAGCAAGCACAGCTTGACAATACCTTCGCCACGCGATTGTTCGATAAAATTGAGAACAACAGTTCCTTCATGATAATACCGATCCTAGTGCAGCCAAAGAGCAGAGGTTACATCAAGCTAAAAGATGCTGATCCTCAACACCATTCGGTCATCGTCCCAAACTACTTCGACGACCCGGACGACTTTACAACATTACCCAGACCAAAGCCATGAAAGAACTGAATGTACGTCTTAACCCGAACTTGACCCCTGGATGCGGCCCTTACAATCCCGCTTCCGACGAGTACTTCCGGTGTCACATACGGTACTATTCGCTGACCGTCTATCACCCTAGTTGTGCGAATGCGAGTGTTTCTATATCAACTGCCACTGCTTACTCTCCCCTTCCTCCCCACTTTGCAAAATATTGTTATTTGTAATAAATAAAGTTATTTACATTTACATTTACCCTGGTTGCACTCGTAAAATGGGCCCTGTAAGTGACACCATGGACGTAGTGTATCCTACAAGTGTATCCACTTATTTTTTAGGACAATCTTTTATTCATTTACATTGGGTAATTCATTTTATCGTACTGTCGTAAAGTTTACATTCATATCTTTATAATACGAAGTTACATTACAATAAAGTTGGACTATGTCTATTTTTTAGTTTAAGTTAATTTACAAAACTTATATACAGTTATACCTCATCAATAAGTTAATCGGAGGGGCGTGCGGGCGTGAATAAGTGTGTACATAGGTACGATTTCATTTTTTTTCCTGCTTTTTCCACAACTACAGCGCTGCTTTGACTTCGTCGATTCGCGAGTGATTGGATGCACAAGAAATGAATTCTCATTCTAAATATGAGGCAAAAACAAAGTAAAGATACCCGATATGCCAGGGCAGTAATCATAAGTAGAGATAACACGAACCGCCCAAAAAAGAAGATAAATAAACGATACGACTCGATTTTATGTATTTCCAACTGGATCTACACAACTTGTACACACCTTGATGCGGAAATGAAATTGATGCCCGCAAAGTCCCAAGTTCACACAATATTGAAATTCATAGAAATAATCATATCACGTACGACTAACGAAATACAATTGGAGTAAAAAAAATGATTGATGGCTTGAATATATTTTAATTTGAATTTCTGAGGCACATTTTCTACTCAAATTGATAAATAGCTATTATCCAACAAGAAGGCTTTATTATAAGTGGAGTAGCTACCCACCATTGTATGTACGTGCTTGATCATACGGTTTATGAGGAATAATTTTATTACCGTAAAGTGGAGGGACACAATATTATACCGATTCCACTAGTTAATCACCGACGTGAACCAAGTAAAAGTATAACAAATTTACAGCAATTTTACGATAGCACGTTGCCAAGAATGACCAGGTTCTTATTCTTGTTCAAATATTACGCATATACGTTGTCAATATTGATACAATTATCCGCAGTTCTCTAGATACCTAGTTTTACAAGGTATAAATTTGTGTAACAGGTAGTATCTCTTATTTTTTTAAATCGTCAGTCGCCATTAAATTAGGTACTACAAAAGAAACCGTGGATTAACGATCCTTTGGACCAGATTAAACTGAACGTCGTTCTTCAAAGTAATCTAGTGGGAGATTTCAAGTAAATTCATATTAGTCAAAGGATGACCTCCCGAAAGACATCGATACTACAAATGAAATCAATGTAATCTGAAAAGCTGAAAAATAAATCCATCATTCAACTCTGAATTTGTCTCAGCGATAGTGTCACTAAACTTTAGATCACATCCCTCGTCTCGGCGCACTCGGCACAAGTAACTGTAGGGCTGTCATAGCGTCAGGGAATAGCGAATGGTAATTAACGAGAGGCACGTATGCCGCAGTAATCACACGTCCCGCGAACCATCTTCCGTGTAACGAATTTACCGCGGCTACAGCAGTCGCGATGGAGGGACATTTAACATAAACGTTACCCTGTGGAGATGCCTGGTCGACATAGACGTGTAAGACACCCCCGTGTTTGTTGCATTCGTCGATAACATCGTCTCGGATTTCTTTTGCCCAATTCGGATTAGTTTCACTGGAATCAAACAATTGAATACATATTAATCTGACAAACCGAGATTTTGTGACGCAAGAAGCTGCTCAACTCAACTGATAAAAAAAATAAAAAGTCACGTCACAGCGCATGAATAGAAGACTCACTTTTGTGGATCAAACATGTTGGATAACATGAAACACTGTGTTGCAATAGGCGGTGCTGCTTGCGGAGGTTGTTGTGGGGCAGCAATAACTGGGGCCATATTCAAGGCGTTCGCTGCTGCCGGTGGGATTTCCAGACCAGTTCCTTCAGCCAGTTTGAACATCAATTGCAATCTGGAAGGAATGATTAGTTGAGGGTCGATGCTACTGTATTTATCTGACGTGGTCTGAATATAATGTTCGCTACACATTCAAATTTGTATTCAATTCAGAATCTTTGACGAACCTGCCCGTGGCACCTAGGTCGATACCGCTTCTGTCAAGTTCATCAGTATCCAGGAGCGAGGATCCTTGTAATAGGTCCGTTCTCTCTGTGACGTTGCCGACTTTCATAGGTCTTCCGGCAAGTTCAAATCCGTTCAATTGCTCCAAGGCTTTCTTAGCGTCATCAGCATTTCGGAACTGTAATTATAAGTTTATTAACACTGTATCAAGTTCGACCCTCCAAGTTCCTTGAATTTGTTGGAACAGTAAATAAAATACAAATCCTTGCTCAATGGAGTATTATAATAAATTGCTATTGCTATTGATTGTTGGAACATAGGAATTAATTATCCTAATCGAGCAAGTACATGGATTGACAAATTTGTAATGCTCCTGTCATGTCGTGTATGCCAAGATATGGCAAATACGTGCGTGAAAGAACAGTAGCGTTGCATTTCTGTAGCATATATTTTCCCCCTGATGAAGGTACGTTGAACTATTCATCAGGTCTACAAATATGCAAATGGAATGTCCAAGGTATGATTAGGATTATGGGCGATGACGTACCGTCAAAAAACCGTATCCCTTGCTGCGGCCAGTTTCAGGATCCATGATGAGTTGGATGTTGTCAATTTTTCCAAACGGTTCGAAAATCCCTCTGAGCATATCTTCAGTGATATTGAAGTGCAAAGAACCGACGTAGAGCCGCATAGGTCCCGTTTGTCCTTTTGGCATTAGATTCGGCATTGAATTACCCATGCGGTTCTTTTCTGCTTGCGTATGTTGCACAACTATCGGAATATTCAGTAACTTCTGTCCAGACAAACCCAGCGCCTATACAAAAGAATTGAAACATCACGTAACATATTTTGGGTGGTATGTAAAATAATAAATCGGATGGTAGAAATTGCATCACATCCCAGCCTGGTAGATATGTCACACGTTTTCCAATCAAATAGGTTTACTGAGAGGGTAAAGTTCATACGATGGTCGTTGGTATGAAACAGAAAGATCAACATGTTGGAATGAAGTAATGTAGACTTACCAGCGTGACGCTCTCTGGGTCTTTGAATTCAACATAAGCAATGCCTTTGAAACGTCTTGTTTTGTTGCACGTGATAAGTCTGACATCTTGAACTTTACCAACACTTGAAAAAAACTCTTCTAAGTCACGTGCTCTGATTCGCTGGCTCAACTGCATGCAGAATACTGTACGAGCATCCCTTTCTTCGGGTGTCAGCTCATCCACGCTATAAATAAAAATATTAGTCCAATGCCTCAATCTTTCGTCTTGGTTCGCTGATAATTATGCAATGATTGACAAAATTGAAGTCAAAGAATCGGAACTTACAGTCCTAATGGGCTGACTGCTTTTCCAAATGGTGGGCGAACTCTGGGAAGTGTGATAGGCGTGAGCGATCTTTTCTTCTTTCTATCTCTTTCACGGTCTCTGTCGCGTCCCCGATCTTTTTCTTTCTCTGGCTCCTTATCCTTCTCGCGGTCTCGTCGTTCTCGAGAGCGTGTTCTACGTTTTCTGTCCCGATCACGTTCCTTATCGCGGTCCTTATCGCGATCCTTATCACGATCCTTCTCACGATCCTTGTCCCGCTCACGTTCCCTATCACGATCACGATCTCGGTCTCCACGATCACGATCGCGATCTTTCTCCCCACGTTCCCGTTCTCTGTCTCCACGGTCTCCTCGATCTCGTCTCTCTTTGCGATCTCTTGATCGAGAACGCGTGCGCGAACGATGTTTGCTCTTTCTGTAAATTGTATAGTTTCTCATTAAAGGTCCAGGATTTAAAACATTTTTTTATCAATAATATTATACCCAGGACTTGTTTTTCATATCCAAAAATGAAACAAGATAAGTTCATGGATATCATAAGAAAAAATGTAACGATGGTGGTGCGTGATACTTTGCTGATACATTATTTAATGCACGACAATGCTTCTACATCCACATTTTTAGACAAGCTGTGCTATTACACCAACTCCTGGGTCTGTAGTACGATTGACATTTTCAAGCATTTTGAATGAGTCCATTGCGTATGTTTATGAGATCTACAAAATTGTTGTTCCAGCTGCTGTATCATTATGAGAATAATAAATCACGGTACTTTAGATGAAAAATAGAAAAAATAATAATAACGATTGCTCCAACAGATATTGTTTCTGCAAGGACATTTTTTTTTTCCAAATGTACAGTAGAAAATATAATCATGTGTAACTGGAACACAGTATGGTGAAATGATGATAGAGATCGTTTATTCATCTCAAATACCAGATGGTCGAATATCCAAATAACCGATATCAAATGAATTACTTCATTGGTAATAACGCTCGAATTGCTCATGAATTATTCCGGAATAACTAATCTGTTGATCGTAGATCCGTATATGTTTTTATTTTTTTTTTTTTTTTTGCACAGGCATAAAAAGCCACCTATTGTCACCTGTTTTTGATCCGTGAAGTGGCACTTCATACAGCTAAGTTGAGTACTGCCTTCAAGATTCTTGATACAATAGTAAGCTAGCTTGAAGGACTTTTTATGTCAGTGAGCTGCCGCAAAAAAACTTTTTGAGGCAGTTTAGTACTTTTGAGAGCAGTTATCGTACACACAGTTCGTGCGGATCTCAAGTCGTCAAACTGACTTTTAATGACCTAGTCGGAACAAAATTTCTTGTATAGGGCACGAGCGTCAAGTAGCTGTTCGGCGTGGAATATGTTTTCAGTACTTTTCTGTTGACTTTGCCACGCCTTTGACTCATCACGCCGCCAACAGTTAATACGAAGAAGATAAGGTAGCGCAAGAACAGTTACTTTACGCGCATACGGCATCTATATCTATTCATCTGTAATTTTTTCCCAGGGAATTATTCTTTGTTATATCTTACTCTGCTTTACTTGGATTCACATATGTGAGGAGTAACTATTATGTACACGTAAAATTTATTGGCAATAATTTAGCGTTAAGTTATAAAACAGTATAAAATTCCAAGCATAAAATTCCATTTCAGCTAGGAATTTTTCACGTTTTCACGCTACGAGTATACGTCCTATATACTCACCATCTTCAGGCTTAACCTTTGGTATTATCAAAATAAGCGGCATTTACACTAACTGTACGGTTTCTATAACAAAGAGAATATGACTTGAGGTAGGATCGTCAAGCAGAGTAGACACTTTTCATTTTCAGCACAACCACAGTACTCAAACACAAACCATTAATTTGTTTTCATTCAACAGTTATGTGACATCATGGAATGGGTTGAGTGATGTGTGCGCATTACAATTAATAAAATGCAACAGAAGTAGTCAAACTTACGTACGTACATGACGATACTTTCAAACTTATCGACGCTCAGAGAAAATTTTATCAATCTCCTGATATAAAAATATCATTGGCGTACAAGGCTTACCCTTCAGAACAGGAATGTGTCAAACGAGAAAGAGAGGATACATACAATTCTTGCTTCTACGCCAGAAGAAAAAATTTCAGCGGACACATGTTGAAATATTCTCATCAATATCTATGTATATCAAATATCTATATCCAATTAATATTAGTTACTTTTCCTTTCAAGTGGATATAACTATTGACAATAAGTTATTGGGCTTGAATTGGAATTCAACAGAGGGTCACTATATAGTTTCGTTGGAATCACTTGTGCACATATTCACTCCGACTTGCAGAACTTCTATTGCGTGCCTGAACGCGGATTACTTGGCGGGAGGGTGTGCATAATCAATCAATTGTTTAACCATATACGAAACGTGTTTAGTGTTTTATTTCTTGGGTAATATTCAGAATAGATTTCATGTGACCAAAAACTTAAGACTTTCCAATGGATCTACCTTGTACACCTTTGATATGATCATCGTTGTAATATTGAAGAATTTGAAAATTTATCAGTTGGACTGAGAATAGGCGGTCTTTCAGCTGGCTGGTAAGGAATTGGGTACACTTGGATACACATATTCCATAATCTTATCGATCTATTCAAATCTCTCTTCTGTCACATTGTTGCACAGTCAATTCAATGGTATACGAAGAGTCAACTTACCCAGAGGACTTGCGACTGGACCCATTCTCCTTGGAAGATTTGTCTCTGGATAAAGAGTCCTGCTCCTACGAACAGCAAACAGTTGAATGCCATGCCAACCAGCCGATGTGGCAGGGACGCGCGAACAAGGGGACAAAAAGCAAATCAGATGATGTTAGTTAAATAATACAAGAGATGTGTTGAAAAATTTATATTTAGAATATAAATTTAAGAATATTTAAGAAAACACGTCGGAAGTTTCCTTCTTCACGAATCACTCGAGGATAACGGATGCCGGCGCTGCGATTTTCAACTAGTTTTTTTTTTTTTTTTCGGTACTGTGTTTTGTAGGCAGGGGCTGGGGCGACGATTGAGCATAGCGACGCGACGTATCGCATACACTTTGCTCGAACTTACCAATTGGGTTTTAGGAAAGCATTGCAATCTTGGGTTGAGCATGCCCTGGTCTTAAACTACCAATGGCCAACCACACATCCTTTTTCTTCTGCAAAAGAGAGCCCTCGTCAAAGACAGTAAGTTTTCAAAATACACGTGATGACCCTACCCTAATGCTATACCTACGCCTACGTCAGACTTTCGAACTCAAATCGACCTCAAATAGATTACAAATTAACGTAATTGAGACGACAGAACAATCGACGAGATTTTAAATGCATGGAACATCGTCAAAGAAGAAACAGCGGCGGCTGGTTCACCAATTTTCCAAAAAAACGACAAGAGCAATGACTATACTATACTGTTAACCAAAGGATCGATCGGTTCGTTGACAAAAATATTTGAGTAATGCATAAAAACAAAATCGATTCTGAATCCCGTGTTTCTGGTCGTGATATTAAATCCTGCTCTTCCTTTTGGAGTAAGAGTATTACTATTACTATAATTCACAAGGAGTAACAGCGAACATGTGATACGAACTTGAGAATCAAACTGCTCACAACACATAGATCGCGGAATCATTGATCTCAGCAGTTCTGTACTTGAAATTTTTGTATTCATTGACAATAATAATAATCACGTCAACTGTAACACGAGTCGAGGTATTATAAGAAGAAATGTGTCAAACAGCTGCAAAATAGAATCTGTATCTGTTTTCAATTAATTTCACTCAAGTTTCTACAAATACTGTAAATCAATTGTTACAACGAAAAATTAAATCAGCTTCAAATGGAATTAAAAAATTTAGATATGACGTGAATGTAACGTCTGTAACACAGTGTCTCTTTTAATTTTGCAGGATATTCTAATTTAATTTTCGTTTTCAATCATAACGTTACTATCGATGATTGGCAGACCGAATAAGACGAACGTGTCTCATATTCTCAATTGAAAGTCCCCCTATAAGGAGAAGTGTGGAGCTCATTTTAAAGTTATTATACGTCCGATTCAGAAGGCGCAGCAAGATACTGTAGTTATATCAGATTCGGTAAGTTATGATTATTTAAGCCCACCCGCAGGAAAAAGTCTGTTTGCTTAAAATTGTCAAACTCTTTGATCATAGTCATACGTGTTTCTGGGCAATGGATGATAATGAAAAGTATGAATGATAAAATGTCAGAAACTGGAAATAGTCAAGAGTATTGATATTGTCTTTCGGATTAACTGAGGTGTTCAAGCCACGAACATCGCAGCGAACGATTGGCGGGTATCGAATGAGTTCGGATATCCGTTGGGTAAGTACGACGGCCGAATTCCATCCTGCTATGACTTATAAATTAAAAATACGTTGTACGGTATACAAATATCCTACGATTTACTATAGATCTTAATATTATCCTGAAGAATAATGATGTCGTTCTTAGTACCTCGTGTTCAAGTGTTTTCTAGGAACTCGCTGTGGAACATCGCACGAGCGCGAGGGTACATGTTACATACCATCTATAAGTACAGAAAATGGAGGAATTGATCAATAGTCAAGAATAAATTTGGCATTTTATTTTTATTCATAATCCTTCCCTTCCTTTTGTCATTACGTTCGTTTACTGTCAAATTTTTCTATTTCTCGACTTTATGCTTCTTCGTTCTACTTATAAATAATAAGTGCAACAGTTTATTTTTAATTTTCTATTTTCCTTTTCTACGTCTAGGTTAATGATATCGTTCGAGTGTTGTAACAAATCCCACCCGTTATATACACTGTGGTCGACGATCTGGTCACGATCTCGTACTTACGTACGTTTCAAGGTAATAAAGTTTAGTCTCCGTTGAGTTGAACGATATTGAACTTACCCCTTTTTTATAGGGAGCCTCCAGCATTGCCTCGACATCAAAGTCCTCGGCCATTGTACGGTTTGGGGAGCTTTCTGAAATACCACGCATTAGCCACAGAGGAAAGCGAGAGAAAAAGCGTACGAATTTTAATGGAGTAGAGAAAAAGAGAAACAAAAATAGGAAAAACTATGTGGATATGCGAACACGTACAGCTAGGATAATTTAAGAATGAACAAATGTTAGTATTCTAGTCTTTTCCGATAGATATATTTCTTTTCTTTCGCTCTTTAGTTTTCTGTTAACGACCGCGCCGATGTACGCCAGCTATGTCTACACACAAAACTGTGAAAACAAACGACGATCCGTCCGCAAAGACG
The DNA here is from genome assembly GCA_018257835.1 of Euura lappo. Classification (NCBI taxonomy): domain Eukaryota; kingdom Metazoa; phylum Arthropoda; class Insecta; order Hymenoptera; family Tenthredinidae; genus Euura; species Euura lappo. The sequence continues at coordinate 240,464 of JAEUYN010000265.1, read as the reverse complement.
ACGTAGAGGAAATGGAGCGAACCGGATGTCACGTCATTCTGACCGGATATTAGATCCTACGCACAGGTCAAATGAGCAACTATGCAGTTATTGAGAGTTTAGCAAATTATCAGCGCAATGAAAGTCTGCTGTTAATATGCTGCAATGATTCATTTACATGTCTATTCCTTTCTACTCAGATCCATTATTATTGGCAATAATAAGCCTGATCATCGCAGTCCCGTGTGGATCCGCTTTTGTCAAACTTAGCGTAGATGGCAGCACCATAGTTAGTGCCACTACCGCGGTATTTTTGAATGCTATTAGAGAACAATAGTGAGGTATTGATTGTTTAGCCAGTCAAAGACAGAGTTCAAACTCGGAAGATTCTGAAAACAATCTTTTTTCGTCGAAGTATAGTATAGTAAGCGCTGACATCGATTATGCAATTATTTTATATTTATTTCTTTTTCCCTTGTTTCGAATGTAAACATTCACCCATTGTAATGATATTTCTCTCGAAGTTTCAGAACTCAGATTCATTTCCTTGTTACTGTTCGTAGCGTTGACTGGAGAATGGTATATTCTCTAGCCAACGATTTTCGATGTATAATTAAATTTTGAAAATAGAATTGTTTCAACTTGCGTCGGCGAGAACTTTTTCAGGAATATTCGTTGCCTATTTATGAGCAACAATTTCTCATCATTATAATCATTCTCTGCCCAGTGAATATTCCCATTCCAATATTATCCCCAATTAAAAATTATTAGGTCCAATTTTTGTGTATTTTAACTTTACTTAACCCACGCAGTGACAAAATAGTATATTACGTACCTAGGCCAGAAAATGTTATTTTGGCAAAGTGATAGTCACTTGATAACAATACGATATTCTTTGCCAAAATAACATTTTCTCTATATATATATAACGTTAAACACATGAAGGAACAATTTTTTCTTCACCGGACTCGATTAAATCGATAATTTCCCCACTAATATTGCGATGTGTTCAACGGAAAGTAATTACGCAATACAATGTAAAAAAAAAAGATTCAACGGGTGACTCAAGTCAACGACGGCCCGGCGTTGTGTGTGCCAGAGGCGCATTCGCGTTGGTGCTAGAAGTGATTTTTATCATAATGATGAACCAATCATTGGCACATCATTATGATGAAAATCACTTTGATCCCAACGCGAATGCGCCTTAGTGTGCCTTAGATGGGCGATACCACTGATCTCTATATGACTATACGTTATATAGAGATCAGTGGGCGATACAGTCAGTATCCAGTATACAGTACTCGTGGTATCGATACTTTTGTTCTCAAATATCCACAAATATCGATATTTTCAGTACAGTAGACGCTCACTTATTTTACGGAGTCGGGACAGTGACGTAGAAAAACTTAATGAAGGGCCTAAGAGTCTTGGATTTGCAAAAATCGAAACACATAATCACAATTTTGTGTAACAATATTGTTCTCTAACCCAAGGAAGTGCTGCTTTTTTAACAATATTGCTCTGTAACCCAAGGAAGTGCTGCCCCTAGTGGAGAGGGGCAGCACTTCCTTGGATTACAGAACAATATTGTTAAAAAAAACTGTAATTACGTCTCGATTTTCGCAAATCCAAGACTCTTAGGCCCTTCATTAAGTTTTTCTACGTCACTGATATCAAATTCACATCAATCGAATGTGTTTTGGCTGCTCAAATAGGTTTTGAAAATTCCAAGTGTAAATCAGCTTGCGTTTCACGCTAATGCATTGTCGAATGAAACAAAGTGAGGTTAGAGCTACATACAAACGAAGAAAGAGTGGGGGTTAGGTCCCCCCTCGAGTGGTAAGATACGTGAGAGCACTTTCGTAAAATAGTTGGCGGCGGTAAAATAGGTGAAAGTCTACTGTAGTGCCCCCACGGTCGTATACACAGGTCCGGCAACTCCCATGGTGGGGGTGGGTCCCTTAATGAAGCCAAGTGTGTTTTCGCCTGCTGCCACGGCTGCTGAGGCGCGCTAGAAGCCTAGTACAGAGTTGGAGTGTAAACAATGTTCATAACCTATTTTCTGTACATAACGAACGTCACAGTTTTCCCATAGTTTGTTATTAACAAATTCAATTGCGTAACTTTAATAATGATATGATGTACATCTGACCGTGATTAAATGATGTCAAGTAAACTATTGAAGCAGATTAGTTAGTTTTTTGTTGTTTCTTGGGGGAATGTCCGATACAAATCGCTGTGTTGTGGGATATTTTGGAAATTGCAACGCTGAATAAAAATTATTTGTTAGTCTATTCATTCAAGTTCTGTGTAATGAAGATTATTTAGTTGTATAACCGTTTCGCTAGAATAATGTGAAGAAGTTTCATCCGTATTACCAAACAGTCAATAATAAAATTAGTGATATGCCAATTGTAGAGTGCTGTATCGATCATCAAAATTTGCAATAATAATAGTATAAATAAATGTAATTGAAAGAATAACGCAATTTGGACGGAATACAAGTTTATTCGTTCACAAGTTTTGAGGTTAGAAACATTGTTTATACTCCAACCCTGCACTAACCTACTAGGGCGCCAAAAATTCAGCGGCCAATTCAGAAAACTTTGAAGCATCGCTAAGGACATGGAGTAAGAGGGAAGGAGACCGAACTCTGCCGAGACCGCGTCCCAGAAGTGGGGCGAGTTTTCCAGCCATATGTGACCAGTTCGCTGGCAAAGAATAACGAGGTCGACGAGTCACGCATGCGCAGTACGACTTACAGTGTCCTTGTCACACTCGCACTTTCTGCCACAGAAACAAAGACAGAGTCACGCATGCGCAGTACGACTTAGCTGTGTCCTTGTCACGAAGTTTCGTGGTCCTTGTCATACTCGCACTTTCTGCGAGAGAATGCGCATGCGTGACTCGTCGACCTCGGTATTCTTTTGCAGCGAACTGCTCACATATGGCTGGAAAACTCACCCCACTTTTGGGAACGGAGTTCGGTCTCCTTCCCTCTTACTCCATGGCTAAGGAACCCACCCCCACCATGGGAGTTGCCGGGCCCCTAAGAGAGTTACACGCAAAAACAGAGTAAGTAGCGCTCTTCTTTACCGACGTGGTAGGATTTTTTTATAATCATTACAAACGCTCTATCACCGACAGTCGAGAACTGACCGTCCATCGACCGTGGTCGAAAGCCGGTGACCACGTGGGGCGTGGCCGTCTGTGGGTCCATCGACCGTGATCGAAAGCCACGTGGGGCGTGTCGCAGGCAAAAAGGTCGCAGACGTAAACAAAAAAACCTATCGTCTGCTCTACGCTCTATGTCGATTGTGATCTATACGGGGACGAAGCCAGAAAGGATAAAGAAGAAGAAGACAATTGTGATCTATGACATGTTGTAAATGGGGGTTTGAAGCTCGGTCGATTCATCAGTTGAGTTTCATCAGACTCGAATACGACGAGATTATAATTTCAAATCAAATTATAAAAACGTAGAAAAAATTAACTCCTCCAAAGTATTCTTTTATCTACTGGCGATCGTGATCCCCTCCGTCAATTTGATGGGGGCAGTCAGCACCCAACAAATGGCAGATCTACAGGGTAACGTATTACATTGAGAAAATTACATTGTAATTCTTTTGTTATTTCCTGAGTTACGTCTGTTCTATCCTGCACGGCGAGTTACGTCCGTTCTAGACTGCCCGCTGAGTTACGTCTGTTTCCTTAGGACCCGTCGATATATATATATGTATATATATATCAGTGCAACTGACGCAGTCTGATCTTGATTCAATTACGAGAATTCAACAAATAAGTGAACACAACGGCGCTATTGACGTTAATATTTTCCGAGTGAGACGGCCTCGGCAAATTCTCAACTGCTCGATAATTTGTTGGCAGAGGTTACAAACATACGAGGAAGACTCATTAAATTGCAGACTAATATGGCACCGAGTCCTAATAAATAAATCAAGTTTCAAGATGTTTTAAAAAAATGTATAGTCCACGCTAAGCATGTATGAGTTTTTCGAAGTGTTTTTTAAAAATATATAAAGTTTAAAAATTAAAACGTTGATCTCCTTACACCGTGTATTACAGGGTTGGTACGCTTTTTGAAGCACAAGATTCCCTGACTGTTCCAGGTTTTCCAGTCGCTAAATGAGATTTTTCCAGTCAATTTCCAATGGCTGAACGCACCTTGTCGACCCGCAAATACTGACAAAGTTGACAAGGAAAGTAAATCCATTTTCAAATTATCATCGATTCACACGAAATATACACCATATTCTAGATGAAATTTGCTTAATCGTTTTCAAGTGATAAATTCCAGTACTATTTTCGAGATTCCCTGACTTTTCCCTGACTTTTCCCGGTTTTCCAGGTTTTCCCCGTGCGTACCAACCCTGTATTAGGATTAGATAGAGAGAACGCTGCCATAAGGCCGCAATGTATTTTTGCGTACACAGCTTTCAGCGCCTCAAGCAGGTAGGATCTGAACTACAGTACCCCCACCCTTCTTTTTTGCTAGTGCAGCGCCAGATTCAAATGTACGGTTCAGAGAAAAACCGTTCTGAGCTATGCGAGCTAGTCTTGAATGGATAATGACGAAGCCATTAAGGAGAAAGAAGAAGGATAATGGATTATATTTCGTCTCGTTCTCGATATAACTATGTCGATTTTTTCGACGCGTTCTACACGACACGCGGCTAGGTATAGACTTAGATACCATAAGAAGGACCGCAGGTTGGTCCGAAAGGTCTCAGACCCTTGCTAGATTTTATAAAAGGCCAATTGTGTCTTTAGAGTCTCAAAGATTCGCCTTGTCAATACTTGATTGTAAGACCAATACTAGTCATAAGGAATCTTAATTAAAATGTGCAAGTTGAAGACCAAAGATGTTAATAAAAAGAGTATTAGATGTTGTAAAATTGTCATTCTCTAAATAACTACATACTTATATCGAGAACGAGACGAAATATAATTAACCGATCAAACGAACTTACCTGTATGTGAAGTTCGGTCGTAATTATATGTAGTCTCGTTCGAAGATATTATGTATCGATATCATCAATATCGATATACAATACAAATATATCGCCATCACTGGTGTGATGGGCGTTGCCTAAAGGTGCCTTTTCATGCTGTCGCTAGGTCGCTCATTTCAGCGACAAATAGATCACGTGATCAAATATATTGCGCGGCAAATTTGATCCATGAAAAGGGATCGGTCGCTCATTACCAGCGACGGTCGCTAGCGACGGTCGCTTATTTCTAGCGCCTAAATAGGTTGTGTTAACCGAATGCACAAAATCATTCGTTATTCATCATTATGACGTACGAAGATAAATGTCGTAAATGGTTAAGGGACTGTGCAAGTATTATTAATCGAAGAGAAACCGAAATCACGCGCAAAAAAGTACTCGCAGCAATTGCGGTTAACGAGTTTGAAAAGGAGGAGGAAGAGAAAAAATATAGTGAGAAGCGATTTTGGGTACATCCAATATTTGAATTGCGCGAGAATAAAGGATTTTACCAGGCAATATTCCCCACTCTACGGTTGGAAGAAACTAAATTCCGAAATTATTTCCGCATGAGTCCAACTCAATTCGAGGACCTGCTTTCTTTAGTTGCTCCAATTATTACGAAGACGGTGGTCACTCGTGAGCCTGTATCTGCAGCAGAAAGGTTGTGCATAACTTTGAGGTAAGTTATACTTCAATCATTCTTTTGAATTTCACGATTTCAGCTTTACTAGTAGGGGAGAGCCGGGCAAAGTGGGCCCCCTGATAATTTTCCGTACTTTTTTTTAAATTAACGAACTCTATCAATTTATTCATTTACTTGTGCCAGGAGACTTGTAAGAACAAATCGAAGATATTTTACGAGAACTGTGGGAAAAGGCGGGCAAAGTGGGCCCCCGTGAAAATAAGAAGACAAAAAGAGAATTTCAATCAAATCTGAGGGCGGCCCACTTTGCCCGCAAGTGAACGAGTAAATCTACAATTACTGTTAATTTTGAATGAATTCGAAAAATTTATAAGGCGGCCCACTTTGCCCGCCCTTTTCTCTAGTCCTAGAAAATATAGGTCATTTGATGTTTAAAGACTCCTGATGCAAGTAAATGAATGAATTTTTAGTGTTTGTTAATTTTCAGAAGAAAATCGAAAAAATTTCAGGGGGGCGGGGCCCACTTTGCCCGCAATTTTCCAACTTTGCGGTAGACGCTAATCTTCGGTCAGATGTTAGTTTTTTGGTGAAAATGAAAAGATTCAATGACTAAAAACTCAACTCGCAACATTATTTCCTTAAGGGGCCCACTTTGCCCGGCCCTCCCCTATATGAATTTTGTTTAAAGATGGTAAATTCACAAAAATTCCTCTATACATATACAATGCCATATGAAATTTAAACCATATAGCGAATTAACAAACCAAGGTAACAAGAAATAGTAAAGTTCATAATTGAATATTAATTTTGATATAACGGGAAATGTATTATTAATCTTTTTTACTAATAATAACAATATTTGTGCTATAATTTCACTCCTTGGGATATTGCATTCGGAAATCCTTATCAAATAATGTTTCACAACCTCACGTAAAGTGTTGTGAACGGTATCTGCGAATTTAATTCTTTGAATATTTTCTGTAAATTTTCAAACATATCGCGTCCCTAATCGCAGAAGGTTCTAAGTGTCATTATACGCCGGTATAAAATTTTCAAGACCAAAAGGTCGTATGATATTTTTTTTAGATTCATCTATGCGACGAACCTTCAAATATGCTCAAAACCATGTACATTGAAAATTTGTCAATTCAAAATCAAAACGTCGTAAGTCCTGGCGTACACGCCCTTCTGAACCTGATTCAAATGAAAATAATCCGGCTCACTAATTCCAGAAGGTCGTGAGCGACGTTCTACGACGTTCTTACTTTAGTGGAAGTAAAATTTGATAAAAAAAAACCTGACAAATACGAAATTCAACATGTGGCCGCACAATCTCAACCGAAAGTGATTCTCGTCGTAAATATATTCAGTACTTTGAGATAAGAAAAAAATCTGAAATAGATCAACCACAATCAAGATGATGAGAGTATATTCATTTTGATTAATAATAATGACCCAGCTTTGGGATTAAAATGGCCCCGAATGGTGTTAAAAAAAAATATGGGGTATTCCATGCCAAATCGTCCTGGGCTTGACTCTAATTGACCTCTCGGATTTGGTCCGCGATTTTTTACATGATTGTCCTCACTTTGAAAAGGACTCAGTTTTTCTTCTTTTTTTTTCGTCACGAGACGTATTGTCTACGATTTTTGAAAATGGTCATATTGATCGACATAATTTAAAAATCTGAAAAAATTCTGAAAAATCGTCTGTCAGATATCAACATTTTTGAGCCTAGAGGCGAAGTGGGGACATTTTTCCTTCTCACCGTTTTCAAGCTTTTTCGGTTTTTTTTTTTTTAATTTTTTTTTTAAAGAGAAGCGCGAGTTATTTCACTATAGATGCTTGCTGAAACATTTTCCTATGTCACACCGGATTTGTCAAATAAATTTCAGATTTTTCGCAAGATATATATATATATATTTTTTTTTTGTTTCTTGCTAATAATGGTTTTGTCAACCACTATCAATTGATAAAAAAAATCCGGTGTGACATAGGAAAATTTCTCAGCAACCATCTATAGTGAAATAACGCCCGCTTCTATGAAAAAAAAATCAGAAATTGCTTTAAAACGGTGAGACGGAAAGATGTCCACACTTCGGCTCTAGGCTCAAAAATATTGATATCTGACAGACGATTTTTCCGAATTTTTTCAGATTTCTAAATTGTGTCGATCAATATGACCATTTTCAAAAATCGTAGACAATACGAAACTTTTTTTCATTTATAACTTTGCCATAAAATGTAAGACTTCAGACTTATATTGGATTAATCGAACAACTTGAAAAAATCGCTGCAACCGAACGGTGAGTCTAAAAAATCTTTAAAAAAACGTCTAGTGCACCTTTTGTGGGGTAGAATACGGCAAAAAATCGGCGACCAATTCGCTGAGGGTCGGGGTCAAACTCTGTCCACGTTCATTTGGACTACCCCATATGTGTATGACCTTCTTGCACCAAAATCGCATTTTTGGCACTTATGACCTTGTGCCATTAGACACGCGATATTCTTTTAGAGTGTAGGTATACATCGAAATTAGTGATTTCAAATCGTACATTGAAATTTTCAAGATACTTGGCGTCAGGTGACTCGATGACTTCGATGTCTTACCAGTACCTCGTTGGTTTGACAACAATATCACACATCATTGAGGAGACTTGCGATGCGATATGGACGAGTTTAAAAGACAAAGTTCTTCAACCTCGTTTAAGCGAGAGAGACTGGTTGAACATAGCTAAGGAATTCGAAGAACAGTGGAATTTCAATCACTGTATCGGAGCAATTGATGGGAAACACGTCGTGATACAGGTATGTAACTAAAATATTATTAATTGCAAATATATATCACGTGTCTAGTGGTTTAAAAAAAAATTATTTACGAGGTAAAGGTATAAGGTCGTATTCGCCATTTTTTTTCTTACAATCTTGAGAATCGAAAATTTCATTTTTCTATGCGTTTCATAGGATTTTAGAGTATTTCGAAGGGAAAAATAAATATATAATTTTTGATGCTTCAAAATTTTCAAAAAAAAAAAAATTCGATATTTCCATTTTGATTCGAGTTTCACATGATTTTAGAGTATTTTCGAAAAAGTAGATGAATCGAAAAAAAAATTGCGAGTACGACCTCATACCATTGGGAACACGATTTTTTTTGGGTTAGAGATGAAAGGGCATAACCGCCAGTACTTACGACCGAGGGGTCAACCACTCGTCCGTCGACCGTACACCTGACTTCAACTTTCAACTGACTTCAACTAACTTTCAGCTGACTTTTCGGCAAGGTGTACATCTGCCTTCAAGAGTGGTTAACCCCTTGCTCACGACCTTTCACCGTTAGCTGATCAATTCTGCAATTGTAACTTTTCTGACGATATTTGAACATTTTTAGCGTGAATACGTTGAAAAAAAATTTACACGTCCTTTTACCTTTATACGTGGTAAAAAGTCGTATATTGGCGCATACGACCTTATACCATTAGACACGCGATATAACTTGTTTGACTGACTCTCCAATTGACGTATTCTTTCAGTGTCCGGATAATGCAGGCTCCTCGTATTTCAATTACAAACACAGCCACAGTATTGTATTGCTTGGCATCTGTGACGCCAATTATATGTTTACCTACGTCGACATCGGAGCTTATGGCCGGCGTAGTGATGGCGGTATATTCCGGGATTCCACCCTTGGTCGCAAATTCAAACAAAAGGCAATGAATGTACCTGAACCAGCACCAATTTCACCTGGTGGAAAACCGCTTCCCTATGTTCTCGTAGGCGACGAAGCATTTCAACTGACAGATTATTTGCTCCGACCTTACCCAGGTAGAGGCGAATTAACATTAACAGACGATCGGAAAATTTATAACTATCGTCTTAGCCGTGCGCGTAGAACGATAGAAAATACCTTTGGTATTATGGTCGCGATATGGCGAATTCTAAGGAAACCAATCATCTGCCGCGTTGAAAAGGCCATGCAAATTATGCAGTGTATCGTGTGCCTCCATAATTGGCTCCGCAAAAAAGACATCGGAATTAACGAGTACGTATGCGATTCGATGATCGACAGATCCGGACCGAATGGCCCAATTCCTGGGTCTTGGAGACAATATATAGACGGTAGTGCATTTAAAGAAGTTACAATCTGCGGTAACAACAACAGTTCTCGTAATGCTTTTGCCATTCGTGACGAATTCTGTCAATATTTCAACGGCGAAGGAGCCGTACCATGGCAATTTGATAATTGTTGAAACTTTCCTTATACCGCACTTTAATTGGAATATATACTATTCCGTCATCTCGCCTCGTGATATGTATTTCATTTGTGCTGACCATTTCAATTTTGCAAACATATTTTAGGTCCGCGAATTGAGTTGGACTCATTCTGAAATAATTTCCGAATTTCATTCATTCCAACCGTAGCGTGATAAATATTGCCTGGTAAAATCCTTTGTCCTAGCGCAATGCAAATATTGGATGTACTCAAAATCGCTCCTTACTATACTTTTTATCCTTCTCCTTGTTTTCAAACTCATCAAACGCAATTGCTGCGAGTACTATTTGGCGCGTGCCTTCGTTTTGTGCATTGAGAGATATAGTACAAAGATTAATGAAACAAAAACTACATTTTTTTGCAAATAATATTAAATGTTTTCATCGCAGAGTTTCCAACTTTATTCAAGCAACAACTTCAATCTCAAGTGTATACAAAAAAAAATGTGAATAAATGGAAAACTATATGACAAATGAATAACACATTGAGTGAAATTTATTTTAAACTATATGACAAATAAATAATCCATTGAGTAAAATTTCTGTTTATTGTGGTAATTTGAGAAGGATTCAAATTCAAATTCCGAAAGATTCAGAAGAATTGGCCCTCAAGTCCGTTCTCTGTTTCCCTTCTATACCGCCCTCAAAGAATTGGAGCACTACGCGCTGGAGCTGTATAAGTCACAACTGTCAATTACAGCCTCGTATGTGATATCCAACAGCTTTTGCATGATACGCATCCGCGTAGACGGATTCAACTTCCGCAACCTGCTATCCAGCATTGTCAAGCAGCCACTAACTTCGTCCGGCTGCGGCATTGGCGGAAAAGAAATATCTTTTGCTGGCTGACATATAGCGTTGGCGATCCGTTCGATGGCATCCACTGCAGGGGTTGGCTGGGTTTTTTTTTGCGTTTGCCACCGACAACAGGGGTCATATCGGGGGTTTCCAGGGATTCGTTACCCTCTGGATCGTCAGTGTCATGAATGATAAGGTCTTCATCGTCAATTTCAACTATGCGTTGCAATTTCAAATCGTCCTGTATATATTTGAACAAGTGATAATATTTTTATTCAATTTCAAATAGCTGTGAAAACTCGTGAAACGCAAAGAAAAATCGAAATCGACGTCGTTTCGAAAATTTCGATAAAAAATAGTCGTAGTTAACTGCAGAAGGTCGTAAGCGCCCAACTTACGACCTTTTGCACTTACATTTTTCGATCTCGTAATTTCAATTGATCTATACGTTTCGAACGTTTTCAGAGCGATTGGCGTGAAAAAAAAAATGATACGACTTTATGCCATTATAAACAGCAAAACGTCGTATAATGGCGCTTACATCCTTATGTCATTAGACACGCGATATAATAATTATTAGGATTTCATATATTTTTTTTTTTACCATCAATACCTATGTGGCAGAGGTGTTCACTTTGTCCCAGGCGTTGTTAATCTGATTTTAGAAGTTATTGAATGCAAGTAGGCGAATGACGAGATTTGTCACGTTTGTTAATTTTGAAGAAATTAATAAAATTTGCTATTGGCCTATACTTTGCCAGAAATTCCCATAGTTCGCGTAATATGTCGTATATTGGACGGTTCAAAAAATCTCACGCAAGTAATAATGGTGAAATTTATAACGGTTGTCGATTTTTTGAAAATTAGCTCTCCAATAAATATCAACCCTGGCAAACTATTGACCTCTTTTAATTTGATCTGTCTCTATATCTATCTTACGGTTTTTTTAAGCAAGAATCTCGCAGAAATTCCATGGCATCGTAGTGCGCCCATTTTTTCCCTTTAAATTTGGTTGCGGATCCACTGGGCAAGTCTTCGCTTTGCACGATTCGGCGATAAACGTCGTTCAAGTTTTTGAATTTGGCTTTGGCTTGCACTGCAGTTAGTTTACCTATGATGCATTGTGTAAATTTTAATTTGTCAATTACTAATATGCCATACACAAATAATGAATTGGGTAGTAAGTATGTGCGTACGGAAAACATACGTTGTATTACCACGTGAATTTGATTTAAGGGAACTAGAACACATATTTTGTCGAAAAAGATTGTCAATTTTGATTGCTCCGTACTTGGTTATGAATGGAAATACACATACGTCCTTTTAGGGAACAGTAACTACGTTATTTGAGAGTACAAAAAATTTTTTAATTCAATTATTATAACATTTATTATTATTATCAAATTTTTATATAATGGTTTAATTTTTTAATTAATTTGAGTTTTTAATATTTAATTATTTTTAAAAATCGTGCATAATTCACCATACGATTTGAAGTGAACGCAAAGGGCTACATGATGTGACCAACGATTTTCTTGTCAATCAGGTCCCCCTGTATTGACTATACCTGAAAAATTGGGTGAAAAAAAATTAGCAAAATGGCTTAAAAAAAAAAAAAAAATTAAAAAAAAATTCCAATAAATCTTAAAAATTTGGGTTATTTATGGTTATGAAACGTGAAAAAAAATTTCGGGATCTGAACCGAGGTAACCGAGGTAAGTGGTCAAAGCACTTAAAAATGTAGTTGCGAGATATTCGAATGAGAGGGACCATACGATTCGCGCATCCGAAAACGTTGTCGGTTTATATTGCTTTGTACAAGGTACAGTAGAGCGTCGATTATCCGAACGTCAGTTATCCAAAACGTCGATTATCCGTATGGCGATTTGCTTTATCCGAAACGTCAATCATCCGAATGGTGATTTGGTTTATTGGAAAATCGTCGACTTTTTCAAAAATAAACAGATGTAAGAACTCAAATGTATAAGAATGTTGATTATTTTCTAAAGACATACATATCTAACTTTGTTCTGTATCATTGAATGATACGATGATTACATGTTTTCAGTTCACTAAAATGTACTTGTGATAATAACCTATTGATGTTCATTGTAGTTAAATATATGTATACATATATAAATTTCATCATTTCGAAAGAATCGACGTTTTTTTCGCCCACGGAATATTGCTGTTCGGTTATCCGAAATTTCGATTATCCGAAAGGCACCCGGTCCCAATTGATTCGGATAATCGACGCTCTACTGTAATGAATAGGAAGGAATACACTCACGTCCTTTTGGGGAACATAACACAGAACACAATATTTTTTTCAAAATTTTGTGACGCTTATTGGTAAAGACCGACCAGCACATTGACGAAGATCATGTAAAAATTCAGTTCTACCATAATTCCACGTTTTCCCATCCCTTTGCCACAATTTTGACAATTTTCGATGGGACTTCCACCAAAATTTAGCTAAAGTATAAACCCGAAAAACGATTTTTTTTAAATTATCAAGTGTTCTAGTCCCATTAAAACAAGTGATTGAATTATTTGTTCAAAGATCACATTGAACCAAACAAAATTCAATGGCATCAATTATATTATTTACTCGATGCAAAGCTCACAGGCGTGTTAAATTAAGTGAACTTTCATTGTGTAAAGTTAATTCTGTCAAGTAAATGGATCTACTTGGTAATAACTTTTTTTTAACGTCTACATATTCGATATCAGGTAAAGATCAGCATCTGTGGAGAGCTACAAATTCGTAGCCTAAGAAAAAACGATGTAGTTGGAGTCGGCAAAAAAGGTATGTCATAGGGTACGTAGAGGCAGAGGAGAAAAGCTCGAAGGAAGACAGAAAAGCAGTGAATATACGAGGAAGAACGGACGGCCAGGTCATACAAAGAATCGGAGAGAAGTAATAGGATAAGAAAAAACATGGAGAATGGGAATGCAAAAAGTAGACATTTCTTTCATGATTGTAATTCTAATTTTATTGGAACATGATGATATGTTGAAGCAGTAGAGCAAGTAAAGAACAATGATATGACGCAACGTAACTCATTTGAAACATACCATTTAATGCGACGGAAACTTCGTTCCATAACGCCGGTGTGATTTTGGAACCTCGTTGCCCCAATGGCAAGGTGAAATCCCATAACGGTGGTCTATTTTTGACTTCGCTTATCAGGAGCTCATCATCGTCGTAAGTCGGATGCCGCTTCTGTTGTTTCGGCCCAGATGCTTGTGAAGTGTTCACTAAAATTTATATTTATCTATAATTAACACCATTCATTATTCGAAGGCAGAAAGCGCGCAGGCGCCAATTCCATTGATGCACTCCTCCACCAAAATTTTTTAAAAATACCTGAACCGCGAATACACAAAAAACTAAAGTTTCCCAAACTTCGTTGAAAAACATACGTAGTTCAAAACAGAAGGTCGTAAGCGAAATTTTTTCAAATTAATTTTCAAAATAGCTGTAAAAGCTCGTGAAACAGGAAGAAAAATCGATATTGACAACGTTTCTAAAATTCATCGAAACAAAAAATACCAAGGTACAAGCAGAAGCTCGTAAGCACAATATTTTTTTTTCAACTGACCCTATAATAAACTTCAACGTTTATGAACGGATCCTCGGGTTTGTATCACAAATACAATAAAACAAACAATTAGACGCATGATATCTTACTTTGATCCGAATCTCTCGTCGGTCTTCTCGGTAATTTCTCCGCCACTATGGGTTCCGACGTCCCCACAGCGCTACGTCGGACGATGGTAACCCCGTCGTCTAATACAAATGAAAATTAAATGATACAAGTAGAAAATGTTTTGATATTAGCGTATACACACAATAATGACTATTCAGAAAGCTATTAAAAAAAAAAATTATGGAATCAAAACTTTGTATCATTTTATTCTGGGCATAAAATATTCTACATTTTATGCCAATTAAGAATACTTCATTCCTTCAACCGAATTTTCGCGCGTATAATAATTGGTACCCCATAATAATTGGCACCTGGCGCCTCGTTGTTCCACGCTAAGCGTCTCGCGAATCGAATTTCGGTAAGTGCTGTTTTTTTTTAGGTATTCGAATGAGCAACCGTTCAAAACAAAAACCAACTCCATATCTCGTCGGACTAAAGAGATATCGAGAAATCTGCGAAAAACATAGTTCACCCCTTTTCACCCCATTAAGAGTCGAATTTCTGAAAATCCCTTATTAGACGGGAATGAAAGGAATATGCTACCAAAAATTAATTACAAAATTAAGGTATAATAGTATATTACACACCTAGGGAGGGAAAGTAGGCTATTCCAAACTGCATGTGAGATTGACGCAAGAACGCAAGAACGCAGTTTGGGATGGCCTTTTTCACTCCCGTGGGTAGTATACTATTTTTCACCACCCCCTGCATCGGAAAGCACGACTTCCCGTTCACGCAGCCTGCCGAAAGTCGTACTTTCCGTGCAGGTGTGGTGAAAAAGCATGGAAATTGAATGAAGAAAAATTATTCACCCAAAAGCGGGAAAAAATACAAATTTTCGTCAATGAACATTTGGTTGTATCCCTCCATACATGGATGTTCATTAATCTCTCTTTGTGAGCTGCAAATTGCATTGCAGATCCCACACGTGTGCAAAATATCGTATCGCTGAAAATGAAAGTTTAATTGAAAATTAATGAAAGATGAAAAATATTGTGAATAATATTTTCAAATAATTATCGTCATTTTCGGGATGGGCGCAAAATTCCGAACGACTATTGGCAAAAAGGCCATAATTCCGAACTAAAAGTACCGAAACAATGTTTTGCACGGTTTATTCCAGTGAGCATTCGGCAAAGCCGTGCAAAACTATTATTTCGGTCCTTTTTTACGGAATTATGCCTCTCGGTTACTTTTAAATTCGGAATTATATCATAGAATTATACAATACACGTGCTGGTAACATTATTCTCTGCAATCTACAACAAATATTGTAGAGACACCTTATATGTACTTACATCTTCAATATTCATTTTGAATTCGCGTCCTCTTCAGCGACTACACAAAAAGCTGAATAATTTCAGCTTTATTATTATGTCGCTAGCGACAACCGTATAGTCACGTGTTCCAACAAACGACGATCGTATAGTCACGTGATCACGGCTATCGCCAGAAAGAGCGACGTATGAAAATCCACCTTTAAGCTGCATTTTCATACGTCGCTCTTTCTGGCGATAGCCGTGATCACGTGACTATACGATCGTCGTTTGTTGGAACACGTGACTACACGGTTTTCGCTAGCGACATAATAACACCACGTAATAAAAGCTGAAATTGTCCAGCTTTTTGTGTGGTCGCTCAAGAGCACGCCAATTCAAAATGAGTGATCAAAATTTTAGTTCATACAGGGTGTCCTTCAAATATATCTATTTTTCGATTGAAGAGAGTAATGTTATCGGTTATGTATAAGTTAGTTATGTATTTTAAAATTTCAATAGCGTAAACCTCTGTTATAATGAATACCAGGCTCTACGATGCTTTTCTAATATATTTATTTCAGATTGAAGAGTAATGTTATCGGCTATGTATTGTATAATTTTTAATTTCTAATTTTCAATCTTGTAATTCGGTCACAAGTCTATTAGTCGCTGAAAATGAGCGATCGTCGCTGGAATGAGCGACGGATCCCTTTTCATGGACTAAATTTGCCACGGCGATATATTAGATGACGTCATCCATTTGTCGCTAAAATGAGCGACTAGCGACAACATGAAAAGGCACCATTTCAGACTGTGGAGAGGCATGAAAAGTGTGAGATTTGAAAGAACCGCCAGTTTCTAACGAGTGCAAGGTAACGATACCGAGATGGCGCGCGAAAGTCGGAGGTTTCGGACGGAGCACCTACCGTACCGACGGAGGGAGCACCGGCAGGTCACCGGCCGCACCGGTTGCTCCAAAGGTCACCGAGGTCTATGCGCTATGCGTGAAGGCAGCCCATTGGTCGATCAACTGGATGGCCGTTGTTGTCATTTAGAATTTGAGTGGGTAGCAACGTTGTAGCGATACCCTTTCGGGTTTTTTTAACGGTTTGTTAACTATTTCGAGGTGGTTTCAAATGGTACGTAATGTCCATAAATGTTACGGTCAACGGAAACCCGGTCAGCATACGTCGTGGAAGAATGGTATTGTCAGATCTAGATCAAATTAAAAAGAACGAGCGTGACAGGCGGAGAAAGTTACGGTTGGAACAGGTGTGTGTGCTTTCGTTCCCGTATTTCAATTTCGATACATTCATTATTCCCGTCGAATCCCTCGGATATCGTCGTCGAATCCACGTCTCTGAAGTCTCAATTTTAACCTACTCCCAAAAGCTTCGATAAAATCCTCAAACTGAGTATCTAATTCGATGATTTATTCCACCAACTGTCTCAGGTTCGACAGCAGTCGAAAGAAATATCCAACCGCCTTTTGGAACGTGCTAAAAATGTCACAAAGGCGCAGCTCACGCAATTGGAGAAAGACGGCAGGTCCGAACTCCGACAAATGCACGATCAGAAGATCATGGACCTTCAGCGAAAGTACCAAGAAGACATGGAAGATATCGGGCGCGCACATGTCTCAGCTTCGCTCCAGCCTGATGTAGAAGCGTTGTTGGAATTGGACCAGAGGAAAAATAGGTTCGTGGCTGCGGAGAGGGGAAAAGAAGCTTGGCAGCGATTGAAAGAATCGAATCAGGCAAGTTTATGTGACGTAGTTTGTCGCGGCTTTTCATTGATGACGCTGTAAAGGGTTGATTTATTCAGGGAGATAAATTTGACACTCGAAATCTGATTCACTGGGGTATTGCAGGTCGAAGATGGCCACGCAGCTCTACAGGAGAGACAGAGACAGGTACGAGAGATGGAAAATGCACGGGCTTCGATGGTAGCTAATTTGCCAAAAAAGACATGCCCTAGAAAGACATCTGAACAAGACTCGGACTCAACGGGTGACGACGACACAGTTCGGAAGAGTCCCAAAAAAAAGAAAGGGAGAAAGAGCACCAAGATTCAACACGCTGTTCCTAACGTAGTTGTTCAATCCTCAGATGTTCAGGTGCGAGAATAATTGTCGAACGTCATACCGAAAGTGCAGAATCAAGTTTATTTCTGTTTATTTCTACTAATCAGCACGATCAACAGGTCATTGTGAGCAATCCAAAGGCACGGCGATCCGAGGCGCAACCAGGGCCTTCCGGAGTACCGATACAGAAACCAGAAACAAGTTCGAGACAATCTACTGCCAAGAATAAAACCATCACTGACATATCGGATCTCCCTTGTGTTACGACTTGCTGCGAGTCTGACGATCAGGAGCCCAGAAAACGTTTTCCGACTCTGAATTCTCCCTCGAAGGCAGATAAAGTGGCAAGGTTCTATTACTGCTTTGTTATTATTACTTTTTATCTTTGTGCGTGTTTTTTTAATGGTACAGGTTTTTGTGGCACAGTTTTAATAAATCTTAGTTATAGTCTTCTTTGCTAAAAAGAAAAAAAACTTGGATCATAATAATTTCACTTTCACGTACACCGTGTAGATTACCTTGAATTTCCCATTACTGAGAACAAAGCCAACTTTCAATGTAATTCTTGTTCAAGCTACAACCCACGAGACTACAAGCCAGATTCTACGAGTTCAACAAGTAGCAGCAGCAGCCCAACTACATTGAGTGACGATTCGTCATATTTTTCTGACGGCGCAATAGAGCAGATGGTGTCTAAGAAAACACCCAGACATATAACGTCTGCGGCTTCCAGCAAAGTACAACTCTACGATCATTCTACCAGGCAAAGGAATGCGTACGACAAGCCGGTAGGAGTTGTGGAAAGAATAAATATTAATGGAGAGGTTTGTGTCGATAGGTTTTCATCGACTTTATTATTATTTGAAAAAAACGATATAAATACCTATCTTTAGCCAAACGCAGAGGAACTGGCACGTGCAGTCATCGAGTTGGAAAATGCCGACGGTCGGTTGGCAAAGAACCGAAGGCGTCATGCCCAAAGTCGTGGAAATGATGCGATGCTCCGCGAACGAGTGCGTCGAGACTACCAAAATCTACTGCAAAATCTAGATCACCTCTCTCGCGAAGAACGAAAACTCAAGGCTAGCCAGATTCACGGCCCTATGGTTAGTTTCCGGCCTTCTGATATAAATAAATTCAAAAACATAGCTGTAACTGACTATTTGCTTTTTCTATCAGGTTAAAGATATTCATTTGAATCCCATTCGTCGACAAGAACTTGCCGCTAAACGTCAAAAGGACATGGACCACGCATTTGAAACTATCGCGCACGAGAACTCATTCGGAGGTACGGAGGACCTTCAAAGACCCTCGGAAAGAATAGTGACAATTGCGCCGATCGATGAGGCAGAGAATGTGGAAAATGACGCTAGCGCAGTGTGGCAGGATCCTCCGTTCTTCGAGCCTTTACAAAACGCAACGGAGGAAGATGGCGAAAAGGAGAAGGAAATGTCTCGCGACGAGCAGATATTTGAGATGCTTCGCAAAGTCGAGAGACAGAAAAGATTGCTTTTGAAGGAATTCGGGGCGGACTTGCCTGACAATATTTTCAGTGCTAGTGTAAAACCACTGTTTAGCGAACATACACCGGCGCATACTGTTACACCCAAGTCAAGGGCTGAAAACTCTCCTGTTCCCGAGATCAAAGTAATCAATTTATCAAGTTGCGACGAGAAGGATAAGAACAAGCCAAAGAAAGGGAAGAAAAGAGTCTCCGCGCCTCCGAAGAGGATAGAAATTGCCGTGCAAACGTCAATATTAGACGAAAAGGGCGCTGGCCTGGATAAAAGTGTGCAGGTAGAGTTGATAAACGGCAAACCAAACAGCAGTAGCAGCAGCAGCAGCAAGTCGACGAGCGCAGAAGTTGTCAAGCCGGCATCATCTGATGATGTAGCAAGAGACAATATTGGCCAGGCAGAGAGTAACAGCGGATCTTCGGACTCAGTCGAAGCGGGGATTGTCATTGACATGAAAAAGAAACAGGTCAAAGTTACGCCGCGAAAGAAGAGAAGTAGCCTTAGAATTTCTAGACGGAATTCGCCAAGAGTAATTTCTAAGCCTCGGTCGATGCCTGGAGGCAAGGTTTCAACGCCTATTAAAAAATCATCCAGATCTGCGCCTGTATCGAAGCAAAATACTCCAAGATCCAATATTCCTGGAGTGCAGCCGATCAAGATTACAGACAAAAAAGTTAAAATACAATTGAACGGAAGCGGTATCAAAGTGAAAATTGATCCGCCTTTGAATACTCAGTTGCCTCCTGAAGACACAAGTACTGAAAGTTCCAACAACACTCTGAAACCAGCAACGTTAAGAGAAAAAATGCCTGTATCCAAGAAGCAGGACCGAACTCGAGACACTTCGGATACTTCCACATCCTACACTAGTCCACCGCCGCCAGCTCCTGCCTTGTATCGTAAAAATAGAAATAACAGTACTCCGGTGTTGGAGATATTAGAAAACTCTGAGATCGGGTCTCTGAGGTCGAAAAAGAGGGGCATTAGCCCCGTATCATCACCAGGAACTCCGTCCCCTAGAACCATCAATTTGCCAACAAACACACCTCACTTTAGGCAGATCAATAGAGTTCTCGAATACTTTGACTCGACAGTTTCCCAGTCCACAGATAATACTATGACGTTTTCGTTGCCTGGTCGTCAATCTACGCCGAACGAAGTACCCGGCTATGCGCCAAGGAAACTTGATAAATCAGCGGATATTTGCTCTTGTAAAAGTCCTCAATGTAAATTGACGCATTCTCAAATCGAGGATATTCAGACTTACGCTTCAAAAAATTATCCCGAAGTATTGAAAAAGTATCAGGATCTCCAAAGCATGTGTACGGACAGAATCGCCTCGTTGACCGATCTGATTGAGAAAGTACGCAGCGAACAGAGAGGGATGGAACTTTCGGTCGGCGGACACAGCGACGAATCTACTATGTTCCACATTCCTGGACCAACGCCGATGCGAGGCGACTTGCACAGCGTACGGAAATTGGTAGACAGCATAGAAGCCATTCATAATCAATTAGCAAAGACGCTGAATGAATCGCAACGGATAATTGCAGTTGAAAAAATATCTAAACAGAAATCAAGAAGTCCGACTCAACCCACTGTCTCCACCCAGCCTGACGAAAGATCCAGAATACCGGATAGTCCGTTGAAAGACAATACTCGTCAAGAAGCATCTCGCAGAGGGATTCCAAGGATAGTTAGTTCTGAGCTAGTCAATATACCCATGTCACGGTTCAAAATGTTGCCAAAGCCAAAAACGAGTGCGAAGGTGACTGTTACGGAGTCTAGTTCACCACCCCGTAACGAATCTACGAGACAAGGAGAAGACGTGGTGGAGAGATTGTCGAAGGAAATTTTAGAGCAAAGTAAAGCTTTGGATATTTTGGTCTCTGATAATTCGCCAGATCATGAGGAATACGCGAACCGTGACTCACAACCTCAGCAACATATCACTTTCGTCTCTCCTCCAAGACAAAAATCCCCTTCCCCAAAGAAGCAGCGGAGTACTCCGCCAACGTTGCAAGAGTGCTCGGAATCATGCGAAGGGACGCTCGACCCCTCCACCACCAAGTCAGAGGTTGGTACAATAGACGCGTACAAAGAGTAGTGCTTCTAATTACTCGAGACAACGATCTTAACGAGGGTGGATATTTTCTATTTCAGAAGGATGCAGATTTCATCCCATTGCTAGCAGGAATTCCCAAGGTTCAAAGAATGCCAACAAGCATATCGGAAAGCCATCGAGCCAGACCACCGGTCACCCTGATATACGGACCACATAGGTAATTGCATGTTTAATAATTGACGCCTGCCATCAAGCTGTATTGAGAGTTCTTCTATTTCCTTGCGTACTGTGAACTCAAGCTTGCCTCTACGTTTCTTATGTTCACAGAGTACAAACAGGTTCACCCGGTCACGAGTTATCGACCATAGTAGAATTCGACACACCGGATACAGCGAGTAAAAGTGCGAGGAGCCCAACTACCGGCAAAAGCAGGAAAAATTTGGTCCAAGATTACCAAACTTCCGTCGGAAAGCCGCACAGTCCGTCGAGCGCCCAAAAGCGGTCTCCGATCCATGGTCCTTCACCTTCGGTTCAGACCTCGCCCCGTAAATCTCCTACGAAAAAGCCTTCAACGTTTTCACCAGAGATCCACGATGCATCAGCGTCGACATCTCCGGAATCGAAAAACAAGTGTGAAGCTACGTGCCCTCGCTCGCCGGGTCCTAAATCGCCGAAAAAAAGTGTTGACATATCTGGAACGCAAACCGAAAATTTTGCTTCAAGAAAGGACACAGAGTCTGAATCTACTAGTTCAATACCCGACATAAGCACTGAACTACATAAGCGCAACCTTATATTCCACGCTCGAAGGGCTACAATGGAAACCGAAACACCTTTCCGTCAAAGAGAATCACGGAAAACTACAACATCAGCTTCTACAGAGGCGGACAGAGACAAAATAACGTCGACTAGCTCGAACAGCTTCTCTGGTCTGTCGGGAATTTCCGAAATCACTAGCACCCCAACGTCTGATATATTGAAATATACGTCGTCGCCGGAAGAAATGGAAGCGGCACTGAAGAAATTGGGGCTTGGATGGGCCATAACGACACTGAAAAAAACCCGTGAAGCAAGTGCGTTGAGTTCCTCATCAAATTCAGACACAACTCCGATAAATCCGTCAAGAAAAATGATTACCCCTGTACAGAAGGATTTGGAACCGAAAATGACCTGTTTCCCAAACTTGAGCGACGTCTCGTCAATTTCTATAAAAGACGCGAATAAAAGTACGGAACGTGCTCTGCTTTTGAAGGCAAGAACCTCAACACCGAATATTGAAAATTCAAACAGCTCGTGCGAAAAACCTACGTCAACGACAAACTCGTCAAGAGCCAGTCTCCAAGATCAAAGCGATACCTTAACGGCGCCAAATTTATCGCTCACAACCAAAACCACGTCCAACGATAAGCAATTTAACGGATCTTGATAATTACCCGTTTTATTTTAATCGCTTGTTCAACATTTTTCGCCTATTCGCGTTAAATGAACGAAGGTATGAACGGTACAGAAAAGTAATGGGACTTGAAACTGTGTTTTTTTCATTTTCGTTACTCTTCACGGCCGGGTTTTGAGGAATCTGCCCACTTGTTGCGTCTGCCCAATCCCGACAGCTCCATAAACTGAGGACATTTCTATCGGTCATTTATTCCGAGTTGTAACATGTAAGCCGAAAAATCGAAAGTCTAGGGACGACAGGATGATGGAAGTAAATTATCGCGTAATCGAATGAATCGTATCTTTTCATCGAATCTACCAATCGTAACCGAATCGGAACAGAAAAAAATTACTGACGGGGTTCAATGATGCGCGACGTGGTTAATTACAAATCCGAATATCGATTAATCCCTGTGAATGAATGACTGCGTCTTCAATCACTCTGTAAAACGTTCAATACCACGTACGGATTAGTGATATCAATATCTGACCGAAGATGTATTACTTTTTTTATTTCATTTCCACTCATAGTGTGGAAGAAAAAAAATTACATTTCGTACTAACGCCCAAATATTGTTGATGGATATATGACACAAATATTGTTTATATTTTGGCAGATAAATAATTATACCATATTATTATTATTATTATTATTAACAGAATTATCGATTTGATAACATGAAGAAATCTACATATCGGCAATACCGACAATTTGCATTCATGTAAGAATGTCTGTTGATCGTTATACCGTGAGTTTCTCGCTATGCGGGCCACTCGGTACGCCTGAAACAGGCAACCGTACGTACGGCACGTGCTAATTCTTATGGGACGTACGTAAGGTTGCCTGCTTTAGGTGCACCGAGTGGCCCGCATAGCGAGAAACTCACGGTAGGCATGTATGCATCGATTTTAAATGTAATTATTATTTATCTAATATATATAATATACATAAAGTCTTCCATTATGAAAGCAAGGAAAAACAAACGAACGATCTCATTCATTGGAGTTCGATTTTAATTTTACTTTTCTTTTGTAAGATTTTTATTTTATTTTATGTGTATATCGTAATTGTAATAAATAAATCAGTTCCCCGCTGTTTGAGGAAACGGATAGCATTCTCTTTTTTCTTATATTCAGCCCTCAATGGATTCTTTACGCAGTAAGCGTGCATTTTCCTCATCATTTTTCATTACATTCGTCTCATTTTGTACTGCGAAATTTTATGTTCATGCAGCGTACTGATATAGCAGCGAGATATCGAATGTTGAAACATCGTCTCGGTACGGAGCGCAGAACCGCACCGTAGAGAGTTGTGGAACTATTGTTATGATTCGGTATTTCGGTGTCGATCACTTCGATATTATCATTATCAGGAAAAATTTGTAAATGGCACCGTCCGTCTCATCCTGGAATGGCCAGCTCGCTTTTTAGGTAAATGGTATCGAATCGAATCACTCTTACACCCAATTACTCGACAAATTTTATTCCGATACAATTTTTACACATCATCAGGTCAAAGAAACACGAAAATTGGTTTATTAAACGTCCATAAACTCCGCTTACCCGTCGTATTTTAAGGTTAGGTTTCCTCGCGCCCCCACTTATGTCTGTTGCGCGGCATTGTCAAAAACGTGAAAAACGTCAAACACCACGTTCTATATGCGAATAATTTGTCCCCATTTATTTATCATTTCTCATATACCAGCAATGTCGACGAATATGGATTCGAGAGGCCGCGTAACTTTGATTATCAGACGTACGAGGAGTTTATGTCCGAATATTTGAAAGTCTTGGCTAGAAGGGCCAAGAAATGGGCAGATATCATAGGCGAGGGAAAATCTCTGCAGCGCAGTATCACCATCAAACGGTACGTCCGTAAGGGGATTCCAGGCGTTCATCGGGGCACGGTGAGTACATTAAAAAAATTTACTCGGGATGATGTCAAGTTTTCTCAAATGTCTTTTCGTTACCAAAGGTGTGGCTGACCGTGAGCGGGGCGGAAGAATTGAAAAATGCGTCCCCTGACTATTACCAGAAGCTGCTAGACGCACGTCACAGCCGTGATGTCGCAGATATTATAAAGACTGACCTCCCCCGTACATTTCCTGACAACATATTTTACAACAATACAGAAAATCAACAGCACCAGCTCTACAACGTATTACTAGCATTCGCGCATCAGAACAAAACAGTTGGATATTGCCAAGTTAGTAAAATCACTGTTCACGATAAACCATCTTCTGCGATGATCGAGTTTTGAGTTAGAAAAAGCTGATTTTTTTACAGGGTTTGAATTACATAGCAGGATTACTTTTGCTAGTGACCAAAAATGAGGAAACTGCATTTTGGTTACTCAAAATGTTGATAGAAAAAACATTACCCGAATATTACACGCCTACCATGGACGGTCTCTTAACAGACATCGACGTTCTGTCAGAACTAGTAAGGTACGGATAATTTTTTTACATCCTGGACACAAACAGAAGATCATCTTTCGACGTGGAAAATTATTCTTCACCCTTTCCATTGCTTTAGAGACGAAAGTTGTTGTTACAAAAGTGTGAACCATATCATGTTCCTCGTAATCGCCCACATTAGTGATTGATTGTCGTTAATGTTTCAGGATAAAAATGCCAGATGTGCATCAACACGTGACCAACTTGGGTTTGCCTTGGGCGGTAATAACAACTAAGTGGTTTATCTGTTTGTTCGCAGAGGTTCTTCCTATTGAGGTCAGTACACTTAATTTATTTGGTTTGCATTAGGCTGATTGCTATAACAGTCAGCGGTTCCCAACCCACATCCGGGGAGAGTCTGTACTCGACGTTTGAAAATCGTTTTTAATATTCTTTGAAATTGTTTTAGACAACCTTGAGAATTTGGGATTGCCTCTTTTACGAAGGCAGCAAAATTATATTTCGGGTAGCACTGACGCTGATCAAAAGAAATCGTGAAAATCTGCTATCCTGCCAGGATTTTACAGCGTTAGCTGAGTGTTTTAAAGAAATCACAAAAGACAGCATAGTTGTGAAATGTCATGATTTCATGCAGGTATTGATTCAATTTTCTGTAAGCATTCAGGTTCGAATTTCCACTTGCTTCATCCAACATCGATCATTAATCATAACTCTTACCGCACACTTTCAGAGTATATTCAAAGTTCCTGGATCGCTGTCTGCTGGTACTATAGAGAAATTACGGGCAAAAGCGGTACAGCAGAGAAGGGAAGAAAAGCAAATGAAACCAGTTAGGTAGTATGAACTAAAAAAATTGTAATACGGATTTCATTCTAGTCAGAATGGTACCGCAACATCGAATCCCTAATCCTAGTATCAACCATGCGCCGGACCTAACAACTAGTGCTGTTGTACAACGATCATATTCTATTCGTTATTTTATTTACGTAGATGGTCAAGTTTAGTAAGGTTTATTACTCTCGACTGCTTATTGCGATATGCTGAAATCTCCCCACGATTGTTTAATTACTGTCCTATTTTTAGTGAGTAAGTATTTATCATTTAACACTGTACTATATACCTAAATGTATAAATGTATCGCGATTGGAATAGGTATGAACCTATTCATGTGAGCATGTTTAGGAAAGTAATATTTCTGAAACAATTTTATTAATGGTGCACCACGACGGATGAGAACTTTTATAGCAATACATACTTTTATCAGGACTTCCGAATTATTATATTAGCTCACAATCAGTTGTTAGATTACAAATTGTTGAATTTTATCAAGCCTGTAATGTTGAATTTCACACAAGCCGTGCGTATTCAATGTACAGGTATCTTCGTTATTTTGACGCAGAGGTTTATTTAACCACTGGTTATCGATGAAAGTTGAACAAATAGGTAGATGTTGGTTACCACATTTTTATGTCCACTGTTTATTAGCAATAATCTTTTAAAAGTTGTTTCTGTATATGATAATTAGTGAAAAACTTGTATCCGGAGAAACCGATATGAAATGTGTAAATTTCGTGATTATATTTATTTTAATAAACACTTGCATGTTATTTTAATTTATAATATGAGTCGAATCCATTCTTCACCTACTTGCATTTACGTGCCGTACTTTCAACAGTCAATACGTACATAGGTGCAATTATGAGGATGGTACAAAACAAAGCGTAAGTTCTATTGACCAAGCAACCAAGTCATCGCAAATAACAGTTCAAATCTTGAATCATATTTTGAAAATAATTTATTCATTCCGTTAAGAAATTGGTCTATAAATATGGTAAATATATGTACATATCTACGTAACTCAGAAATCTACTCTACGATTGGGGTTTGCCAAAAAGTAATTTTTAAAATTAGGGCCAATTCCTTTCCGTACACTTTACACCTATCAGAACTGATCAGCGATGTTAATTATTATTTAATAGTTATTTGTCACCTAATTTAGTGTTTGCGAGAACAAAAAAAAAGTATCTGGCAAACCGAATTTGATTCGTAGTAGCGATTACTCAAGTTCCATCTAAATCATCATCAATACTAATTGCTAAGCTACGTAGAAATACTATTTCTCAAGAAGATCCTTGGCTTCGTTGATTTTAGCTGCTAGATAAGGGGAACCTCCTCGGTCTGGATGATTAGCGGACATTACTTTCATGAATTGTTCCTTGATTTTGCCTTTGTTCGCCGTTGGCGACACTCCCAAGATCAGACTGGCCTCTCGTTTGTTCATTTTTGGCTCAAAGCCTCCTTTGTAATATCTGCTGTTCGCCATAGACTGAAACACCAGGAACAACGATGGAGAAGGTATCGCACGATTTTTATAAGATTCGAGTACTACCTGTGCATCTAGCTTAGGCATGTTCTTTACTGCTTCGGCCATCTTCTGGGAGAGCGTTGGCATTGCTCTGAGTACATAACGTCCAGCAAAACCCACCGCAGCTAGGCCAAGGCCTGCGACTACAGCTGTACTAGCCTGAGAATTGAACCAAGATTCGTTAATTGTACCGAAGACAAATAATGAACGGATAAGTTTATTCGTATTTACAGGGTTTCGAATGTTTTAGCATAAAATAGAAATATTCACCCTGTAAATAATTTATTTTTCTTTCTTCGTGTGATCTTTTTCGATTTTCAATAACATTGTGCGTAGTTCGTAGATTAGGTTAGGTTAGGTTAGGTTAGAAGATGGTGTTTATTGGATGAAATATATGAACAATGTGATGTCATTGTATATAAATCAGAATAAGGCAACGAAACACATAATCATTCAATTTACTTCTCACCATATCGAGTTTTTCCTCTTCACTCAAATTCGTGGATAATCGGCGAACCTCTTGTAGCGTCTGCTAGTGCTTGCCCTCTAGCGATGGGCGATATATATCGATATTCTCACCGAAAAATATCGATATTTATCCATAGGCGTCACTATAGGCGTATTCGCGTTGGGATCAAAGATGGATCAAAGTGATTTTTATCACACTGATGTGCCAATCAGATGTCAAATAGCACCGCTCTGAAGTTAGGCGCTATGATCTGATTGGCTGGATTGGTTCATCATTATGATAAAAATCACTTCTAGCCACTGAACATAAACTGGAAGGCGCATCGGGCGATTGACGTGGGACAAATTGAAGGCTGCCATCTTGAGTTGGATTTTAAGGCGACCAATCAGAGGTTGCGTAATCCGATAGAAATAAATAAGTAGTCATTGTAATTGACATTTATTTCACTATTATTTACTCCATCTTTCTTTTTCTGTTATATCCTTGATGGCCTCGTCCCTATTTACTCAATGCAAATAGCAAATATTATATTATCCAAAGTTTTGAGGTTAAGTGTGTGGTAAATTCAAAATTATCCGTCTGCTAATGCTCGCCTCTGATTGGCTCTCCGAAAATCCAACTCAAGATGGCAGCTTCCCAGGTGGTCCCATAGCCTGCTATGCTTTACATATCTGGATGCGCCTTCCAGTTATAGTATATGTATAGAGTTCAGTGCTTCTAGCCCCAACGCGATCAATGCGCCTCATATTTGGCGTCCGATATATCGATATATCGACATTGTAGCAGTCATATCGAATTAATTTACATCGATATATCGATATATCGCTACTCGATGCTCGATATTTTAGTGTATCGATATATGCACGCCGATATTTATCGATACGATATATCGATATTTTTTTTCATATCGCCCATCAAGTGATTTTCATCCACTGAAATATAATATAACTGGAACGTCTGCCACCCATCCTTGCCGTAGAGAGGCCGCGGTCAGAGAGAGATAGCTCCGTAGACTGCTGGTTGGTATCCTCCTCTCTGTCTCACCGCGTCGCGCACGCGCACATCCAAGTATCGTAAAGCATCTGCAAAAAGTTAGTCCGGCCTGCTCACTTTGATAATAATCAAAACAATCTGAAATAGAATTGAATTTGTGAGTTTCATTTATAATTGAAACCTATTAGATCGCTGTTCGATAATTTGAAGAGAGAATCATTTATACACGGTAGGTTAAATTTTGAGTAATCATGAGTAAGGTCAACTTTTGGACTTGACTGTACGGACAGAGAGGAGAATACCAACAGCTGTCGCGAACAGCTATCTCTCTCGGCTCGGACCAGCCGCCTTGGCGTATGTTCCAGTTTTTATATTATATTTCAGTGTTTTCATCATAATGATGAGACAATCTAGCCAATGAGCCAATCAGATCATAGCGCCTAACTTCAGAGCGGTGCTATTCGACATCTGATTGGCACATCATTATGATGAAAATCTGCACTGCGAATATCACACTAGTATCGATTAGTATCGATGTTGGATGTCTTCAGTCTTTATCAAATATCGACGAAAAGCTTGTGAATGAAATGAAGAGGAGCAACAGGCTTCGAAGCGACACAGAATTTTTTTATTGAACAACCAGAATTTCATATTTACACAATGTAATACGTACATAATTTGCAAATGGATTGAATATCAATAATAATAATAATTTCTTATTTATCGGTGAATTTCAACATTTTGTTAGTCGTAATGTTTTCAATTTCTACTTCATCAGTTCTAAATTGATTTTTTTCCCTCCGAAGTTTATCGAAATGAGAAGAAATACAAATTTTGATGACAAAATAATCGATTATTTTTGTCAAAAACAACTTTTTCGAACATTGATGCTTTTTGAATACAGCCCCGTCCTTGTACGCATGCGCAGTATTTGTTAAGTAATGACATAACATCGTAACGTTATGACGTTTTATCCGTTTTATGCTTCGGAGACCATAAACATGAGCGCCATGCGCCACTCCAGTCACACCATCCACACACACTATCCAACCAGTTGCCGGGTCAGACGTCCTCCGATCGGTGATTCTAGTACTCACATACATACGCAAAAAGTTGGTTGATAAACGGATTTCGCTGACACGGTTGACCGACCGAAATTTTACGAGGACTTTTAATCAACGTGAATAAAAAGGTAACTTTTTTTACGGCATCAACGAAGTATCGGCATCTTTTCCTGGTCGAATATCAGAGTTCGTTCTATTTTGGGAGTTAAATGTTTCCTGGCCACGTTGGGTTGTATACAATCGAGGGGAGATTCAAGATTCATCCAATCCGAGAATCTTAATATTTTCAAATATTCCAGTACGTGATATGAAGATGACAGTGAATAGAATTTGTATTCGAAATATTTCGAACGATTTGTAAGCGATAATTATGTACAGTAGTTCCACATGCAAAACTTTCATCAGTTTGGCCAAGTCAAGGTCAGTCAACTCGCATGATTCTTGATAATACTTTGGACACATTTGCACTCCGCTATCTGTATGAGTCTCGGTATCAGTGGATTCAATTTGTTAATCCGAATATAGAATAACATTGAAATTCTCTTAGTCCAAATATTATTAATGTATGAAAATATATGGAAATTATTCTGCAGATGCCGGAAATCACCGAAGTTTCTAGCAACCGCGCGTTTGGCGGGTGGCAGAAGGTTTTTTCGCATGACAGGTAAAAAAAAATGTCTCGATTTTTTTTTTATTTTTCGTGGGCTGAATTGTATTGTATCTACATATTCGAATCATTGGAGGGTGAAGTTTGTTAAGAGTTGATATAATTTGTGACCGCATTGAGCTAAAATTCGAAAAAAAAATCATGAACGCATGATGTAAGTACGAAAAGTACAGAGGCTGTAGATGATTTGTTGAGGGATTTTTCCGAGTTTTCAGGAAGGAATCGTTAACTAACGAAAAGTCTGTAGAGTCAAGGGTTCAAATGATTAAAACAGTCAGTAAAAACTTTCATAAAAAATATCCTCTGAGAAATAATTTCTTTTTAGAGGTATTGAAAAGTTGAATCCTCTTTTTTTCAGCACTGAGTTGAAATGTAAAATGAATTTTGGAATCTACCTGCCGCCACAAGCAGAAGAGGGGCCAGTCCCAGTGATCTATTGGCTTTCTGGCCTGTGTTGTACCGAAGCTAATTTTATCCAAAAGGCAGGAGCCCAGAAGTACGCCGCTGAACACGGCGTGATCATCGTGGCGGCTGACACCAGTCCCCGAGGTCTGAACATTCCTGGAGAAGAAGATGACTGGGACTTCGGGACTGGTGCTGGATTCTATGTGGACGCTACTGTCGATCCTTGGAAAACTAACTACAGAATGTATTCGTACGTCACTAAAGAACTGCCGGCACTGATTAATGAGAAATTTCCCGCCATTGCCGATCGACAGTCTATAATGGGGCACAGGTAACGCCATCATCAAAACTTTCTCATTTGGCTCTTTGTCAAATCGCAATTCGGAGAGAAAAATCACGAGAAAGCTTTTTATGAGTAAATTGAGCTGAGAAATTTGGATTGATTTCAGTATGGGCGGTCACGGAGCTCTTATTTCTGTCTTGAAAAATCCGACCCAGTATAAGGCAGTCTCAGCGTTCGCGCCTATTTGTAATCCGACTCAGTGTCCGTGGGGAAAGAAGGCCTTTGCTGGATATTTGGGTGGCGTCGAAGGTGACAGTAGATGGAACGAGTGGGATGCTACTGAGCTAATTAAAAACTACAAGGGCCCTCCACTAGAAATTCTAGTTGACCAGGTAAAAATCGTTCGAAGTGCGGATTACTCCCTTTTTGCAGAGGCCGTAAAAGCTTCGAACCCGAAAATACTGAGGAATTTCCACAAGTTTGTGATATGATTTGATTTTAGGGTAAGAACGACGGTTTCCTCACCAAAGGTCAATTATTGCCTGAAAAATTAGTGGATGCAGCCAAGGAATCTGGACTGCCTTTGATCATGAGGCTACACGAAGGATATGATCACAGTTATTTCTTCATGGCAACGTTCATCGAGGATCATATTAAGCATCACGTCAAGTACCTAAAAGCCTGAAATTCTGAAATGACGAGGGGGATATATGTTCATGAATATAAATAAAAACCTGAGTGCGAGATACGTTTGACATTCATCTAAATTCCACACTTACGTCGATCTCTTGATATGAATCTTCAATACTAGTTTGAGAAATGTCTATCAAGAGTCAAGACTTATGGTTCAATCCTGTGACCTATTCACAAGTAGTTTACCTCTGCTCGCAATCAATGAGATATCATTGAGTAGTGCTTTGTGTTCAAGTAGCCATTCAATCTCCATAATATGATGTGCAATACCATTAGTGTGTAGAGAAATGATTTTTTTTTCTTCTTTTTGTACGACAGAAGACAAGTTTTGATGAAATAATTTTGAGCGTTAAGAGATCTAGATTATTTGTTAAATTATTATAAATATTCAATTACTACATTATAAATTAATCAATTTCTTTATAATCATTCTTATTATTTGATTCCTATCATTTTTCTCGTACCTATGTATTCTTACTTCTGGGAGGACATCACAGTTGAATGAGGGGAAACAAATTTTTAATTACTTCCATTTATCTCCTCTTCGTATCGCGCCTTTGAAAACACACTGCGTTAGTTCATAATTTAAATGTTTCATTTCCTAAATTATCAGAAGCCATTTTTCATGTCGTTAGTGTTCGATTCTTCGTGCAAGTTAGTCTCAACCGACGATCGCAAAGCACATTGACATAATCATTTAGATCCTGGTGGGTTTCTAAGTTCGTGCCAAAAAGTCAACACAGGCCCACGTTTCTGCCAAATATTGGCGCGTCCCCACATCCACCATAATCTAGATGAGAAATGGTACGTTATTTATCAAACTACTCGATGTAATATGTTCAAATATTCGGTTTCGGAGCGATTCGACTCACATTCCCCATGCGGCACCTCCCAAGTGTGCTGCATGATCGAAAAATCGCCAACCCGCTATACATCCCAGCGTGTCAAAGCCCACTATTGCTTTGATTGCCTGGAAAAAAAGGGATTTCGTTTCAATAGTGCCCCACAAATCATGATTATGCCCGCAACTTCGATACGTACCATGCCAGCGGTGAAAGTGAACATCGGAAGAAACAGAATACTGAGTCTTATGTCGGGAAATTGTGTGCACGCGAAGCCAACAATCCCCATTATGGCACCTGACTTAAATGAATGAAAAAATGGTCAGGAAACGTTTGACGTGATAACACTGAGAGTAATAAATCGCACGATGACTCACCGCTCCTAGAGAGAGACCTGGCATGGCAAAAACTGTCTTGTAAAGGATACTCGCAAAGCTGGACATGACGCCGCTGCAGAGATAGAGGGCCAGAAATTGTTCCTTGCCTATCGCCGATATGATCGGCGAGCTGAAGCTGTTCAGAACAAACATGTTCGTGGCCAAGTGAAAGACGGAGTGGTGCGAGAAAGTGGATAGCACCATAGGCCAACATAACGCACCTTGGATTTAAAGAAAAACACCTATTATGAGCAGCTGGCTTAGATTTTGGCGATAATCAAGTCGTTTGGATATGCATGAGTGACACGTTATATTCTCCACGAAAACGTAAAACCGAGTGGATTCAAGGATAGTCGGTGTTGACTAAATATTTGTATTGAGAACTTACTGGATGCTGGGTTGCCGCAAAAATACTTCACCATCGTATTCACACGAGATGGTACATGCCACGCACAAAATACCAGGACATTTACCAAGCATATGGGATAAAAGACCTTCTGTCCTTCGTCCAGGCTATTCCACCAAGTGTTTACCGTCGCCCTCCATCCGGTGCGCTAAGCAATCGATCGAGTAAATATTCACTTAGTACTTTGTTCATGCTGTAAGTACCAGGGTGACGACGAGGAAACATGCATTTATTCAAATTATACTCCATTTTCTCTAATTCAGAAGGTCGCCACCCCAGTGCGTAACGTAAGCCAACTCCACATACTCTGACTCGCGGGATCTGGAAATGGTTGATTACCCTCTGCGTGTGTGCTCTGATATTTTCATATTCCCAAATGGCTGCTCCGACTATCGACGCGCTGCTGAACTGGAAGTAAAGTCTTATTCAGTTCGATTATAAGTTTGGTTCACGGAGTAGGTAGGAACAGCTGGACAATGAGAACTCCGAGGTATTGGTTTAGAGAAACGCACTGGAATTGGTAAACAGTTATAGATGAAAGAGCAATGCTAGCACAGGCTTACCGCAACTGTAAAACCGAGGGTTTTCCATAATATTTTCGGCTCTATCGGTCCCGCTTTCGCAACGCCTTTCTGAACCGGTGTGTTCGTTTGTTTGGAAGCTTCTCTGAGATTTCGAAAGCACCTGATGTGCCGGAATGTCGTTTGCGGATTCGCAAACGGCTGATGGAACTGTGCGTTAGATAGCAACCTGAGAAATTTTGTGAACATGTGTCATGAAAATTGTTTGTTTATCGTCTATTCACGATTAGTAGCTGAAAACGTAATATGGTGTAACAAAGTGGTACGTGTCGTTTAGACATAACCAAAGTTCTCGTTATTTTTACCATGTATTTCCTGAAACATTTCGAAAACTGAGTAACGCCTTCGACGCCATGATCAAATAACGACTAACAATTTTTTTGGGTTTATTTTATCCACTGTTTTTAGCGAATATTAACAAAATTTCGGTTCCAGTACGGGTCAAAAAGAACGGTACCGATTCCGGCAGCGGTATAATGGTAAACTGCTTCGACAACGATCTGAAGTTGCGCGGAACACGCAGGACGTCGCAGGATGATGTGTTAAGGTGAAATGAAAGTCACGTGACCTCGATATGATTTACACTTTGAATTTTCAAACGCTATTTTCTCAGCCAAAACACATTCGATTGATGTGAAATTTATATCAGTGACGTAGAGAAACTCAATGAAGGGCCTGCCAATCGTGGATTTTCGAAAATCGAGACGTAATAACAGTCTTTTAACAATATTGTTCTCTAATCCACGGAAGTGCTGCCTCTCTCCACGAGGGGCAGCACCTCCTTGGGTTACAGAACAATATTGTTACACAAAATTCTGATTATGTCTTTCGATATTAGAAAATCCACGATTGGCAGGCCCTTCATTGAGTTTTTCTACGTCACTGATATCAATTTCACATCAATCGAACGTGTTTTGGCTGAGAAAATAGCGTTTGAAAATTCCAAGTGTAAATCATATCGAGGTCACGTGACTTTCATTTCACCTTAACATACCTATGGCGACAAAACTCCCTGTTATGTGCGCGAAGTTTTACTTTTTATATTTACGCTAAATAAATCCAGTCAATCAAAAACTTCAGTCAAATCGCGGATTTTAACATTTGATGCTTCTATCGGTTTTTTTTTTTGCACGCTCAAATAGAGGAAGAATTTCTCTTTGGTTCGCCTAGTCCGATAAATTCAAAATTATGAATGTAAAGATAGCGAACGATAGAATCTACCAAACCATATAATAAATATAGAAGCAACTTCAGGTGACTGCAAACAGCACAATTTTCAAACGCCACGTGACGTCACACAGTACCTCGGCTGCTATGTTATTCTGTTGACCATGGTTGTCCGCAGCGTAAAGGTACTGTGTGGCGTCACACGCGACCGCTAAATTTAAACGCTGTATCGAAAAAACTCGATTCACGTGAAAACCACCTATAAACAATTAGGTGCAATATTGTTTTATTGATCCTAATTATCAGATTATCAGATAAGAGAATAAGAAAGTCAAGGAACTTCCCTATTCTATACTATAATGCCTGATTGGAACTCGCAGCATGAGAGTGGGGGGTAAACAGAAAGAGTTAGTTGACTAGAAGTATCTCCACGCTTCCCGCACGGTAGGGCATGCGATACCTACTGCCTCAACCAAAAGTGATTCTCGTCGTCAATTTTGAGTACTTTGAGATAAAATAGGAATCGGAAAAAAAATCAACCATAATCAATATGATAAAAGTATCAACGTTCAATAATAATAATAATGCCCAAAAGCTATCAAAAAATTGTTCAAACAAAACATTGTTTAACAAATTTTCAGGCAAAGGTTTCAGGATAATTTTCTTCATGTAAAATCAATTCATTGATATTTCTGTATACACATGAATTTTTTAAGAATGTTCTAATTTTTAAAAAATTCTCGTTTTCGAACATTTCCAAATTTATAAAAATGGTAAAAGATTGTGAATTTTGTACATGTTTTTTGTGAAAACGATGTAGATCATTACAATTCCGAAGTTTCCGGAACGTGGAACCAATAGTTTCGTAGATACAGCCTTTACAAATTTTCGAAAACGGGATTCACAAAAAATAGGAAAATTCTTCAAAAATTCATGTGTATAATGGGGTAGTCCAAATGAAAGTGAACAGAGTTTGACCCCGACCCTCACCGAATTAGTCGCCGATTTTTTTCCGTATTCTACTCCACAAAAGGTACACTTTCCGATTTTTCTTAGATTTTTTAGACTCATGGCTCGGTCGCGGCGATTTTTTCAAGTTTTTCCATTAATCTAATACAACTCTGAGGTCTTACATTTTATCGCAAAGTCATAGAGGAAAAAAAGTTTAGGTTTCTTTTGATCTTTACAAAAATATTTTTTCACGAATTTTCAGAGCATGCTAAATCGTTGATTTCGACGAAAAACGCAGAAAAATTGAGTTATCTCGGAAAACCCGTTTTCAAAAATTTCGAAATTTTCTGTCAATTTTCTTTGGTCAAAAACACACAACTTTCATATAAGACATATTTTGGGCACGGCCTTCGTTCGGGAGCTACGCCTCGTTTTATGTGATAATATCGGTAAAGTACGTAAATCAATTTTTGTTAAATATTTAGTATAAATCACTCGAGGTCGAATCGCGAGTTTTGAATGTGGTCGAAAATTTTCTCGAACATAAAATAGAACATTGAAAATCATAATTGAAATAGTATATTGTGTATCAAGGGCACAAAGAACTATTTTTCGAGTGTGCTGCAATCACACTCACCGTAATAGACTTGCGCCCGTCATGCACGCGATTTTATTCTCAACACCTGGTCTGCAGAAATGCATCTTTTCAGACCGAGTGAGCGGGCGCAAAACAGCACTTTGCGCCCGAGGGCCGAAAAGATCTGTTTTGCGCCCGCTTAAGAGGTATGAAAAGTGGCATTTTGCGACCGGGTTTGAGAAAAGGACTTTTCCGCCCGAGGACCGAAAAGATCTGTTTTGCGCCCGCTCAAGAGGTATGTAAAGTGGTATTTTGCGATCGGTGTAAGAAAAGAAAATGAAGTACAGATGCAAATCAATCTGTCACGGGTTTTATCTACGTGCCAAAGCTGAAATTCTATCTGATAAAAAGATTGAAATTGATTCCCTCCCGTAAAGTCGACACTAACCACGATTCGTAAACGTCATAAGTAATCACTGTAAGACCACTGATCTTGGGCTAATCAGAAAACAAATAAAACAAATTATTATAAAGATTCCAGGATACTAAAGTTTTTTGACTCTTGGAACATTGAGTTTGTAAACACTTAATCGTGTGTCGAAGTTGATGACGAATAAAGTGATTTTGATTTTAGGTATGAAACACAAAATTTGGGGTCGAATCCGCCTAAAGTGATTTATACGAAATATAAAAAAAAAAAATTGATTTACGTAGTTTACTGATATTATCACATAAAATAAGGCGTAGCTCCCGAACGAAGGCCGTGCCCAAAATATGTTTCATACGAAAGTTGTGTGTTTTTGGCCAAAGAAAAAAGAAAAAAAATTTCAAAATTTTTTAAAACGGGTTTTCCGAGATAACTCAATTTTCATGCGTTTTTCGTCGAAATCGACGATTTAGCATGCTCTGAAAATTCGTGAAAAAATATTTTTGTGAAGATTAAAAGAAAAATAAACTTTTTTTCCTTTATGACTTTGCGATAAAATGTAAGACTTCAGAGTTGCATTAGATTAATGGAAAAACTTGAAAAAATCGCCGCGACCGAGCCATGAGTCGAAAAAATCTAAGAAAAATCGGAAAGTGTACCTTTTGTGGAGTAGAATACGGGAAAAAATCGGCAACCATTTCGGTGAGGGTCGGGGTCAAACTCTGTTCACTTTCATTTGGACTACCCGTATACAGAAAAAAAAACAACGAATTCATTTCACATGGAGAAAATAAACGTTCCCTGAAAATTTGTTGAACAATGTTTTGTTCAAACAATTTTTTGATAACTTTTGGGCATCATTATTATAAAAAATCATTTTGATTGTGGTTGATTTTTTCCGATTTTTGTCTCATCTCAAAGTATTCAATATTGTCGACTAAAGTCACTTTTGGTTGAGAATGTACAGCCCATAGTCCATGCTCCAGTCATTCTTTACTCTTCTTTACCGACCGTGCCCGGTTTTCACTTGTTTTCACTGTAGCAAAGCCTACGCGCCACGAGCGCGGAAAAGGAACCAACAGCGCAATTCTAGATGGAATTCCGAAGATATATATCGGAAAACTTCTTTGTTTCATGCAACAATGAAGACATATTCTTGAAAACTGCACAGAAGCGGTGCTCGCGGCCATGATTGTGAGTTTCGCCCGTTCATCATGGCCGCGACCACCGCTTGACATCGACACTTACCATTTTATGCAGTTTTCAAGAATACGTCTTCATTGTTGCATGAAACAAAGAAGTTTTCCGATATACATCTTCGGAATTCCATCCAGAATTGCGCTGTTGGTTCCTTTTCCGCGCTCGTGACGCGTAGACTTTGCTACAGTGAAAACAAGTGAAAACCGGGTACGGTCGGTAAAGAAGAGTAAAGAATGACTGGAGCATGCTCTTAAAGATCGACCAACGTTACATCCGTGCGCTAGAGAAGGGCAGAGGCACTCCTAGTCAACTGTCTCTGTCTGACCTCTGGACGCTGTATGCGTCACGTGCCGCTGCGCGTTCTATTATTATAGATAGAATTCAGATTTCGGGATTGGGATCAGGAGCGACTACGTTCACGAGGGTGCCGCGGAGTCAGACTACCGAGTACCGACTGACCAGTAGCTGAAAATGCCAAGATGGCGTTTACGGCAGTTTTTCTAGAAGATGACAAGTTTGATGAAATTTTAACAATCTATCGTGCTTAGAATAAAATAGGGCTTCAAATATGCACGAATTGATACGATACCGTCATTACACTACCTCGACGGGATTGTAATTTTTTCGTGAGTGATAACGCTGATTTTTCATATGTTGTCAAATTTTGAAGGTTATAATATCGTTACATCGATTTATCACACGAATATTCGTAACGAATAGCGAGGTTTCATCGGAATATCTTGATTAATTTTCAAATTTCGTGCGACTGTGAATCAGATCATCGAACGAAAGCGACGATTTCACGTAAATAAACTCAAAAATAATATCCAGGAAGCACTAATTTTATGTAACATCATTTTTAAGGTTATAAAATACTGACGTTTTCTTTTTTCCGTCTTTGTCACTTTTTATTCGTCCACGAATTTTTTTTACTCGCACTTTCATGCGTTGGCGTCGTTTTTGATTACCTTTTTTTACCGCTGTACCATGATGGGTATACTGTATGAGAAACGGCCTCTGAAACGGCCGAGACTCGGCCCTCCGGATGTATATCCGCAAGAGCCAAAGCAGAAGGAGGACGAGCTTACCTCCCTCAACGTCAAGCATGGCTTTGCCACAATGCCGCAATTGTCGGACGAGTTCGGTACAGCGAGACAATGTAACGTCACAGCGGCAAAAGTTGGCGCATACTTCAACGGCATATTGGCCAAGAAGGAAGAATTCGCCACCATGCCAGACACGGGAAGAAAACGGCAGCAGATCAATCCCAAGGATAACTTCTGGCCTGTGACTGCGAGGACGAAAAACGGAATAGAAGCTTGGTTCAAAGATTTGTCGGGCTGCAAACCCCTCCTGGCTTTGGCTAAGAAGGCGCCCAACTTCAACAAGAAGGAGGAGATATTCATGATGCTTTGCGAGTACCAAGTACCCATGCTGAGAGCTGCTTGGTTCATTAAATTGAGCTCCGCCTACACCGTCGCTGTTTCCGAAGCAAAAATAAAGAAGAGGCAGTTGCCGGATCCAACGACTGGTGAGATAAAAAAAATTTCATCACCTCTCAGTCGTACGCATTTCACTTGACTTGAATTCTCTTTATTCTTTCAGAATGGACCGGAACGTTGATTAAATTCCTGAAAGACCAGTTATCTAAATTGCAAGAATATTACCACGTTAATCACAGCGTGTCCAACGGCACAAACAATGGAAGCAACGGTAGCAATCTGAATGGCAATAGCAACAGCGGAACTGCGAACAATCAACCTACCACCCCGAACCCAAATCCTGGTCCTAATTTGGGTACTACCATGAACGAGGACCACAAATTAGCCTCGCGACAATGGCATTACTGTATTCAATTGGCCAAGTACATGTTCGAGGAGGGATTGCTCGATCGGCAAGAGCTTTTACAGTGGATCTTGGATTTGTTAGATAAAATGAGATCCGCTCCGTTGGACGATGGGATTTTGAAACTCCTATTACCATTGGCTTTACAGTATCTAGAGGAGTTTGTTCAATCGGAATTATTAGCTAGAAAATTGGCGTATTTATGCTGTCGAAAAATAGCACAGATGTGTAGCAACGTTGAGAACAATAGCAGCCCCCAGAGTCCTGCGGTCGCCGCTATCGTCAAGGCCGAAGTCAATGGCACAAAAGAAAACGCTGTTCTCCCTTCGCCGGTCAATCCGCTGACCGTGACCTTCAACGACTACATAAACTGTCCGCATCACAGGGACGTCATTTTGGGATTGTCTGTGATAATACAGGTAATGCTTCTTCCGCAAAGGTGAAGACCCTGAATTCGGCCGCAATATTATTCTCGGTCGATCAAATCTATTCTCAATTTCAGGTCATAACGATCGAGTGTCCAACTGCGTTGGTTTGGAACAGCGTTGGCGAAGGAAAAGCTCCGTCTGTATTGAACGGTTCGCCGTTGGACCATCTGCTCTGTCCACCGGCGGCGTTGCCATGTCCTCCGGCGAGTTCGGTAAATCCGACGATGAAGCAAATAAAATTAGCTCAAGACAACATCCGCAGGCGATCGTTGGCTGCCGAGGGACGCTGGTCGTGTGATAAATGGCAGCAGAGCAGTGCGGGAATGACGACAACCAAGGTTCTGGCTGCTCTTGACGCTTTGGATCGCCACAGTTTTGATAGAATGGACGCGACTAACTCTTTGGACACGTTATACGCCAAGATATTCACCCCGACACCGAAGGAGAACACGAACGAGAGAGAAACTAAATCGGAATACGCGCCGCAACAGGACTCGGCTATTGTAGAAATATTGTGCGAATGGGCCGTGAGTTCCGAGCGGTGGGGTGAACACAGGGCGATGGCTGTCGCTAAACTGCTAGAAAAACGGCAGGGAGAAGCGACCGGCGAAACTAATGAGAACGACGACAAAGATAGCGTCTGCAGCAACGGAACACCCCCGGGTCTACCCATCTTTCAACCGCTGCTCATGAAATTCTTAGACTCCGATGCTCCAATATTAGACCATAGCTCTACACAGTCCAAAG
Organism: Euura lappo; assembly: GCA_018257835.1. NCBI lineage: Eukaryota > Metazoa > Arthropoda > Insecta > Hymenoptera > Tenthredinidae > Euura > Euura lappo. The sequence continues at coordinate 198,785 of JAEUYN010000265.1, read as the reverse complement.
CTCAATTTACCAATCTGGTTCACTTGTTTTCCGAACTCATCAGACACGATGTATTCTCGCACGATGCCTACATGTGCACTTTGATTTCTCGTGGAGATCTCATCCAAGGTTGGCAACGTTTCTCACAGCTTCGATCGAATGGCTGTAAAATATTGTAATCTATCATTGTGATTGAAGGTCCAGCTGCTAGCAAGCCGAGTACGCCGAGCAATCGAGAACCGATAGACGAAGACAGCCTGTTTCCTCCGATTGATCTGAAGCCAGCTAAACTCGAGGTACCGGATCACGGCCGAGCGATGGATTACGATGACAGTAAAATAGATGATGATCTAGACAAATTGCTACAACACATCAAGGAGGATCAACAAAATAGCATGGATGCTCCGGATAGTCCGAAGGAGGATGCGTTGGGTGGTCATCACGCCCATGACGGACTAGATTCGAAAACACCCAGTCCTTGCAGACATTTACTCTACACCACACACTTTCCGTTACCTCAGGTAATTCCAATCTAGTTCTCTCGGGGTCGGCTTGACCTTGAAACCTGAGACTTAGCTCTTTGAATCCTTTTATTCATTTTCAGGATGAAACCTGTAGTCAGCACGACTGTAATCAACGTCATATCCTCTTGTACGGCGTCGGCCGTGTTCGGGACGAAGCCAGACACGTAGTTAAAAAAATGACCAAAGAAATTTGCAAGTTATTTGGAAAGAAATTCAGTATCGACGTTGCGGAGGGTGGGAAAGTAAAGAAACACTCGAGAAGTGAGTTCAATTTCGAAGCCGTTACCCAAAAGTTTCAAAATTTGAGTTACTTCGATCAACACGTCGTGACGTGGCAATGTGCCACGCAAGTTGTGGAAATGTTGAACACCTTTGCACTGGCTGGGTCGTCTTACCTCCCGGTTCAAGAACACGTGGCATTTCTGTTCGATCTAATGGAACTCGCTCTCAACATATATGGTCTAATCGACGTATGCATTCAAATATTGAAAGAATTGCCTGAAATCGAGGCTCAATTGACAGCCAGAAACAGTCAGCTCGTCAGAAGTTACACAACGAGTTTGAGTCTCTACGTCGTTGGGGTACTGAGACGATATCATTGTTGTTTATTACGTACGTAATCTCCTGGATACTTCAAGTATCGAGTTACTATTGAAAATTATAATTTATATTCCAATTATTCAATATTCCAGTAACTCCGGAACAAACCACCGCAGTTTTTGATCTACTCTGTAAAGTGGTGAAGCATGTTTCGAATCCTAGCGACTGCAGTTCCGCGGAACGTTGCGTCCTCGCACACCTGTACGACTTGTACTCCAGTTGTTCTCTGTTGAAGACGAAACCCCACGGCGTGGAAGCTTTCAGCAATGCCTACCCTAAAATCAGAACAGCTTTATACAGCGCGCTGCAACCGACTCCTTCCAATCATGTTTACAACTCGCAGTTCATGATCGACGTATTCAGCAGCCCAAGAAGAGGGGGTAAAATCGAGCCACAATGGGCCAGGCAATTGAACGAGACTCCAGCCAACCGCTACAGCTTCGTATGCAATGCAATTATCGTTGCTGTCAACGGAGAAACCGACAACGATAAGCTGAACGATGTTGCTATAACGTGTGCAGAGTTGACAGCTTGTTGTAACGCCTTGAGCGCCGAATGGCTCGGAGTACTCATGGCGCTGTGCCGCTCGTCAAATAGTTCGTCATTCTATATCGATGTTTTGAGTCAAGTTGACGTGCAGAATTTGAACGTCCGAAATTCGCTGGCCGTTATAACGTCTATATTGATCGGTAGGTATGCCTAACTAGCAACATGCCATTTTGAATGCATTGTACTATTGTAATATGTTGTTTTCTACCGTTACAGCGAGACACTGCTTTTCGTTGGAGGATTTTGTGGTGCATATCGCACTGCCATCTCTGGTAAAAGCTTGCAACGAAGGACGTGCGGATGCGGACATGGAAGCAGAAGCGGGTGCTCTGCTGACTTGTCATTTACTGTTACAACTGTTCAAAACAGTCGAGTGCCCGCAACCAGCTTTATACTCGGTGAGCACGAGCCCGCATCCATTGCCTAGCGGGAACCTGAGACGTTACAGTATAAAACTCAGCTGCGACAGACATCTCTTGGCCGCCGCGCACAACAACATAAGAGTCGGACCTGTATTAGCAGTTCTCAAAGCTATTCTAGTCGTCGGTGACGCCACTGCTGGTAAACTTCCGCCAAAAAAACCGGACATTCCAATGGCTCATTCCAACAAGGCGGGACCAGCCAGCGTCGGTGGCGGCGAGAGAGAATCCATCAGCCACATACTTGGGACTAGTGATATTTTAGGCGGGGGCGACGACCTGGGTCTGGACCTTGGATTATCTTCCGGCAATGTCAACATGGAGACAGAAAATGTTAAAGGTCTATCAGCCTTTGCTCAGCACGTATTGCGTCAGATATGCAGCCAAGAGTGGGTTCTGGAAAGGTGTCTCCAAAATCCCGAAGAACTCTGTCACCCGGACATGCTTTTGGACAATATGCTAACTCCTCGTCAAGCTCAGAGACTGTTGCACATGATATGTTATCCGAACACGCTGATCGACACGTTTTTGGATCAAAAAACACATATCACTAATATACTGGAGACCCTCGAACAATGGAGTCTGCGAATGTCCTGGCTAGACCTGCAACTCATGTACAAACAATATCCACCGGCATCAAGCGACTTGTCTCAGTGGTTGGACACTGTGGCTAAAGCTGCTATCGATGTCTTTCAGCTGAACAGTATTTCTGGTAAACCGGACAAAAAGTCAGGTTCCATATGGCTGGTCGCGCCCTTAGTCTCAAAGTTGCCGAGCGCTGTGCAAGGACGAGTTTTAAAAGTAGCCGGACAAGTATTGGAGTCTGGTAATTGGTCTAAAGCTAGTAGGGAGAAAGGCAAGTCCAAATCACCATCTCTGTTCAACCATCAACCCTTTCTGTCTTTGGTATTGACCTGTTTGAAAGGACAAGACGATCAGAGGGAAGGCTTACTGACGTCGTTGCATTCGCAGCTGACACAGTTTCTCAATATGAGCAAAGAAGAGAAAAATCTTGGCCTCGAAGATCCAAAGACGAGGGAAGTCTTGCAGGATGCTTTACAACTGAGGTTCAGCTTGGTCGGAGGGGTTTTCGATACCATTCAAAGAAATACCACAGTAACGACAGACTGGGCCATTCTGCTGGTACAATTGATTAGCTACGGCGTAATAGATTTGAATAATAACTCAGAACTGTTCACCACCGTAATAGATATGCTAGCTACTTTGATACATTCCACGCTTGTTTCTGATTCGCAATCTGAAAAGGATGAAAACAAAAAACACTATCAGAATCTCATGAAGAAACTTAAGAAGGAACTGGGCGATCGAAACTCGCAAAGTATACAGTTTGTCAGACAGCTGCTTCCGCTGCCTAAACTAACTATGGAAGTTATCGCTTGCGAACCTGTCGGCTGCTTGACGGATACCAAAGGCAATAAGATTGCCGGGTTCGACAGTATTGATAAAAAACAGGTATTTGACAATAATTCAAGATCAATGGTCGAGGGTGGGGCAAATATTTATTCGTCAACTTGAACTTTTTTCACAAATAGGGCCTGCAAGTATGCGATTCGCAAAGAGTCTCTGCTTGGGAATTACTGGAAGGTCACAAAAATCCAGCGCCACTATCTTGGGCCTGGTTTCGAGCTGTGAAAATGGAACGGAAACCGCTGACCTATCAAGCAGCTCAGAAGCTGTTGCGCTACCACACTCACAGTGCAATAAAACCTGCAAGCCATTATTTAGACGCGCCACCATTGCCGCCGGAAGATTTGGAACCGGATAAAAAAGAATCTGAGCCCGGTAAGGCTGATACGCCAATGAGCGTCGAGTCCCCTGGCAGAACAGGTAAAGGAAAGGCTATGAAGACCAGGCGGCCTAGAAAAAGTAAAAACGCCGCTGCTCCAGCCGCGTCGATACCTCCGCAAATGCAGGTACGTAACACACCGATCTTTGTTCCAAACATCTTGAGAATAATATTTTTACTTGTTCAGAATAAATTTGAAATTTCTTTCATCATGTGACATCGGTGACGTTTGGTTTGCAGCAACAACCGCCCCAAATGCAGCAGATGCCATATGGTCAACAACCGCAAGTTGCGCAACAGCAAGGAATGTTCCCTGGCCAACCGCAGCAACCCCAACAGCAATGGTACCCAAACCAGCAGGGACCAACACCTCAGCACCCGTACGGATACGGGCAACAAATTCCTCCGGCTCAAGTTGGTGGGCCCCGATACGAACGTCCGGGAATGAACAATCAGTCAAAACAAGCACTGTCCAATATGCTGAGACTCCGTTTGCCCTCCAATCAATTCATGGGTGGGCAACAACAGGCTGGCGCTCCTCCGGGAGCCGGTCCGGCCGCATTCCAAGGAATGCAGAGGCAACAGTTCATCAGACAGCAATTGAGAACGCAGCATGGTGGGCCAGGGATAAATCCGCAGCAAACTATGTTCCCACCACAGCAGCAACAACAGCAAGGGATGTATGCCAGCATGCAACAAGGTGACTTAGACTGAACCGAATACTATTTCGATTTATCTATCGCTACACTCTGGTGAATAAGAGAGCTGGGAGGTTCTTTAATATGGGTAACAGGTACGAAATTTTATCTCGTAAAAGTTCAAAAATATATTATTCCAGGAATGAATCAAAACTACGCAGGATACGGAGGACAACAAATGCTACCGCAGCAACAACAGCAACAAATGTTACAGCAGCAACAGCAACAACAGCAGCAACAACAACAACAACAACAACAGCAGCAGCAGCAGCAACAGCAACAACAACAACAACAACAGGGAATGATGAACCAGCAACAAAATATGATGTTCCAGAACCAACAGCAAATGATCGGGGCTCAAAGAGGACAGGAATATATGCAGCAGCAAAGAATGCAACCTGGAGCTGCGAGGCCACCTTATCTTCAGGTAAGACATGGCAAATTGAATACTTTCAACATTTAGTGTCCAAGAATCAATCTGTACCTGTATGTTATGTTTCTTAAAGTCGCCAAACGTTACAATGAACACTATGGGACCGATGGGTGGCGGAGTTCAAAACCAACCGGCACCGCCGTATAGACAAGCTGGCGGTAAGCCTGGATCAGTCGGCGTTGGTGGAGTTGGAGCAAGTGGCGTTGGATTGCAAACAAATCAACAATTCCAGCAGGTAAGAGTTGCGCGGTTCAGTGATTTTTAAACATTTGTGTCTTAATATGTGTTGGAAAAAAAAGCTAAAGATAATATACACAATGATTCCTCTACGAATGTAGAGAAGAAAACAAAAGCGTAGCATATGGATGAATTTGTACGTTACAGATGAATGGATAAAATTTCATAACAAAGTTAAACAATCAATTTGATATTAAAAAAAAAAAAAAGAAAGATTTAAAAATATTACGTATTCAGTGTATCAATTTCCCTCGATAGTTCGGTATCAGTTTTTCAAAATTAACTTTGATGTGATGTAAAATGGCCAACAGCAAGCACTAAATCAACGTATGCGACAACAAGCCATGCTAGCCATGCAGCAGCAACAGCAGCAGCAGCAAGGCGGAGGTGGTGGACAACAACCCACACCCCAATTGGTAGCTCATCTTCAACGACATTCAAATCAACCACCCCAACATCCTTACCAACTACAACCACCTCCCTATTAAGGTAAGGTGCTTCGTGGTTGTGACTGAAACATTTGGCAAGAAAATCATTGACACCGCTGAAATAGAATAATAATAGGTGATTGTAATTTTAAGTAGAAAATACAAATTTTTTTTTTATTGTTTAATAAAAATTTAAATCCGATCTCTTGATTCTACGAGGCTTTCGGCTACCTTCCTGAATTTCATGTCGGTGCGTGTAAGTTGTGAATTATATTTTGTTTTTACAGAATTGAATATCATCGGATACAAAAGCGTATCTCTTTAGCCGAAGTTGTCTTTTAAACGGCTGAAAGTGTAGACCTAGTTGATTGTACTTAGTTTCGGTTATCGGCTCTCAGTATCGAACTCTACAGACATTGTGGAAAACTTCATATATAGTCTTGGATGTGTCGGTAGGATTGTGGACCAATGTCACACTCATAACGTGTCATTTACGAATAATAATAATACATTTTCTTTTTCTTTTTTGTCACTTACCTGAAGATAAATTTCAGTTTGAAATTTTGAAAAATCGATCAAAAATTATTTTATACGCGTTCAACATTTTGAAGCTCGGTGGAGTTATGTGTATATACCAACTGTGTAAATTTTAAGCGAATGATATTTTTTAAGCAAACCAAACTGTCTTCATTCACATCCGATCGTGAAGATAAGAAGTTCAATACATTGTCGTAATTATGTATTATTAGAATATTTTAGGTGTATATGTAGCATATGTAGATATAGAAGATGTAATAATTCTATGTTATCACTGCCTTTTTAACAGTAAGTTATTAAATTATTGAAAATTATCAATATACTTTCATTTGTCATCGTATTTTACCCATTCGCATCCGTATACTTTATTCATACTCCTAACTTTATAATAGGTCAATCATAGGTAAGTGGGATATTTGATTGTTCATTTCTATCAAGTAGCAATAAGATTTTCACTAATTTTTCGAAAAATTTGTCAACTAATTCCAAACGAAAAATAGAATAACTTCAAAAGTATTTTGTGAACCATTCCAGAATGGTCGAAGATACGAAATATTGCATATCGTTACGAAAGAATTTTGTACAGGATGTTAGAAAAATACCGACAGTCTGAATCATTTAACAACAGTATGAAATTAGACGTACGTATTTTTGCACGGTCTATACTTCGATTGTATCAAGTATTAGGGTCGAACAAATTACGAAAAGCTAACGAATTTGTTACAAAGTGTGAAGACAACAGAAATTGCATGAAAAACAAATTTTTGGTAAACTACATATTGAAATAAGATAAATAGGTGACAGAATTTTATCTACAACTAATTTGGATCAGTGAAAAAAGGGTGTGAGTAGCGATTTTTTCTTCAATTTTTCAAAATGCTTGTACGTATATTGCATTTGTTGGGAAGTTCAAAATAGTACTTGTCAAGCAATTTTAATCCTCCGTCCCTCATACCCTTTCTGCACTGACCCCCTCAATTCTAAAGGATAATTTGAATCCAATATTTGCGTGAAAATAATACCAGTGTCAGTACATAGTCGGTGTATTGATGACGCAAATCACTATCTCATGTTTGCCAATAAATTATACTATCATTACCATTATCATTATTAACTTGAAATAGTCAAGTGAACCTGTTAATTTTCATAGTTCTTTATTATTAGAAAAATAGAAATGCATACATAACTATATCCAGACCAGTGATTCCGAGAGTTTCATAATAATTTCGAATTTAATCTACTTCATACGCCTTCATAATACCACAGCAAAGATCAATTAATTGCATGTACTCGCTGCCCCCTTCTAAAAGTCGATGGCTGCATTCCTGTTGGGAACAAAATTCAGAGATAATATTAGTTGAATTAATAACTATTCTTCGAAGAATAGCCGTAGATATACGAACCGCAAGTTTTTCCCCTATCAGTGTCTTTTGTTTGTCGGAAAGTTCGTTGGAATAAATGATTTTTTCATTCAATTGTTCGATCGCCTGAAATTTTACGTTAAGGATTGCGAATAATAGTTGAATGTATATATGTATATATACTAGAGTAATGAATTTCGTATTATAATCACTTGTGAAACTGCATACGCTTCCATCATGTAATTGTCTATGAATGCTTCGACTTGGCTGTAATCTTTAGATTTGCACATTTCAAGCATCTCATCTAACCATTTATCCGGTATCACCTGTACAGGAGTTTAATGTATTTGAATGCGGGCGACTGCGGTGGGCCTCGAAAGATAACGAATGTCAAGAAAACTATAAAAGTGGAACAACGAACCCCCGTCACTTCCAAAACATCGTCCACTGTGATATCCACACCTTTGCCCTTCAGTCTTGTAACAGACTGTAGGCAGGTAATGGCTCGTCTCATATCCCCGCCAGAGGCCTCAACGACTTTAATCAGTACAGATTTGTCAGCCTTTAAATTCTCGGCTTCGCAAATCAGTTCCAGTCGCTCGATTATTTTCTCTTCTCCCAATGGCTTGAATCGGAATTTTGTACAACGAGAAGTCAACGGCTCTATGATACGAGAGACGTAATTGCAGATCAGGCAAAATCGAGTGCTGCGTGACTCGCGCTCCATCGTTCTCCGCAAAGCTGCCTGCGCAGCATTCGTCATACTGTCCGCCTCATCGAGAATGATGATCTTGAACGGGGGACATGGTTTACCGCTGCAAAGTAATTATCTCAATGACAATGCTTCTCGGAGTTCACTTGTGTTGTGTACTTGCGAATCTATTGCCTCAGAAAATGGTTGTTGTCACGCGAAACGTTAAAATGACACCAAACTCGGTGGAAGCGATATTTGTTGAGAAATAATCCAAAGAAACTACGCAATGTATTCCAGTAGATGTATGCTAAACTATGCCCAAAAGTTAACGCTCAACACTTTGGGCTGTTTTCGAAGCAATTCATTGTTTACTGTCCGGTTGTCAATAAGAGCAGTCGTCGGTTCATCAACAACTCTCGAGTTCAACCGGAAAATATCATCCCACCAAATTTCACGAATGCCATTTGCACACGTTTCTCAAACCTTTTACTGAATCATCATTGGCGATCGAAAGAAAACTATTGAAAGCATCTCGGCAGCTCGAATTAGAATAGCTGAAAATGAGACTCCCTTACTCTGGTCTTGTGCCGCTGGCTGTCAGCTGTGCAAAGGTTTTCACTTTGTCTCGGATAACTTGGATTCCACGCTCGTCCGAGGCATTCAGTTCCAGTATCCTGTCCTTATACATGTCGCCGAACAACTGTCTCGCAGCTGCTAGGATCGTGCTGGTTTTCCCTGTACCTGGTGGTCCGTAAAACAACAGGTTGGGAAAATCTCCGCCGAGCAAACACTGCTGTAGGACCTTGACCACCTCTCCCTGCTCCACGACATCTTCCACGGTCTTTGGTCTGCTGAGGGGAAAGAAGCGGTGCAGCGATAAGCAAAGGTGAAATAATATTCATTGTAGATGATTACCGGATCTCGTTGAGTGAGGTTCAAGCATCGTGAATTCGTTCCGTAAGATCGAATTTTCTATACAAATTTTCCATTAAAAATAATACTGTTTTTGAAATACCAACTATTTTTCGACCCATGGTGGCGATGGACCTTTGCGCTTGTCTTTCGCGCCCGAACTTGACGGTTGCTTTCGGTCGCCGGCTGCGAGTTTTCCTGTTTTTAGGAAGGCCTGCATTTCAATGACATTACTTTAATGTTATGAATTGTTACAACAGTGTCGGTGTGTTCGAAACGCGGCTTCTCTCCTCGAAGCGAAGGGTGCAAATCGTAGATATTTTGTTAATCGTTCACGAACGCGTCTCGGACGCACGTGTGGTTTGGTGTGTTTGACTGAACTTGGACGGTTGGACTTAAGGGACATTAAACGAATCGTAGAAAATGAAATGGCGGATTGTGGAACGAGTGGACCAATGGGGATCCTCGGTGAAGGCTAAGCGTAGGAGTAACGTAGAGTGCAGCACTGTGAGAACTGTTAATATTCCGCGCGAACTCTGGAATTAAGGTGAAATGAAAGTCACGTGACCTCGATATGATTTACACTTGGAATTTTCAAACGCTATTTTCTCAGCCAAAACACGTTCGATTGATGTGAAATTGATATCAGTGACGTAGAAAAACTCAATTAAGGGCCTGACAATCGTGGATTTTCTAATATCGAAAGACATAATCAGAATTTTGTGTAACAATATTGTTCTGTAACCCAAGGAGGTGCTGCCCCTCGTGGAGAGAGGCAGCACTTCCGTGGATTAGAGAACAATATTGTTAAAAAACTGTTATTACGTCTCGATTTTTGAAGATCCACGATTGGCAGGCCCTTCATTGAGTTTTTCTACGTCACTGATATCAATTTCACATCAATCGAACGTGTTTTGGCTGAGAGAATAGCGTTTGAAAATTCCAAGTGTAAATCATATCGAGGTCACGTGACTTTCATTTCACCTTAACCCTTCACAGTCACACTGGGTCAAAATGACCCCACGTTACAATGTATTTCTTATGCGACTGAAAATAAGTCTGACTAGGGAGGGTTAAATGCCAAATTATGACTAAAAGAATTGGTCAAGAGGTTAGACATAACCTATATTCGTTACGTGTGGCCTGGATTATGTCGAAAGGTATATTCTCATGCGGCTCAAGGGAGTTCATTGATTTTGGAGCGAGATTTGAGTTTCTGAAAATATGATAGTGTGTAAAAAATTATATGAAACTTCAAATTTCGCGCGCATGAGCACCAGTCTTGATTGCGATGGAATCAAGTTCCACTTTCCGTCGTTTCATCGTTCAGCTCGCCTCAACGTGGGTGAGAGTTGAATAAACAGTACTCGAATCAAAACTAACTATTAGTACCACATTGTGAGTGTAAAACCTTTTATTATACTAATCCTGGTTAAGGTGTGACTGATAGATAGGCATGCATATCGTATAGGATTGGAACGTCCCAACGATTGATGCGACGGTCTACTATCTTAGAATGAAAACGGAGAAACAGGAATTAAAGTATCCAATCGGAGACGTTCTAAGACCAGTTTGAAACTTTTTTAGACGTTACTTCGAAATCGGAAAATAATGCTTGAACTTTGGAAAGTTTGATATGGCATGAAGTTATTCAATTTTATAGAAGGTGAGTTAGCTTATTAGTCTAAGTTCATATAAAATGAAATAAGTAGCAAGACGGTTGGTACTAAGATAAAATACTCGTATATATTTTCTTACGACAATCGTGATACAATATTAAACGTATAATCTTAATTTCGAGTAGGTTACAAGAAATTGCGAATATTTAAACGTTTACTGTTACGCAGCTCTCTGATCGAGATGTGATTTCTTCAAAAGATGAGCACGAAATGTTGTATTACCTATTAACGATAACTAATATACATATAACGTTATTCCAGTGAGCCTGCCGGTATACTGTACATATTTTCGTCTTTGCTTGATTAGAAATTTACTATTTCATACTGTTATCATGTTTATTACGATTTACTTCCTTGTACTTTGTAAAATTAAAATCATTTCAATATAGCCGTATAGTTGATAATAACTATGTGAGTAGGGCTCAAATAAACGAAATATAAACATACAGAAGACGTAATAACATATATTATATGTATTGTATATAATAATTAATAAAATATAATGTTCAATAAAATTAATGTGTGTGTATAATATATTATCATTTCATCATTTTTGTATTTATAATATATAACTATCGATATAACTTAATGAATATTTATCAATAACAATAATAATCGTTCGAAAGACTTATACTATATGTTGCCTGTGTAGCATTTATACATACACATACATTTGTAAGTATACAGATACGTATGTATACATATATATTTAATATGAGATTTTTTAAAACTAAGTTTTAATTTCTTGCGGTTTAACATTTCCAATTATTCGGAGGTATTTTAACGCGCCCTTTTACGCATTACACAGTTCCGATGCGTCAGCATAATTTGAATTTATACTATGTATATATATATATATATAATCTATATTTATTGGTGAAACAATTATTCTCAAGGTCATTTACATCGCGATGGACAGCGACGTAAACAAGTCGTTATTTAAAAAAATATGTTACTTTTACCCCTTGATAAATTGTCATAATTATATACAATTCTTACATAATCGCGCTGCTATATTGTCATCGTTATGAGATGCGCCATATATCAGTTTACAATTATATTACTCGGATTCTCTTGATAGATAAATATATGCTACATTCTACATCCGGTATTCTGCCTTTACTTTGTCAACGAACCAATAGAAAGACGGATTTTGCATTCGCTAGGCCTTCTTCAGACACGTTTTATAAATGTGCATTATGTTTTTCAAGATCATGATATTAATATTCTACGAAAAATTGTCCATCACAATTTGAACAACTGGTAAAAGAACATATTCTCATTGACAATGGTTGATGGTAAGTATAGAAATAGTCTCAGGTAACAAATTCTGTCAACCATCGCTATACATTTGATGTATTTAGTGTATTTAATGTAATTAATGTACTATAATGAACACTTATATAAAATCATTTCTAAGTTTACAGCTTGATTCTTACAGCTTACTACATACTATAATAAAGGTCTATACTGATATTATTATGCATTTTCAAACGCACAGGATACGGAATAAAGACAAAGCTTTTAAATCTATAGTACAACTAATTGCAGACTTTGAAAAATATTATCTGGGATAATTTTAGTTTGCCAATCGCAATACATCCGAAACCTCATTTATCAATTAGTTCCGTACGTTGCAGAATTTTTGGTCTTATTGTTAGGGAATATATAATATGTATATACTACTATACATATATGTTACTGTGTAAATCGTAACGAAGTATTCATTTTTAAACCGTATCAGCTGTGCGAATCTTGAAGTAAAAAAGAAAAAAACCAATTACCAGAGACAACGAACCGTCTTATTACAATTATAGCATGAAAGTCTATCAGGCTGCAAATCCGGTTAACAGATATGTCGGGAATATAGTTTATCGTATGTAAGCGGTGTGCTGCTGCTACAGCTTGTTAATATCAAGTGGCAAGTGAACCAGGTATAAATAAAATATCGAGATTTTATTAGATATCTAACAGATGTTGTCTCCTGTAATCGACCTTTGTCTATGATATATAAATAAAATTTTCTATCGCTCAAGCCTGTCTATACTCACACGCGGAGTATTGTGGTCTATAAACGAATTGTCTTATATAATATTAAAGATGTTCCATCTTACGTTATGTAACAATATAATAATAATAATAATAATAATATATTTATGTCTTTGTGTAATTCGACCAGTCAGAAATTTCATGCAAATTTTCATTAGTTTTACCACCTTTCACAAATCATTGAATAAAATCATTTTTACGCGGTTGGATTATATAATTTATCGTAGAACCGTATAATAGAGATAATTTTTATTGCATACATCTTTGCTCAATGGAGAATGATAATCTAGAATTATAATAGCACATAACTTGAGGACAAATTATGCGAACAGAGGTCAATTTTATAGTCTTTGGCCTTATCGACAGTTAGCGATGTAATGAGAGTCTGCAAGGTGCGGACGTTGCAAATGGTGAACCATAATGCATAGAAAAAAGGTGCTTGATCTGTGGGAAGTGGTAGACTCTCTGATATTTGCATGAAATTTTATAGCTTGCCGTTACCTAATTGCATTTTATATAATTGATGAGATCGTTTTTGTATGGTATATCCCGGCCATAGGTATATGCGATATATTTTTATTTCTCTATGCCGAGCTACAGAGTTGAATGGTTAAGCTTTCTTCTATATCATCCCCAATGAAAATTAAATCCAATATGATGGATTAACATTCGTATTTTTTATATTTATAAATCCTTCATAACATTTATATTATCATGTGATTTTGTATCTTTTCGCGAAAAAAATCACTAGAAGAATAGTACTGCTTTCAAATTCGCGGTATCTGTGTTGGAATTTTTCCTTCTCTTATTCTTCGAACGGATATACCATGCGTTCAATTTGTTGTATGAATATAATACCATTCAATAATATAGGAAAAGATCGATGAATGCTATGAAATGTGAACTTATGAGTACCAACTTATAATTTATTCTAGCTTTATGTGCAAAATATTTTTGTCCGACTTACTAATTGTACTAGCACTGTTTCTCTGTACTCTTAGGTAACGATTGAGTGAATTATTATTTTATTTTATTTTTTTTTTTTCGTTTTCTCTTTTGTTTCAACTACCAGATCCCTGTTAGCACGACGCAAGTCAGTGACTAACGACAATATAAACAATCTTAGGTACCGTTTAAGTTTGAGACAGTTTTGGCCTATTGCAATAATGGGTCAACTATTCGGTCTATGAGAAGTTATCTTTGTACGATAATTTTACTGAGGTACAGAAGCTGACATAGCAGTGATATATCATACTGATCTGTATGGCAAACAGTACTGAGAGTTTGATGTTGCAAAATTTTTGTTGTAAAAGTGCAAAACTATTCCAACAAAGCATCCGATGTGAGATGATCAATCAAATATCGAGAGCATGACTGTGGTCATTAGGACCACTCGCGAAATAAAACATACCCAGCGGATATCCGTAGGCACTTGCTTAGGCTTTTTTATCTTGACGCTCAATCTGCCGATTGAACTATCCAGCTGAATTGGTTTTGAATTTTACGCCTTGATATTCCAATAACCGCAGTATTATACAGATATTACACTCATCGTATTGCTATTATTGTACGAATCTGGGCCTAAACAAAGTTGGCGAATACATTATAGCGTACATGTATATACCTACTTGAAAAAATGTCTCCTTAGATTATAATTCTTAAGATTATTGTTACCATACTGTTTGTCTTATTACTATGTATTCATATCTGGCCTGGGATTCGTCACCTCTAGTTGCCAGATTACCTTGAAATTCGACCGCCAAGGTACGGTTATCATTTCAAATCTATATATAGTCATTATTCGGATTATTATATACCCACATGCACTTTTAATCCTCAGTCTATAATTATTAACATCATAGATCGATGCGGAGCATTCGGCGTACCGTGCTACTTTCTGGGCTATGGCTCTGCAGCAGCACTCTATGTTATAATATGTTTTGGATTATATTCAAATACTCTTAAACATGATTGAAGAGACGTCATGTTCATCCTTTTAAATGAGAAAGTCATCTTCAGTTCACACTTTGGCTATAACTGATAGTTTCAAACAGTTTCAAACAATTATAGCCAAACTATGGGACTCATCACAATCTTGAATTTACTTGTGGAGTTATTGTCTATCCGACATACCAGGACAGCTAAACCCCGGTTAATACAATGTTGGTATATATTTTCAATAACAGTGCAATATTAATATTATTGGTTCAGAATACCAATGCGTCGATCTATTGCAATAGGCCTACTAGAGAGCGCTCCGCACCTGATAATCATGTTTTCCATTCACTAAAATAGAGTTGTGGCAACAATTGAACATTATTGCTATACTCTTTTGATCATAATTTTCATTTGTAATAGACACATGTGATCGTTGTGATGTAGTTGCAGTACGTAGTATATTGTGCATATTAGTTTTCAGGGAATTTGGAATGAAATCAAAATTATCGATTCTACGTCCAATTCTTTATAGGGTTTGAAATCTGATAGGCTGCAGTTTGATTCAACACGATGGATTACAATTTCAGCATTTCAATTTGAAACAAATGCATCAGCTGCAATGAAATTCGTCAAAAAGAGTAAAACATTTACAAAAAGAAAAAAAAATCAAATAAAAAAAGAGTATTACACCCAAACAAAATATGGTATGTTGTAAAATCTGCCTGCTTGAACGAAAATTAATGGCACTCTTTAGGAATATCACGTCAAAGAGATATGCTATTTCGTCGAATTATTAGTTATTGTTAGAAGAAAAATTAATAAAAAATATTGCACGTGCGTCTATATTTACCTACCACCGCCAAGCTTGAATATTGTACCAGCTTAGCGGGTAAGTTCAGTCAATTTTAAGATTATTGTTTTTCGTTTTTTTTTTTTTTTCATTGGACAGGATCACACACTGTCGAAATGATTTTCGCTAATTGATGTAGAAATACTTAACGAATAACGTATCAAAATGTTGCTCCAACTCTAATTTTTGCACAGTTGGAATCAATCACATCGAGTAACTGCATAGACAAGGTAACTTGACTGTCATCGTATAGGTAGAGCTCATAGGTATAAGCGATTTCATACGGGTGTGAAACAGTAACAGTTACCAAGGCTGGACTATATAGTGACGTATATAAGACGCAACATTACGAAACTTCAACAACTTTTATTTGTCTGGCAGTATAGATCAGTGTATAAAATTTATTTTCCCCATTTTTTTTCATTTTTTTCGTTTTTTGTTTTTTGTATTTTTTTTTTTCGTTTTTTTTCTGTCCTGAGGGACTTGAATAATTTAGACAAAATATCACAATTTGCTATTTTTATTTAATCAGACTAATCCAATCCGTTTTCTTCAATTAACAAGCTCCCAATATTCAAATTGATTGTATCTGTTCGCTGTGGGTACCATTTCCTAACCGATATTTTGAAGTGAACCAGGAGTGGCCAGATTTTGCACTTGCAGTGCCTCTAGTCCATGATTGCCTATTCCTGAACACTCTATTCTTGCGACGTAGTTATCACGAAGGGACCCCATTACAGTTTGCCAAATGCTAAGTTCCATTCTAATACACGGTTTCATATTTTCCGTATCCTCCGTTATTTCCAATTTTAGCGGTTCATTCCTGGGTAAAAACGTTTGTACATTTAGAATAAGTGACAGATAAAAAATATGAATAAAGTCCTTGCCAAATACGAATATGTAATAAGTATAAGTAAGTATGATACCATTTAACGTATTCAAGTTAATCATCACCGTGTGCGGTAAAAATATTGAAAAATTTCACGCTCTCTTCTTCTCAAACTGGCAATTTGGTTGCAAACCAGTAGGCGGGAACGAATTGAAGTTGCCGTTCCTCGATTAACTGAAAAATCGTTACGATTCGATCCATCATTCAGTTACACTCCACGCACCCCAAAGATGTTGGAATCAGAGTCCGGCTCAAATCGGAAACACGTTTGGGAACTTGACGAAATGTGAAGTACGTTAGATCATAGCTATTATTTATATACGAAGAAGATAGTGAAAGATGAAAATGTTCATCACCGAGAGCAACACGAGGGAGGACCAGCCTCGAGACGACTAAAATCCGTCATGGGATTGATTGAATTGATGTTTCAATAAGACAGTGTATTCCATCAGAACGACGAATTGCTAAGAATTTGATACACCGTAAATTTTTTTAAAAATAGAATACTTTTCTGTAATTATGCTGTACCTGATAACGTACGGTGTTTCAGTCAACGTATATAGCTTAAGTCTTTGGAAGGAAGTTCGGTCCCGCCCAAACCTAACATTGGCAAACTTTGGGGTCAATGCGACACGTCTGGAGATCAATAATTGACGATAAAGGGTATAAGCCTAGTCGCCGAAGCGACTGCAAGCCTTTTTCCACTTGCACTGAGTGCACCAGAGCTCGCGATGATCCATTCCATATACCTTGCGGCATTTCTTAGTCTCTCCACGCATCCGGCGAGGAGATGATGGCATCTTGGTGGATACAGCCAAAAGTCCACCGTTCGCCATGTAAGAAGGACTTCTCGGAGACAGCTTTATATGCTTGATTGGGGAGGTCTGCAAGAAAGGAAGCCAGCATGTTTAGTCTCAAGTCACCGTTACAAAAGAAGTGATGCATCACATAATGTGCGATACCTACTGTAGATGCGTGAAAAAAAATTAATGCAATTACCGGTGACGGAGTCACGTTGAATGCGTTGCTCCTGTCTTTGATAGGGGTGACAATGTTGTCGACCGGAGCAGACTCGAGACGTAGCTGTTTCTGATACTCGGGATCTTCGTGCGGAGGACGAGCCATGTCCCGATGAGACATGGTTGGCGGAGAGCTCGTGTGGCACCCGAGAGCTACCTCTGTGTAATAGAACTCTTCCTCGTGGTTTGACATCTCGTCATCCTCGTTGTCGTCGCCTTCTTTCGTTTCTTTAGGACTTTAAGGGAGGAGAAAGAGAAGTTTATTGTGGAAGAAGCTCACCAAATTATTTGAAAAAGTGGCAATAACTCGAATCACTGATGATCCGTGGGAATGACTGCAGATACCGAAACGGAGAGGTAATCTATATAATACGGAATATAATATTCATATCACGCGCGAGCGATGTGATGGCTCGAAAAATTTAAATCCTTTTTTCCGCCGATTTGAACCATGGATTATTTCGAATTCAGCAATTAGAATACCGAACAAGGCTTGAATATTCGACATTTAACATAAATTGCCCAGTATTAGAGCCAACAACGATTTGTCTACACCGTCACAGCTATCTTATCATTAGCAGGACAGGCACGGAAGGTCATCTATGAAAAACCACGATGTGGTGAAGCCCAAACCACATAATTTTTTGTTATTCACAGCTAGGGTAAGAAACTATTCTAAAAATATGTTCCGCAATGTTGAATATTCCGTAAATATTTGCACAAGTGGTCGTCAGAAATATCATTAGACAGAAATTGTATTGTATCCTAATAATGCGATAGCGAGGGAGGGATATTTAATTGTATAAACTTCGGCGGAAGGACGAAGTTTTTATTCATTGGTGGCGTTGTTTTGAAAAGTAGAGTGACAAAGTAATTTTTGAATCGCGTAAATGAGAATTTAACAGTGATAAAACGTATGATTAAGAGAGGCATAAAAGTATTCACCCTAGATGCAGTTTTCGTACGTGCTCCTCGATGGCAGCACAGGTAGTTTGAATCTCGAGACATCCTGGCCATGTGCATTGGAAGACCATGCGGTGTGCCTGAAACAAGAGATGCGGTTAAATTTAATTATTTCTCATTAGTTAGTGGAGGTAAGCTAATGACGTGAGCTCGGTGGTTGCCTCGTCGTGATATGCAATTCGCAAATCATTTCACAAACCATTGTAAAACCTCTGGTAAACAAATCTTACATAGATAATTTATATTTACACGTATCTGCGATATGTAACTTTTAATACAGTAAACTTATACAATTTACGTGCTGCAATAAGTGGAGAAAAATATAATTGCATTTCTTCATACAATTGCATATTATAAATATTTATAAAACGCTTTACGCAATTATTTCGGAACGTTGTACTAAGCCGCTACAATACTCGGTGCTCGTTACAACGACGGTAAAAGTTTCTCACGATCTAATTTTATAACAACGCTAATTGTAAGTATATACTCGATCCCGTCGGCATTTCCAAGTTTCTTTGTTTACCCGCGTTACGTACCGATACGACGCCAAATGTAGACGCATAAGGGCGAGCATAAGGGTATACTCCTTACCACACGCCTGTGGCTTTGCTGTGGCTCGCGACTTCGATCGTTATCATCCTCGCGTCTGAGTAATCCCTAAAGGAAAATTCGTGACACGGCGCTCCGCTTTGAGGGTAAAAATATGAGATCCAACGTCGGAGATCCGAGAAGCATAACTCTTACGTTAGGTTCCGCATCGAGCATATGGTTGGGATAACGATCGGCGTTGCCACTTCCTAACCTGTGACCATTGCGTGGCAATGTGACACCCCACCCGCGGGTCAGGGGTGGAGGATGGAGGTGGGGGGATCAATACCACGTGAGGACCTCGGAATCCTCCCCCTCGCTTCATCGCTCCGCGCCAGGAAAGTCGGCCGTGGCACGTTGCGATGCAAACAAAAGAGCGGCTCGCGTCGCCCACGCTATACCACCGGCTCATCGATTTTTTTGACTACTAACTCCAGTGCGGCGCCGCGAAGCTTCACGGTGTTTAGAACGGTGGAATGAAGGAGTGGAAGAGAAGGTGCAGAAACTAAGAAAGCGCGCGGACCAAGTAACAATGGGACAAAGCACGCAGGCAATGGCGTTCGGCTCAACAGCCGACAGCTTTTGCATCGTTTCGATCGCGGACGTATTCCGAATTGCAACCACGGTTATGGTTGCATCATCGTGTCTTTTTCCATCGCATTCAATAAACAAGGATGAAACGATCAAATGTTACCAAGTACATGAAGTCGCCATACGTTAGAGTTTTGCGAAAATGCCTGCATAAAGACGGAACACATTTATCATGCGTTGCATATTCGTAGAGATCACGAATCCCACGGATATGGGCGTGAAATGCTTTCCATGTGTTATACGACTGTCAGCGCTACCAAACTGAGGTGACTCGCAACGCAGGGTAACGATTACACGCATGCATACGCCACACAAGCTTGTCCCTGGTGCGTGTGAAGGTACAACACAGCTAGCGGCAATACGTTCAGGGCGCCAGCGTGATTCCCGGTATGACGTGATAGAATCTCCGTCGTTGCCGTGGCTCTGACGTCACCACTTTGTGGGGCGGTTATTCACTGAGTGGAAACGAGGATCATTGTCTCTTTTTTTTTTTTGTAGACACTGATTTCATGTTTGAGAGCTGAGACTACCAGTATATCGCCATAACACAGTGTATCTTTCTTACGGGCATTGAGCAAGTCCGGGTGTATTAATAAATTAATAACGACGAATTAAGAGCGCTCCGACATGCGGGTATGGAGTTGAAAGAACAGCAGGATATTCCCCTCACATTGTAGGTCGGGATTTTTTTCGATTGCGATACTGCATGAAACTTGCTCGTCGTGAAGATCCCCGATTACAATACATACCCTGATGAAAGAAAAGCCAGTTGAGCGATAACCGTTACCGCGTATTAAGAAAAAGTGCACGTACGTCAACTGTTAAAGGATGCTTATACTGAACTGCACATACCCTGGCACTTGCTTTCTGTCACAACACGTCGCGGGTGAACGGAAGTGCCAAGTACCTGACCGCTAACGACTAATAGAGAGACGAAACTTGATGAGAGAATGGGCGAACACAGCCGGAAAGCAAAGCGCTGTCTTTATGGGGAACGGAATAAGACAGAAATTCGCTGAATTTACAGAATTACTCTGAATTATTTCGTACTTCGCCGATACATTTTCGTAGCTTCGTTTTCGTGGGGAGGCTGCATGGCGCCCCATCGCAGCAGGAGGTTAAGGCGAAGGCGGAGAGGGCGATGGCTCGTGAGTCGCTAGAACCGGAGAGCGCTGGGCGACCGTTCGTCATGAGGTCACAGACCTCTCTCTCTCTCTCTCTCTTCTCCCTTCGATCCCGCGCCAGCATTTGCCTTCGTAGTTCGTACAAAAGCTCAATCCTTGCCTCGGCGAGGCGAGGCAAGGCGAGTCAATGCCACCGTCGCCAGATCTTAAGCCTAGTTCGCAGCCTCAAAATAATTCCCCCGTCCTCCCCTCAGGCTAAGAATCGGATTCAAGTTCCTTCGTCTGACACTATGATGATAAACTATCTGACAATGCGTCAACATAAACACATTATTAATTCATAAACAAGAGGTATTTAAGCACATGGACGTTGACAATTGAGGGAAGATGGATACGGACTGAACAAAGATAAGCATGCTGCTCCGTTGGAAATCAGGATGAGTAAGCGCGGCGCTGCCACTTGCCAGGCGGCAGGGCATCACGGTGCTACAATATAAGCAAAACGACGCAACGTGCACGTGTGAGCAGTGTCGACAGACACGCAAGTGATCCAGTGCAGACGTCTGCTAAAACTGCAACGAACGAATACCCATCGCCGAATTATACTTGCGGACGTTTTTGCGTGGCAAAGAACTCGTGAATGATCGGTTTATATTTTCCAGAGCGATTCGAATCGCGTATATATGATTGTTTATTTAGTTTTACGTAACAAGAAGGTTATCTTTTCACGACGCCGAGACAAGGGATCAAGAGGCAATGCGTGAAATTCGCGCTCCACGCTCAATAAACAGCTGACTGCCTTATCGGGTGAACGTTGAAAACAAAGGAAAGCCTGGGTCGCATATCGTTATCGAAGGCGGCGGGCACGCGTCCGTCTCTCTATCGCGCAGCTTCTTCATTTTCAGCTCATGCTTTCATTCTAAACATTTTTAAGTTCCCGCGATTCTTCCGAACGATAATACTCTATACGTTCTAGCTGAGTTTTTGTAGTGCAAAAGACTCGTTCCGCATCGTGACTTTCAGGGGCGACACGAGCTCACGTAGAATATTGAATTCAATTTCTATTAAAAAGGTAACGATTACTCCGCGCTTCTCTCTTCTCAGCTGTTCTAGCCATCTAGGGACACACGGTTCTTCGACGGGATTGCGAACACCTCGAAGTTCAAGATTGCGGAAAATTCAAGCACGGCCTGTGGAGCGGACATAATTATGTCAACAAATAATACCATTCGCACAATTATGACTCATTACGACTCGTGACGGAATAATCCACCCCATACACCTCTTGGTTCCTGTTCAAATCCCTATTCATTAGCATTTGCTTGTCGTTTTGAGCTCCCCTTGTACCCTTTTCTTTAACCCTTCTGTACTAGCTGCAGCCAATCTTATGTTACAGATCGATTCGAGTCACCGCAAATATCACATATATATTTATACGCATTTACTCATACGTGAATGAGCGAGGCAACGCATCACGCTCATCGCTCATACAGGGAAATGATATATGTACAATATGTGCGAGGAGGTTAGCGGATGAACGGAAAACACTAGTGTCAATGGTACATGCGATGTAGGCTGAGCTAAATGCGAATGAGTGTCGGTGCAAGTAGGTTGAATGTCACTTTAATCGGGTAACATGCATTACCAATCAGTACCTTCAAACAAGTGATTATGTAGTAGCTTCAACAATGTAGAAAAAATGTACTTTCAAGAGTTATAGAAACATTCAAAAATTAGGATCATATCCAATTATGAGTGGGATATCGGTGGCGAACTGCCCGGTGAAATCGAGGGATCTACGGCTACGCTGTTACTCGTCAGGTTGCCATAGCCAGGGACATGCGGACGCAGGGAAGCAGGGACGCTGCGACGTTCTAGGGTGGCTGCCCTGTTGCATGCGTGAGCGTATGTGTGCGTTCCGGACGACCTTACGCGCACAAAGATGATGCAGGAACGGCGTTAGGTGTGCGGCTCTCTACGTATAGGGAACATCTGAATATCAGCCGGAGCCTCGATTCGATGCAACTGAACCCAACCCAACTCAACTCAACTCGAGGCACGCCGAGGTAAGCCAGTCCGCAGCATCCGAGAAGCGACCGCCCTCTCGGTTCCTCCGAGATTTCTCAACCCGCCTAACGTAAATCGATCTACCGGGTGGTCGCACTACCCCTGAACTAAAACTACTCTGATATTTTGGAACTAAGATGCGAAGCATTTATTCACACCGAATTGAAATTCTCCCTGATAAACGTGACGCGTCAAAGGGAATTACCTCGACAAACGATGGATCGACGAGACAATAACGGATTACTTCGTAGCTGTTGTACTTGAACGGATTTCACCGGAACGTGATGGCGGTGAGGAGGGGAAAGAGGGGAAGTACAGACACGTGCAGAGGATCATGGAGCGAGTTTTCTTCTCCTGATAATTCTGGAGTCACCCGGGTAGATGCGGCGTGAGTATGGGTTTGTACGAATGTGCAGAAGGCCCGCGCGTCTCGTGGCGGTGTGGGGCACAAGGGTCAATGGCCGACCCTCACCACGCGGCCCGAACGCACCAACACAAGGGCTCCTTCGCCGGTTTGTTTTGATTCTCCGGGCGTTACTCCGCCCGCCCCGACCGCTGCCACAGCTGCCACACAGATCCCCTCCGTACCGTATTATAGAGTACCCCCTACTATGTATGGCCGCCGGTACCTTGCGGCTACGGACGACGCAGAAAATTACGCTGTCGATTCCCGCGCACTAGTGCGAGTGCAGGTTTCCTTTGTTATCAATCCGGCCGCGCGTAACTTGCAATCCACAAGTTGAGCGTGGACCGCTGCTGGTTCATCTTTTTTCCGTTGAATCTTATTTTACAATTTTCACAGTCTCTACGATAACTTGAAACGATGATCTCATGATTTGTCGAGATATCGAGGGCATCATCCTGCAGCAGGCGATGACTGCGCAATAGCTCGTGGTCGACGTTAGCTTTGTTGGTACGACGTTGTTTTGGGGAAACCCGTCTAGCCGGCTGCCTGGTCGCCCTCACCTCACCCCTCGGCAGGCAACGACTCACCCTCGCTATGGTCAGCTGAAAAATGGCTTCCACTGTATCCCAAGGTTTTTGCCTTTACCTTTGTTCCAAGGTTGGTCGATAGCCTCGGACCCGGTCGGCTCTACAAGTCTCTAACTCCAACCCAACCACCTCACCGTTCTTCTTGTAGTCTTGTACCGATAACCGATCATCGCTCGGAATCATAACATTGCAATGACCTTTGTTATTATTCTATACATCGTTGGTTGCTTCTATTTTTCAACTGCAACTGATCATTATTTTATACCGTATTCCTTATTTCTGGATCCTAACAAAGAAATCATTGCTCTCAGATTCCGTTCCAATTCTCGTCCATGGTCGATGGGTAAATACACAGATCTATTTCAAACTTAATTGAAGACTACCGGATCTTTTCGATGCAATGAGGAAGATAGAAGGAAAATCAACTGACCGTAGCTTACGAATGTTTTTTGTTTCGACAGTTGGATAGAGCGAATCCTAGCGTATAACTCGTGTCAAGTGCAATCAGCCTTCTCTACTCTCGAGCGAGCTCGGGTAATTTATTTAACCAACTGTTAATTACGGCCGACGATACTAGGCGATCACAACTAACCGACTTGGTGAAGAAACACGTAGGTATACCGGTGAAAAAAGTTTCCAGCATACGTTGTTTATGTATGGGTATGTGGCTGGACTTGAGTTTTGAGTTTCACGCGAGGTAATTATTATAAACGGGAAAACACCGCAGCAACGCAAGTGGCGCCATATTTAATCTCGGCGCCAGCCTCTAGCACGTCTCGAATTCCATGAGGACAAGAGCTGTTTTATATCTCTGGCCCGAACGCTGGCGAGGCTTCCTCGTTGCTGGCCTGAGGCCTCATTGTCAACTTCGTAAAAACAGCTATGTCAGGGTACATCGTTACAAAAGTAATTGTGGCCAAACGATATTGAAAATAATATTAGATATTGGCCGCAGTCTCTTTTTAACCGCTAAAGAAGGAAATCTATCGTGATTCTAATATCAACGTCGAATCTGAAGACTGATTGGCGGTACAGTATGTGCAGGGTATAAGGTATATAACTGGACGCGGAAACAGTGCTCCGGGAGTGTTATTTATAAATCGACTTATACCTCATGCAGTGATTAACACATCGACTCGCTCATGCGTACAATAATAATACAGCTGTGAGGTTATACTGTATCAAGAGACCATAGCACATCGCGTGAGAATAAATGTGCGTATACGTGTAGTGCGCGATACGTTACGCACGGCGGGCGCTCGAGAATTCAAGTGGTTGCGCATGCGCACTCAGCTTGTTTACATCGCCATTATAGCCGAGGGCGCGGGCAACTCGTGGTGCTCGTGGTCGAGGCCAGGATGCGCGTTGACCGGAGAGAGAGGAGGTGAAGGGGGTGACATGGGAAGTTACAGAGAGCGGGAACGCGCGAGGAGCTAAATAGACAACGAAGCTGAAGGGGGTTGGGAGGGAGGTTGAGAGGGGCGGAGAGGAGGAAGACGCAGCATGGAGCGCCGGAGGCACCGGAGCGCAAATTACCGGCAAGCTGAATCACGAAGTCGTTGTCGCATCTCCGATCCATCTTCGCCTTACCTCAGTGAACCACGCTTCGAAACTCTGTGGTCAATGCTGCGCCCTCTCTGTTCGTAAACAGGCTCTTCATCCGGGAGGCAAACGCCGACTCGCTCCAAGATTCTGGGCCGTAACGCGACGCCTAGCCTGTACCACGTACCTTTGCCGCATACTTTGCCGGTTGTAATCGAAAGCGATGTACACCCGGTTATTTTTGGGACTCGTTATTGTTGACATCGATACATCGTTATGTAGCTCCTGCACGCAAAAATATGTCTAATATATCAACGGTGTGGCTGTGTGGGTACAATAGTAAAAGTCCCATGAGCGTCTTCGGCCTGGGGCAGTCGACGCGTTTGGAGAGCTGGAGAGTCGAGAGAGAGTAGGTGCCGGGACGCAGTGGTGGTTACGAAACTCAAGTCGTTGTTATCCGGGACCAGCATCGGGGATCATCTTGATATCTAGATAACCGGGTACGGTCCGAGGACGAAAGTAAAGGTAAATAACGAGCCTCTATACATATACACACACACATGTGTGCATCTTGTATGCTCGACGGCAACTGTGATATGTAATTTCACGGGAAATGAGCCGTTCGTATTTTGTTATTCCGACGCACTTTCTACGCTACATTCGTCGCTGTAGAGATTTGCATGCTCTGTATGTGTATGTGTACGCGGTCAGCATGTAGAATACTGCATGCTTTCTCACTTCGTTCATTCATTTATTTACAGATATTATATATTTATCGGTGTATGAAAGTGATGGATAAAAAGCGAAACAAACCAGTTCATTTATGGTATACAGTTTCTTTTTTGTTTATCACAGCTGCTTCGTCCCTGTTTGTATACAGTTGGACATTGCGCGAATAAAGTTGCTTCACTCGTACAATTTGAGAGACATCCCACTCCTTCCCACGGCCATGCGCGGTGAGATGTGTGGAAGCTGTGCGCACTACGTTCGAGATCTGAGCAATGTATAACCTCAAAGATACTCGCGAAATAATTTCGATACGTGAAGCTCGGAACTTTATGTACTTTTCGTACGAGGGGTCCTACTGTATACTTATATCTTTATAATCACGACGTGAATGTGTATAGAAACGTGTGACATGAATTCGATTCCAGATTCCGATCAATTAGATAAATCGTGGAAATCCTACAGTGTGACGCCAGATAAATAGACAGTCAGCGAATAGGATAACACTGAAGTATTTGCTCGTATTGTTTTTGTATTTCATTTGTTGTTTCCCACCGCGGTATAGTAGTAGGTATTATACATATACAGAACCACACGGATGTGAGTTTTGTAGGCGTGCGTGTGTACATAAGTAATACCAATATTTTTTACTTGCGTGCTTATGTACATGGCGTCATCGCAACCACTTATTTATTTTTATTTCACCTACAGAAGATGATACGGGTCACAAGATGTGCAGATAATGTTTGGGCGTTGGAAACTTGTTCTGCACCTCGTGTGTACCTACTTTCTCCGTTCGAAAAATAGATACCTATACAAATGTTGTTACATGTATTAATAAGCTCGCGGGCTACAACTATACACTGATATGAACATTAGACATACGTCAGCGACAGGCGGTGGCTAATTATGTGCAATTAATTGTGATTTGGCGAAGGTCAGCTGGTATATCATCGGCGTAGGTATCAGTATCTGAGAAGAAGAGCTACACATAACAATCGCGAGTGAGTCAATCAAGATTCATATGCATTGACTTGAAAATAACTAATAATAATAATAAAATTGAACGCATGGGGCTACATTATTTTTTTTTTTTTTATAGATTTAACTTTTGTAAGTATTCTTACAACAAAGGATGGGCATAATTCCAAAGACCCGCGGCTGTGGTCGACACCCTGAGATCTTCGCCGCATAAGTTACGCCTGATAATCATAAATGGGTTTGAATTCTGTTGTGGTTTTCAATTTCAGCGATAACGAACGTAAAGGCTTTCCAAGTCAAGTCTGTCCTTTCTTTATTATACGACGCATCTAGTGAAGCTGCCAGAATGGATCTTGAAAAACTTGCCAGTGGTTTAATAAAACATGCAGTAGGTATTCGTGACAATACGTTCCACTCGTAATAACTGATACGTCACTGATTAAGGGTATTAAGACTGAAGATAATAAATTTGGCTCTTCAACATGGATTGGAAACGTCGAGGTAACTTGAACCAATACAACATCTTGACAAATTTAGTGAAATACGAAATATACATATATCGTATGAAATAGGTACAAATGCGATCACTAATTATTGCAAATGAATAATTTGGACCAATAAGTGGTTATATCTTAATGCCCGTTAAAATTATTAATTTTTTTCAGCCATTAATTTCGCTTCCCGTTCATAATATAAACTGTAGAGAACCGCGTTAATTAGAGCCAATTGTTCTAGCTTTGTTATTCAGGCCAATGTTTCACTGATATAATTTTTCAGTCTGATTCTTCTAATTCAACGAACTTTCCCAAGACACCCAGTTCACAAGGCTTCAAACTGAAAATGAGAATTTAGTTTCCTTCGCTTATATAATTGTCTGCTTGTGATGTAGACATCGGGTGCGATGCGGTACTGCACTCCAAAACTGACTATGATAAACTCCGTCAAGCTGTTTGGCACTCACGCGGTATCCATATTAAATGTACAAATGGCTTCTAACATATAGGTGTACAGATTGAAGAAGGTTGTTGAATCCATACGGGCATAGCTGTGGAGCGTATCCGTAGCAACCGGATATTGGCCAGAGTCGATGATCGCGACGTCCTGGGTATTGAAATCCACACGTTTCTGGAATGGAATTTAACTCCGGAGAGATTCCGTCCCCTAACGAATTCCATGCCAGGGCCTAACAACCGATATTTCGTATAATGCTAGAAGCACGTGATGCAGATTTCGCTAACTTATGCAGTACAATTTCGTCCACGTATTATAGATTTCACCGACGTTACTGAATTAGGAGAAGACGATTAAGAAAATGTCGAGAATAAAGGGGGGTTTTTGAACATGATCCATCGGAAAAGAAGAAGACAAACAAAATCAACGTCTGCTAAATCTTACTTAAACATCGTGGACTCCGGAACGGTTGAATGTTTTCCCAGCTACGTCATTCATTCGCATATAACGGCAATCAGGAACGCTTAACCTAACCTAACCCTAACCTAATCTAACCTAACTTCACCATCGCTTCACACGCCAGCTTTCCCGCATACCTTTTTATTTGGCGTTCCGTTCACCTGAACAAAACTGGCGGATTTAATTTACTTTTATAAGCTTTCTATATCTGTTTTGGTTATGAGCGATTTATATGGATGAGACATTGAAGGATTGAAAGGACTTCGATTTATTATTTTTTTCATTATGACACCCAAGTTGATGAGAGCTGCAGCGTGATTTCAAAACACCATGTTCAACTTGTTCTTCCCATGTTCAGTTGCCGAGTTTTTCTTTTTCTCACGTGAAGAGAGATATCATTATACCTACATGTGTGGAACGACTTGCGTGGGTATGTGATCGTATGTTACGTGAATATGTGTACCACGGGCAGGTATTTTACCGGTCCAAAATAATTATACATGTAGTGGCGTGTTTGTACGCGCGCGAAGTGTACGGCTAACGGTGCAGCCTTGCCTCCACATCGACTTTGCGATTGGTCGCCAGTTGTAACGGGAAAGTGGACAAGTCGCTGCTCGGCCAACCGTCCTACAGAGAATTTTCCCTCTGATTCTTCGCAGACTGGAGACTCTCGATTCCAACATGCGATCAAATCTCACGGCAGTAAGACTTTTGGGCGAAAATAACGAATTGGAGGAATAGGCGCCAAGGCATGTGATATTATTTTACCGCCCTGCAGTGCCCGCCAACTGGACATATCCCTCCAATTGTCTATACGTCGAGGGTTGGAGTCCAGGCTGGATAAGAAGTAACGAATGTAATCACATGTAGGTACCTACGTGGACTGAAGTGCGTGCGACTGAGGTGTTACAAGCGCACGCGAGTTGCGGCATGGATAATAGCCGTGAAGGAGTTAGCCTTGTTTATAAACGGCTACTTTATACTTTCTCCGATTGAAAATTTGGAGAAACCGTGCGACCTCGCAATCGAATCACGCTAATTGTAAGGAGCATTCTAGACATTTCAGTTCTGCTTTTTTTTAATCAGAAACTATGGCTGCTTGTAGCGACTGGTAAAAGGCCAGCTTCCACCGGCTAATCATTGCTGGCAACGAATAACAAATAATGGAAATCATTTTTAGGTAATTTCACGGTAGGTGTGGAACCACTGCAACTCTTAAGTGTCAGACTTCTTGTTTATCTTGGTTGAAGAGTATAAGAAAGTTCCAAGTCCCAAAGGTGCGATTCGGGAGGGACGTGTGACCGGCACTTAACGTCTCTGTACCTGAGACGATTTTTTTTTCATTACGGATCGCATGAAAACTATAAAAGTAACATTGTTTCACGCTTTATCGTTACATGTGACCCGGAATTATGCCATGATTCGATGATTGGATAAAGTTCGAGTCAAGTCGACATATGATACGCGTGAAGGTTAACGAGCTGATTGCAAGGCTCTGTTTGCATGGAGTAAGGTGGCCACGTGTACGAGGTTTAATTGTACACAAACGTTACAGTTACGGTTATGACAGTCACAAATCCACGTAACCGCTGTCGTAGTAAGTTTTATAAGTGCAGATAACAACTTATATGATTGATATCTACAGAGTGGCCAAAGAATCAACGACCAAATTTCAAATCTGAATAACATCTAAAGCACTGATTACTCTGTAAGATTTGTTCAATCGCGGAATAAAAAGGTTCACTCTTTCAGTCGCCAACGAAAAAAAAAACTTGAAGATCAAACAAAGCGTTCAGAAATTATTCCGGTTTAAATTGAGCCACTGTTTCGTGCACCCTGCGCGTGTGTGCAGACCAGACTCTACATACTCATTGTTATTGTACTACCGTACAAATATTTGCGGTAACTACTTTATCAAAATCCACGGCTGTTATCGTAAAATTTGTATCGATAGTCGTCGGTATATGTATTTGTCAACCGAAGAGGTCGAAGAATTACCCAAGGTCACTGATACTGCGTCATATCCTACAATGTTTGTCGGTATATTGGCGAATAAATTCAACCACACGTATATAGACGCGTCCAAAAGCGGATACAATCTTTGAGCTCTATCAATATTGATTGCGCGTATTACAATGTCAAGTCACGCATGCTCTGACATCTTGCCGGAAAGTTGGTGGGTCAGTTAATCCCGATGAAATCTGATTGCAAGGGTGCAGTAATACCCTCGGCGTGGTTGATTCTGATACGGCAACTATGGTTTTTGTATGGGCTCTTTGTCTCGGAATGAACCGCGCCCAGCATCAGGCTACATTCTTAAAAACGGATGCATTAAAAGTTCTTCGTGGATTCGATACACGAAATTGAAAACGGTATAAAATTCCATCGCGAGATAGTATCAGGCTGTGTGAGTTTGAGTACGGAGGTTTTTATCCGCGATTCAATATTCGTGACCAGAAAAAGGATAAAGAGGAGGCCGGGGGCAGGGAGTGAGTGCGCGAACGGTAATTAATACCGCGATGCCAGCGCGACGTGATGCGTAAGTACCTACGCCGCGCTGTCGGTCGTTAGATTCGCGGATTCGGTCGAGCTAGTCAAGGTCACAGATTCGCAAACTTTCGGCTGGAGCATTGAGGCCGTGTCGGATGACGAGTGGGTGGCCGAATCCCCGCCACGCTGCGCCGCGTTGCGCGGCCGCGTGGTACGAACGCGAACGAGGAGAAGGGATGGCTGACGACCGAGTGGTGGTAGGACTCTACAAGGATAACGTTACCCTAGGCCAGGACTATCAACAGCAGCTGTCCAAATTATCTAACGCTCGGCTGTGTAGCAACGCGCCAATAACCCCGCTAAATATAAAAATGTATCAGAGGCTCGCGCCCGGTGTGCGAAGATTTACGATCCTAGTATCTGGATATGCCGGACCGCAAAAGTTGAAGTTTTATGGTCGAGTTCACCATACGGTACTATATAGGCCCTCGGGTGAATTGGTTAGATCATTTTTTTTTTTTTATGGCGAATGGACAAAACTTGTACTTTTATTTGTGCATGTACTACGGTAAAATTAATATATGATGGCTTGCAAATAATTACCTTTACCCATACATAGATTGTTCGATATAATCATCTTCAACAGTATTGAGCGTGAATAGTGCGAAAAAAGTAAAGATTGAGGCTGTATCGGGGTCACAGTATCTCATTGTGCACTGGGCGCAGGTATATCAGTGTATTGAAATCAAAGGTGACATATTATACGAGCTCATCCAGTCTTATCAAACTATGGGAAAGTGTGTGTGCAAAAGAGAGGGAGAGAGAAGGAGAAGAAATATAGAAAGGCAGAGTGAACGGCAATGCGGTGTACCGCCTGCGTATTTGAAACGAGTTGAAACGTTAATCATCCGCAGATATCTCACTTGTTGGCCCTGCCATAATTTATCACTATTATTATTGCTACTACAGTTATATTTTACACAGCTAGAATACCAGTCGTAATCGAATTTACAACTGCCGTAGCGACCTTCAGACGAATTTCAACTAATCTGACAGACATTGTTTTTTCACCAGCGCAAACTACATAAGCTCACGGGACAACGTAAGTTTTTTTTTTTTTGTCTTATAAACTTTGTCAGCTTCTTAGTGATTTTTCCTCACTCGGCCAATTAATATTTATCGCTATAATAATTCAATATCCACTTACAGGACTTACAATTAGGGGTGACATTGACGGTCCTAAAATTGAAAAGCACGTTTATAGTACTAGACACAATCGTGTGCTGGTGAGCGCGTGAAATCCTTGAGAATAAACGACGAGGGAGTATTACATAAACGGTTTCACCACCAATGTTCTGTTGTACAGTTCTAGGTAAGGTAACTTTCTCCTGATTCGTGTTCGAAACTTACGTACGTCGTTGCGGCCTAGATATCATTGGCAGTGAACCGAATAGCTTTGTTAGATGATTGCGTACTATAGGTGCGTGGCATGCGTGAGTAAGGCCGTGAAGCCATGAAGGAGTGGAGGAGTGACGACGATAGTTGAGACATAGAGTAGGTGGGTGAGTACATGCACGAATGGTACCTATACAGTAACAGATACTAGACCCTGAAACAAGGCACAGGGCAATCGTAGGATATCGTCGACTCTACCGGGTTAATGATACGGAACGACTTCCGGGCGGATCTCGTACGTGCACCGTATTACCACACGCAGTCGTACATAATTGTTTAATTATACAATCTTATGTCGTAAATGTGTCATCCGACATACATAATATTTATTGTATACAAATACCCCGTGAGGTCAGTGGCTCATTTGCCAATCTTCCGGTGCGTTGAAAACTACACGTTCGAAAGCGTGTTGTCATTACATTTGGCGTACCGCAGAGAGCATTGTTCGCGAATTAAACCGTTAGAATTTCGCGGAACGTTAGGCGTTAGCAAAAGTCAAGGCCACGTTGTTGCGAATTTCGCGGTCGGCGACTGCCGGCCCCGGTGAAGCGAGGTGAGCCCGGG
This sequence comes from Euura lappo, assembly GCA_018257835.1. Taxonomy (NCBI): domain Eukaryota; kingdom Metazoa; phylum Arthropoda; class Insecta; order Hymenoptera; family Tenthredinidae; genus Euura; species Euura lappo. Next base: position 165,686 of record JAEUYN010000265.1, on the reverse strand, counting down.
CGGGGTGAGGAGGGGAATCCCCGCACGGACAGCGTCGCAACAACGAATTGTTATCCTAGGTCCTGGAAGCTAATTTATTTGATAATCATTTCCATTCTTTCGCCGCCAATCAACAGCACCATGATCGAACGACGAAAACTCCGTGATAGTCGCGATAACGTTGTGATGGTAGATACTTCGATAAATCGTGAGCGTTTATGGATTCGGGTTGAACCTTCCCAATTCAAGTGAATTCATGACGCGCTATATAAGTTCGAGGCTATGTAGTTGTTGTTAATAGTTGTTACGGTACATAGAGACGGGAGGCCACCTGACACAAATATTTTGTTCGTTCGGTCACACGCTGTTATAAATCATACTTACGAGTTTGTTGGCTGGTTGCTGCTGCCACCAGCCATTGCGTAACGTGCTGCGATATTTTCTCTCACCTTATATGTTCTCCGTGTAAGGGATTTCAGCGGGCTGATATTTCGCCTCACAATCGTACATCGAGATTAATTTTTATGAAAAATTTTTACTTTCAATCTGGCTGGAAACTTGGCTGCACGTATTTTCTAAAATCTGTCAAACTATAATTGTTCCATGTCAGACGAATCAGGGGAAAGATTAGATACCTACTTGTAAACGAAGTTATTACACTACGCGACATTGTGAGCGGGCAAAGTTATCGTCTGCGCGCGATAACCACTCGTTAACCGTACTAAAAATACATCTTCTATTTCGAGGACAGCGGCTTGCCGCTAATCTTTTAACCCTGGGTACATAGAATCAGACGAAATTATTAGTACATTTATGCCATCGGGTGAGTCGTTAGCTGCAAGTTTCAGTATTCGAAAACGGCGACGAATTAAATACACATACGATAAAAAGTGACGTCACGTTACTCGACCTCGCGTTATTATCATTGCCAGTTGTTTTCAAATTCAAGTTGTTCGTTCTGTTTCTGTTAATCTTCTTGCTTCGTTTAATCGAAAAAACAAATCATTTCCTGTGACGAGTACGAGAGATTTGATTTGTGACAAAAGTTATTTGTAATCACATGTACGTCGCGCATGATGAATCTAATCGGAGGTCGATCGGTGAAATTTACGTCATACCGTATCGCGTACCTATCCTAGGGATAACGAGTACTCCAAGGCCAATTATGAACACCGAAAGGTATTATTTGACCGTCGTCGAGGTTGCGGATCGATAATTGCAAACGATAACGGATCAACGTCATAATGTTCATGCTTGCATAGTAAATAAAAAATTCTGTGTTCCACAAAATCCACCTACGTTTTGTCTGGATATAAATTTGTATGTTGTATTGAATGAAAAAGATGCAAAATAATTTTACGGTCAACGAAAAAACGGCGAAGAAGATCCGAGTAGATTGTCTGGAACAACAATTTTCCTATACCTAACTGTCTAGAGATTCAATTCAAGAAAACGAATAATTGATATAAAATATTAATCTAACATTGTCAGATCTACAGACATGTGTTCAGTACATCGGGATGGCCGATAGACCCGAAAAGTTTACTTCCCTATAGTTGTAACGTGAAATGTCCATGCGCATACTGACACACGTGCTACATACTCGCCTTTCTACATCCTGGAGGGATTACCGGTCCCTTGTGCTGTAAACAAATATCATTCAACACTCCAGTCTTGCATTGAAACCACATGCACATGGCCAAACACGTGTCTGAGCTCCCACAAACAACCTCGAAGCAATAAAAAAAAAAAACGAGTTGTGGATTATATTTCGCTGAATGGTAAAAATCTGAAGAAACCCATAATCCAACCTACCACACATAACGTCACCAGGGAATATACATGTATAGGTGGAACACTGTGATAAATCGAAACATTCATTTTCAACGGGTAGCCGGATGTTGTATGTACACATCACGTTGTCGTGACGCAACGGTGATTGTCCTAGGCCCGAATCTTTTCAAGCGAATAGTATAGTAGATTTTTGCACTTCGTAAAAGCGACCCTGGTCATGTCCAACCGAAGTCTAGTGTGACTGCGAGGCGGAGGAGAGGGCTACACGTCCGTATAGCTGGCGTGCTAATTTCAACGAATCTGGTAATGAGTTTTTGTCCAGCATACCTGCCGGCGGTCAAACAGCTATTAATTTTTCAACAATTTTTTTCGCTGTTGTTTTCCGGTCGAGGCTTGTGTACACATCGGATTTTGTCTCGCACGATACGTATGAACGTAAAAAACTTGAGAAAACCGAAGATTAAACTCACGTCTGGTTTCTCTTCAACTATCAGTGACATTTACTATTAAATATGTATATACAACAGCTCGAACTATCGATTCCCAGCTGTCATCGTGTACTACTTGTATCGGAAATATTTTTACGCATAACAGCTGTTACATATCCATAGTCAAGCTTTATGCCATGTGTCTATAGCTGGTACCATAGTTTCGAGTATGATACTCTTACGTAACAAATATGTGTAACGTCTATAGATGCTTACAGTTACGAAATGACATTTGATTTATAGGTAACTGTTACATTGCTATTCCGGAAGAGGTGTGTCCCGTCAGTGACAACTAGCGCTTGCAAACGCAAACGCGACCTGACACCGACGAAGCTGATCATAATGATAACAAGTATCGTTTCCGTTGAGCTAACAGAAATACTGAACCATTACCGTGGACGTAAGTATTCGTAACATTTTCGGCAAAGGCCTACACGAGTTTATAATCAGTGATATAGAGAGAGGCGGAGAAACTGTCCTTCGTCATTATTGTGAAGTATGATGTGAAAAAGGAGAAATAGATTCAGGATAGGAAATCATGTGGTCGTGTCAGCGATCATCCATACACAAGTAGGTAGGACCTATAACAATTGGGACTGGGCTGCAGCACTATCGTTGGCATGTAATTAAAGCTGGTGAAAACCGGAAGCGCCCAACGATATCTAGAGCTAGAGATAGTATGTGTTCTAAATTCGAATCGAGGGCAAGAGAATCTATTAGTTGAGTAAAAGATGAGCAGGATTCATTGAAATTCGTCAACCGCAGGATACGTCGGACCTCTTCTCTTATGAGATTCTTCTTGTCATTACCGCGATGACAAATGATCATCTTCTGTCTGGCTGTTACGAAAATCGTGTCTCTTCCGCGATGTCTGTGAGCGGTAGACCAAAACAATAGTTACGTGAGTACGTAATTGTCACAAGTTACATAAAAAAGATAGATAAAAATATACCAACGGTAACACGATCTTCACGCTCCCGTGCACGTACCGCGGGCAAGTTACACGCGGTAGATAATCTATATTGATGCATTCGGGGCGAGGGACGAGGGATAAGGGAGGCTGCGCGGAGGCGAACGGCGCCATATTAACCGCAGCGTCACATTACGTCAAACCCACGTTACAATCGTTGCGCCCACTCGCTTCATATAGTAGGTACCGACGACTCGCCGTATTCACAATCCTGTGTACGCTATCCAAATTCCAAAAGAGAAAACGACATACATTGTTTGAAGGGAAAGATGGCATCGGCTACCTGCACTCAAATTTTGATTTTGAACTCGGCAGGCAAAGACTCAACTAGCTGAATCACAGAAAGCATACCGATCGCACAATTTCTATCGAGGGATATGACGTAAGATAAAAACAGAAAACCAGTTTTGGTTAGTTTAAAAAACGTCTTTCTTTTACCTCCGTGATTCTGAGCTCGGAACGGGCTACGTGGTATGAAATTCGGAAATCACCGAGTTGGCCGTGCGACTGTGGAGGATATTACGGTCGCCCAAAAATAAGTTCCCGTTAACGGACGGGGGAGCCCACCTCACCGAATTATATTGTCGGTTAGGTCGGATACAGCGCTGCATGAGTATTAGCACGAGTGTATAGCGACGTAGCTATAGGCTGTAGAGAAGATACTTACCTGCAGAGGACGCGCGTACACGTACGTACGTACGTAGGTAGATACGTAGCGCGAGATATTTATAAAGCTGCCATAATTCGCTCGCGCGACTCCGTCCAAGGACGCGTTGTGTCGTTTCGGGCGGTACGCCACGGCGGTGATCTCATGCTTACATAACCCGACCTAACCTGGGTCGAATTGAGCGAGTCTCGACCGCGGTCACCGCGTCCGGTTACCAGCTCCAGACGCTCAGGGCTCCCGCGACGTTTGATATCTAGTCTTCAAACCCGCGTGAAAAATTGCACGCGATATTCCCCGCCATTGCGATCCAAAACTTATCTACCAACGTTCATAGTTTTCGAGTGGTTTTTGTTTTTTTGTCAGATGAAATACAACAACTACGTCCTTCCAACAACGATGACTCGTATCGACCCCTAACGGTCTCCGAGATATGAACTTGTAACGCGATATCTCGACGCCTGCGCGCGTATCCAACCATGTTGCGTAAGTTCGTTACGTCACTCAGCATGTACGGCAGCGATGCACAGTAGTTTTACCATTACCGATGTAGCCGTTGTAGCTGCAGCTGCGGCGGCAACATGGAAAGGCACTGCGAGCGGCAAGGTGGCGAGCTGCAGACAGCGCGGTGCCAAGTCGCACCGAATCGCCTTTTATCTCTGGTACATACTCAAGCGGAGAAGCTATGCGGTCGCGGCCGTTCCATCGAGACACGGGATCGCCACCGACTATCTGTTTAATTAGCGCTACCGCCGGATAAAGAGGTCGAGTTTTCGCGATAACAGTTGATCGATTAGATAAATGGATGTTTGTCTCTCTCGACTATCTTTTTTCAACTTGCGCTGGAACGATCCACGGATTATTTCGACTAGAATAATATATCTACAAATTTGTGGACTTTGCGAGCTTTGAAGAGGTCAAATGAAGCCCTCGTCACGGAAGCTGCATCGTTGCTCGGAGTCGAAGGTCGACGCGAGTCAAGGACGTACGCGAACCGGTGAACAACGGGCAGCGTAACGCGGTACGGTGTGGGCGAAATTCATACGGTTGAAAAATACCGCTTTCTTAGGGTTCAACAGGAATTTTCTTAACGCCTTTCGATTCCGGCTCAAGGACCGTTCCATACCATCTGGGCATAAATTTACAGTCATTTTTGAGTAGCCATAACCGTTCATGAAACGTTATACGCCTGTCCCTGAGGGTAGGATGAATTTAGCTCCATACAGTCGGATTCATTTCCACTGCAAAAATGAGCGATCGACTCTTTTCTGTATGATATGCGACCAAACTGTGAATCGACCAGTTTTAGAATTGTTGGAATGCAGTTTGACTGTCTATTGGCGCGAGACTCTACAGAGTCTCTTATGACCCGAGGCCTGCGACGTCTGGTTTGACGAGTGATGCATTTTTTAGCCGTATATGACTGCTATGTTGACTACTAGCGATAATAGATATTTTGATATATGTGATTGTTTGTTATTCACTGATTAGATTGATGGATGCCGTAATAACGTGTTCGCGAAGAAAATACAATAATTACACGGCTGGCTATAATGATATTTGACCCCACAGAACCGTCGGTCGTTAGGAAATGCAGGTCACACGTGTACAATCTGACATGTTACACCAACTAATAGTGTAGGTATTATCTATTCGCCTACTATAAACAGTCAACACGCCTCCACTAAACGCGTTATGCAGATAAGGTGCCTCACACACATAGCCCGATATGCATTGATTGAAAATACGAAGCATTCGATAAAAATTGGGTCTGGAAATTGATAACCCTCATTGACCGTCCATACTGAGCGCAATTCAATCATATTCCATGCTTCTACTCTTGTTTTTCTGTTTCTTATCGGTGAACAGGATGCACGAACAAAGAACAAATAAGAAAAGATGAATCTAAAAAAGGTTCCCAAAACTTTTGAGCAGGATGATTGTCATTTCCTGCTTTGAGTGGTTGAGATCGTAAATTTTTCAGCATCCTATTTTTCGAACGACGTAGCTAACGTGCGACATGTCTTGGCAGAACGATAGAGCCAGGCCATAAGCTAGCGACTAGAGACTGTATCTATAACCTAGAAATAAATTTCCTGTGCACTGCAGAACTGCATAGGCGTCGAGGAGTACCGCGCGTGCACTCAGGGTCGCGATGACCTTTGTTCCCATCTCCCTCGCCCCCGCCTAAGCACAGAGCCACGTGCCATTCTAAACGTCACAAAGCGCGCGTGCAGATGCAGGTGTGGAAGTGTGTAATATGCAATGCGCGTGATACGGCTATTCCAACGTGTACGTGTGTATGTACGATTATAGTTGGACGTATAGGATGCATATAATGTTATGCACGTGGCGTTGTTACATCGACTCGAGGCGCGTGTGCATTTGATAGTCTCTGCACCAACGATCTAGGACTGCCAGCACTTCCTGACTTCGATACACGCAAGCGAACCGCCTCGTAAATTACAATCACTCTTCTCCACGCGTGTATTGCTTCTTCGTTTTTGGTTGGAACGTAGATCTGAATAAAAAGAGAAAAAATGTGACCTCAATTTTCGAGAGCCTTGTAGGCTCAGCCGCTAGAAAACTAGTAGCCGTTAACTCGCTAAATCCGGCTTGTTAACCTTGTAGAAATAGCCGGCCGACCTTGAAGCTCGAGTTTAAGTTCCAACGATTAATCTTCGACACGCTTATCGATTCCAAGTGGTCCGTCAGTTTCAGTCGACGTTGTGAATTACGAAAAGTCTATCGACCGGATGTGCTTCGCCTTTTCACTCATCGATTCAGTCTCCCTCTCGCTTGCTGTGTATACTCGTACCTGATCCCTGTTACGCGAAATGTCATCAGAATTCAATTCTTCCCCTTTTCACCCGTTGGATGAAGAAGAATGAACGAAATCGCCAACGTAATAAGAAAGCGACGAGCCAAATCCCGATTCTAAATCGACTCTCGCATCGCATCTACGTTCTGCACTATCCCGATCGCGATGCGAGATCCTCCCTCATTCCCTGGCATCCTCTGGCATCCGCCCAGTTTACATCATAGCGTGGTACCAGCCAAGGCGATCGGGTAAGCGACGCTTGGCATGGGCCGGTTGCTTATGCGTGTCACTATGTCACGAATATATTACCAGTTACCGGATTGTTGACGGGGATAGCCCCCCTCCCACGTCTCGTCGCCCCGCGCCGTCAGTGAGAGGAGTAGGTACAAAATACGGAAATATCATGCAAGCAAGGAGATACCAGCTGCGCAGATCTGGTCAACGTCATTCAGCTATTATAGCCACGCAAGGTCGACCATATCCCATTGAATTTCGAAACAAATTATATTTCATTGTCACTGAGAATGTTTTCTGTTTCTATTTTTTCCGTTTCTTCTTCTTCTTCTTCTAGTAGTATATCTGGTTTGTCAGTGAAGAAAAATTCCTTGGCGTTGTATACAAACATCGCGCGGCTGTTTGTTTCGTAACGTCTTTGAACTCTGCTATAACAGGTATAGTTGAGAAAAAAGAAAACGTCATGAATTTAACATAGATTCGATCCCCAGAATATCATAGCGAATCGCTGGGTGGCTGAAAAATGTGTTGAGAATCTCGCGTATACATATAATACGTGATATAATAATTGATACGTTAGGTAAGAATAATATGAATACGTAATTAAAGCACGTTTACACCGTTGGGTAATATCGTATGACGTTATTTTTCTCCACTATAGTCAGAGTTGTTCTGCGTGGTATCGCTGCCTGCACTGCAGCGCTTATTGTTAGCGCTACGCCCTATACCTATACGCATGACACATGGCTGTGAGAATAATGTGCAAAGGTGATTAAAAAATAGAGCAACTTTGCCCAAGGCGACTCAGCCAACGCCTGCTGCTCTGCGGTGTGTTGGGTACAACCTTGAGCACTGTAACACCGCGGACCTGAACCTAGATAGTTTCTGTAAACCAGCTAGTCAGCCAGCCTCCCACGCTACCGCTGAACAGCTGCATGCAGGCGATTAACAATTGGAAAATACATATTGTTTTTGGAACATGAACTATGCACGGTCATGGACTGAGAGGCGGGACAGCTACCGCATCGCGAGGTAATCTTTGACATTGAGGTACTTGGGCTGTTCTTCTAAGTTATAGATATAACGTTTAGATGACAGTGTTGAACCGCGTTATCTCTACTTGCATTTTATAATCACCCCATCTACATATCTGTTATCTTTGTGAGTGAGTGAATGTCGCATACTCGTCAAAGAGTCTGCGTGACCTTCGTCAGTCGTTGGAAGCATGAATGCATTATGTACATGTACAGTGTACACGGATAATTTACATCACGCGCGCAACTTGCTGCATTACATTCCATGGGAAACAATTTCAATAACTTGTTCGTTAGAATGGATAACTCGGTTCGTCGAGTTTCAACAAAGTTACCATTACGAGGAGGTGGCGAATGACGAACCGAAGTAATGCCAACGATCAATCCAATCACCGAGATATAAGAATTTTTCTTCAAGAAAGTTCAATTCAAGACCCGAATAAATGACGTGTGAACGAAAAAGTCCAACTTTCGAAATACTTTACCCCAACAAATTGTTTTCGCTTGCCTCTTGAATGCCTGCAGCGGATGCGACTCTGTCATTGCACATTGCATAACGCAAGAGGCCGCCTTCGTGTTCTGTTATAGGAAGTAGAGACGATCGCTAAGGCATGAAATTGGGTCCCTCGCATTCTTTATCGCTTAATAAATTTGTTCAACTCCTAAAGTTTTCTCAACGAAGCATCCGTCATAATCGCGTAATGGTATAATATTTAATGGTCCGATGACGTCAGGAGACGTCAATCAACGAATTAAATGGATGAGGAGAGATGTTTGGCACGCTGACGTCACATAGATGCTCACAATTAGTCGTCAAATCAAAATTCGGATAGCTAGCAGCCGTCAGGCACGTGCGAGCGTGTATAACCTAAGCGGCTAGCTCCTATATGCGGTACGGTGCAGTTTAATGTCAGGCTAAAAAAGAATCGAAATATCATTGGCTATTCGCGACCTGACGAACTGGGTGCAACAGCGGTGCAGTTGGCAGATAACTGTGGGCTTCGGACAGAGCGGACAATTAAATCCGTAGCGTGCGACGACGCGGAATTTCATAATGCATGTATTTCGAAATCATTGGAATCCCTTGGCTGTGACTTCCACCGCGTACCATCAAACGTTGTTCAGGAAGTAATTTTGGTAAGAAATATCAGATAGAAAATACCAGCGGCATAAAAGTTCTATTTGATTTCGATTTTCTGACTACTGTTTCAGGCAAAAATCTATCCGTAGTTTGATTCGTCTTTTTACGGTGAGACCACAAACTGTCAAGTGTTTCGCGCACTGCACAGTGTGTAATTAATACTCCACCGATAAAAAGGATGGATTATTTACCTAAATAATCACAGATGAACAGTTTATTATGCTCGTTTTAACAACAATGAAACTATATATACCAAATAAACACCGGCTCACGGATAGCCGCGTTGTACATACATGGATTATAGTCGGTACAGTTAGCTACGTAATAGTTACATGAATGAACAATGACGGTCATTCACCACGACTCAGGTTTGTCTCCCTGACATTAAACGGAAAATAGATGCTCACAGACCGATTGTCGAACGCATTTGGTACACTGTGAATGTGTCCAGATGCTTAAAAAAATCTTTCAGGTCAGTAGATCCAGTCATTAACTGTAGATCCTTTCATTTATTGTTAGTCAACCATGCCGAATTCTGCTTCTAAGATATTTCGGTGCAACGAAATAAAACCGAATCAGCGACTCACCTTCTTCTTGCGAGGATGCTGCTCGCCGAGATAATCCAGGACGATCCCTTCGTCCAGGGTCGTCGTAGATCCCGGGGTGCTGCATGACGAGGAACCGGAAGTGTTCGCGGTAGTGGCGTGGTGATGAGATGAAGATGGTATAGCTGGGGTCGGCCAAGGCGAGGGAGTCATCGGGGCACCCTCGTCGCTCAACGGAGGGCTCGGGGTTCCACTGCGCCAAGAAGCACCGCTGCTGCTGCTGTTCGATGCTCCCCCGGCTCCTGGTGATCCGACAACGACACCGCCACGACCTCCCCATGACCCTTGATGATGGGGCAAGAATTTTTTTGTTTTTTTTTTTTCATTAGAAATACCGAACTGGCATTCGAATAGCTTCTGGAGTCTCGACATCGGGAGTATGACTCGGATTGAGGGAGTACAGGATGGACGTACGGATTTTCATAAACCAAGAAACATTCAATGATTATAAGACGCTAGACGATATCGTCGGCGAGGGTATGGCTCGAGTAGTCCATCCTGTACGATAACATGCGTACACGCGCCAGGTCGTGATAAGACAGGAAGGAAGGATATCGGTGGAAATTTTTTTACTGCTAATATGCAAGCGTTGCTAATTATGTTATCTTCATACCTTTGTTCGCATCCGATAAACTTGCTCGCGCACATGCAAGCACATATATCGTAATGAATGACGCGCACGCGTTCATGCGATGTATGCACAAGGTTCGTTTTAAGGTCGAACCCGCGCCGGCGATACGAAACGAGATCACCTTTGTTTCCTCGATTGTGCACGGCTTTGAATTCATATCACGACGCGGCTGTTCAATCAAATGAAATCACTCGAGTGTCGTCATTCGAACGCGATATGCTACGGTCTTAATAAGAATATTTACACATGTGTATCATTCGCGATAATCAGTTTTTTCTTTCTAAATTAAATATCACAAGTCTTCGAACGCTTTTCAGTTATCGTTAGATCCAGTTTATTTCCAATTTGGGCACATTTTCATGTCACCAGAATTCTCTCTGATGAATCCCCGTTTGCTTATACCTAGTGATGGGCCACAAGGCGCGAGTGAGTTAGATTAGGTTTTGATTATATAAAAGTAGCGTGACCGTTTTTGATGTAAGGAATTTAATCAACATTCTTCGGCATAGTGTAACGACCACCGTTTCCTTTCTACGAAAACAAAGAAACGATATCTTTTCCATATTTTTTTTCTTTTGGTTCGACTTTTTCACTCACCAGATTTCCGGTACGTCTCAATCCCCGATCTGAGCCGTTACGAAATAATTTAGTACCGGTTCGAAGTACTTCTGACGCGTACTTTGATGAGAGAAGACTTTTGATAACGAATTACGATTAATTGTCCGATACTTGCTTCGTACATTCGTCGGAACGTGCAGGGGATTCGGGTGCTACCGGAAACTCGGTACCGTTAACCTAGTATTTTTCTTCATATTGCATCCCCAGCTCATTTGAAACAACCGTACAGTAATAAAAAGGCCTTCTATTGATTTTTCCATGCAAAACACGAAAGCTCTCCGTCTGCACACCCTACTGCAAGTATTACCACCGTCACTCAGCTTCATATGAGAATATAAGTATACGCGTGCCACCGGTGACTCTACGTTCGTGACTCTCGCGTGACACGCGACTGCCGACACATACATTTTCTTCTTTCTTTTCGTTTTACCTTCTGGTTTTTACGCTTTTTTCAAATATTCATATGTAGACTCCGGCATCAGGGTGACGGACTGAATTATTTTACTCTAAATTCATATAAAGATCGAATCTTCAAATCCGAATGGGTTTTGTCGATCATCTCGTGAAACTTTCCATTTTTTTCTCACAGTCTTACTTATCAAGGATGTCCAAGCAAAAAATCATTGTTTCCGACAAGATCCCGAACCAAGTCATCAACGTCATTCTTCTTGCAAGGATAATACACAATCTGGATTGAAACGATCATTTCACCGTTCTGTGAGAAGGTGCAATGATACGCGTTTATCCATCCTGCGATGGTGGCGTACGTGCATATCCGATACCCCTACGTATTATGCAGAACCTGTAATACACGTTATTCACGCGTCGAAAGTTCTCGCGAACTTATCCGTAACCCGCATGCACGCATACCGCGAGAGTCTCTCTGCGGAAGGATGAAAGTGTTGCGGTGGATTTCGCATCTTGAAATAACTGATTTGTCCCAAGTTTTCGCTGTATGTTCTATAATTTTCTCTCACAGATCCCCGGGCATGCAGACGAACAATTTTCGCAACGACTGTAGGCTGTGCGGTGTATATCATCGGGAATTTCGCTACTCGTGCGTTGAGTGGTAGGTATAATACAAATGATGGAAAAATGCAGGTCGAAACTACTAGTAAACTACAGGCTAGATCTAGGCTGAACACGACGCGGTTGTAGCGTGGCAGAAGCAATTGGTAAAGAACAGAGGTGGGGACTCCAGTGAACACATTTCGAAGCTCGTTACCACGTTGGAAATTGCCTCGCATGTGGTAAAATTGACTAGGTGTTCGCGGAAGGAAATTGAGCGGCGATATTGTAACAAAGGCGTTTCGCAAAGAGTATAAGATTAGGATTATTCGATCGACATCGGTCTGAATGATGACAACTGGATGGCAGCCCGGCTCGAACATAAGGATGACGAAGGATCGTGTATTTTTCATGTATAATTCTCAAGTCACGTACGCGACGGCTTCGTCGAGACATAGGAGCGATTTATCTTCGAGGAATCAGGAAATTACATTTTCATTACCCACTTCCAGCCTGTAATCGGACAATAATATACATGTACGAGGCGAGGGACCGAGTATTGATATTTTTCGCGAATTAATACCCCTAGAAGCGGTTCGATGACGGTGATAAGATTACCGGATTACCAAGACCACCGTCTTCCGTTTATTACCAGGCCAATATCAACGCTGCGGGGAATCAAACAACTCTGGAATTTTCTTACACCAGGCAGAGATGATCAATATCAGGAAATCTGCTGCGAGTAATTCGAAGTTCATGAAAAATTTGATGCAACGTTACAACGAAACATAGTTTTTTTATTCCAGTTTTTCTTGGGTCTACATAAGCCGAAGTGTATCCCGCTATTTCACGTAACGGATTTCATCCGTGCGAGACGAGAAACAGGCGGTAGTAGGTACGTCGATTCGTTTCGATGTATGGTTTATGAAAATATGTCTTAGAGAAGTCGAGGCAACGTTGCGCGAGAGTCGAAGATCGGTGGGCTTAAGATTCCGTACATCCCCGGACCGTGTATCCTATTACCATAAGCCATAGGTTGCGCGATAACCTGAATATAATCGTATTTCAAGACCTGCGGAGACCGTGGATACGCCATGAATTTCGTTCGTTGAAATCCCCGTGCTACAAGCGTGCCTATTTCGTCCACGGAAAAAAAAAATGCCGACCAAGTTATCAGCAAAGTGACTAGATTGTCGCTAAATTTCGATAACTGACCGTAACTTATCACAGGATTTTTCTTTCTTAGTTTCCCACGTTCATATGATAAAGAATTGCTCGCCGAAGAAAATCAAACGTCAAGAGACGTAATCGAATCAACTTTATGTCTGAAACCTTACGAGGAGTGATTTTCAAGGAAGTCAAATTTCGATGTGCAATGAACTTGGACAAAATATTAATGATTTTTGGAGTATGTAGAATTTGTTGGATCACGCTGTACTGGTTTGGAAGGCTTTCACTGCCAGATTACGTGGAATTAGGATAGAGCAGGAACTCCCAGGTCAATAACCTCCGATAAGCCAAAGGAAACGAAGGTTCACCGACCGTAGTTGTGCTGGCAGTGTAACGGCAGAGGGTTGTGAGGGCTGTGAGGTGAGCAGGAAAGCGACATGAGGACGAGCGCTGCGGTACATTCGTCCATGCAATCTCCTCTCTCGTTTGTCCGGCATCCTTCGCGTCCGCATCCGTGCAGCGGCCTGTCCCCGGCGCCATACGATCTCTCCGAGTCGTTGCCCGAGCTGGGCCTCCTCTTTCTCGACCTGCAACACAAGACGTGATTTAGTTTTGGATTTTTTAAGAAATTTCAGAGTCGGACGCGGAAACTCTACGCGGAGACAGAGTGTAGTTCTTATCTCCTCGCGCCAACGCGCAACCATTTTTTTTTTTATCAGATTGATGTGCGATGGATGTAAAATAGCGGGGCGGCTACCAACGAAGGAATTAATTAGCGTTGGCTAGCGAAAGCCACTCGTTTTCCGAGAGTTTTCCACGCAGAGATCGGGTATCGCGCGCGGTTAATTTTCCGACAAGGATAACGCCTGCAGCCGGGGACTAGCTGATCGCTCAACCACGAAGAATTTCGCAAGCCTTCACCACCGCTAATCCAAGTTGGTGCACCTGGCCAGAGTGGCCTAACTACATAGAACGCGTCCGGTGCAGCAGCCTGCGAGCCGCAAATCCGCGCTTGACTTAACATCGGGACTTTTGCCACTCGCGTACGTGACGAAAATGCACGCGTTATACTGTACTGTACCTACAGATATCCACGTCCGAGTTGCTGCTGCGAGCTACGCGAAACGGGTCTCTTTTTTTTCTCCTTGGCTCGAACGCCTTGAAAGGCACATAAACATAATTCTGTGCACATTTAATCCAACGTGTGAATTTCTATTGTTTAGTCAATTACCGACTGAAGAAGAAACTCGTGGATTTAATTGCTCGAAAGCGATTATGCAGCAACAGAGGGGCGAAGATGCGTAGTATGTAGCTGGTTTCCGAGAACGTGGGAGTCAGTTTGTAAAAGAGGTCAGGAATTTCCCCTCGATTGAGAAGAACGCCGCCAGAACCGGTAGGGTCATCGGGAAGGTGCGGATGCAAAATATCGAATGAAACTCTCGTGAATCCTTCACCGGGCACCAGGCTTTTGAAAGCTTTCGACTGCTGAGCTAACTCGCGCCGAGATACCGGACCCAAGCGTGAGATTAGCCACACCACATCCGCTTACACAGAGTTATGCTCTTCCTATACCTCTCGTACCAACGATTAGACTGACATACTTTTTAGTGCCCTTTGTTCATCTTCGTTAACTTCGTCGAACTACTATCTCGACCTCGGAGTACCTACCCTCGAGAACTCGGCGTCTCTCAGGTTCGCGGCAAACTAATTGCGCGGAAACCCTCCGCGAAGGCGATTATTGAGCGAAGGGGATTCAGTGCAGTATCCGAGTTCTATATTGCGAACAAGTTTGTGAAATAAAGACCTTCTCGGAAATGAGGATCTTATTCACGCATTATGCCAAGGTAATACTTATCATTTACAACGCCAAATACAAGTTGTATAAATGGTGAAAAAAATTGCTTCAAATTAACCCTCGTCTTATGATTGCCTCGACATTTTTTTGACCGCATCATTCGGTCGTACATAAATTCGCAATGTAAGTACTAGAATCTTGAGTCAATAAAAATGACAATCAATCGCGAGATTTGTAACATACTTTTCAATTAACCTTTGACCTCGTCGTTTCGATCTTTATAGTCACATTGAAACTGCCCACGAAATGATCAAACGAAAATCTCGCTTTTGTGACGAATTTTTTTCATGGACTCTCAACGTTAACAACACATGTCAAATGAATGTTGCAGCTCACATTTTCAGTCTAGCCTTCTTGGTCATTGATTTACAAATGAGAACAGATTGTTTTTTCCAAATCATGTATATGGTATGCTGACACGGGCGATCCTGAAGCAGTGTCAAGACCAATGAGGTAGTAAGTCGATCTTACAAATATGAGATTTTCTCTGACATTTTTCTTTTCTGGTTTTGAAAAATTTGACTTCTCGGTATAACACATATTGATTGTTCCGCGTAATGCTGTGGAGCGTGTAATTGTATATCATATAGGCTCTGAAAGCATTGGGATTGCAGTATAAATCCATGAATTGGTAAAGACAAAAACATGTCGAGACAGCAGTTCCGTGAGCTGAGAGCCGCGAGTTTAGTTTCACAATAAAAAAACAATTAAACATTCGTGAAAACATAAAACCTCTGTGGCGAGTCAATATCTGGCGCATTCGATGGATAAAACAAACAAACACGATGACAGAAACTGTCCTCCTTCCGTATACAAGAACTGTAAAATCACAGAGAAACCAGTTTCATCAACTCTTGCTCTCCGCCCGCTTCGTAAAAGAACCACACAAGTTCATTTTTTAGTCATAGGTTCGCGCCGCTACAACCAATAAGATGATGAAGCCTCGGCCAGGTGAGCACGAGCAAAAGGCACCGTGCGTCTCGTTCTCGCCGTTACTACGACCGCGGTGAAGCGATACCGACGAATGTATACCTTGGTCTGATTGTAAAACAAGATCATTCATCTTCCATCACCTGTAGCGAGTATTCAAACTCGCATGATTTAGTATGGCCCCGAATTCGCGGTGCCTTGTACACCTGCTGCGTAATTCAGACGTAGAATCGAACGGGATACTTGACTGCCGAGTGAAAGTCTTCGCCTTCCCGACACGCTTTGGTAGTAAAAGAAATGAATAAATAAATATCGAAAAAGTACGATAATATTACGAGGGAATAAAAAATAGGCTAAAAATTGAACAGTTATAGCCGAGGAGGCAGCGCTCATACGTGTCTTGTAACGTCGATGAAACCGTGTGGAGAACGGTTTTATTAAATAGCGGCATTTCCAAAGGTATTTGCGAATGATTTTTAAGGCCACGACAACGGCTAGGTGGGTATAGTTTATAGTGACAAGCCTGACTAGGCAAGAATAGAAAGGCTTTGGTGCGCTTCGGTGATTCTTATTGTGCCTACGGTTCTTTTGCTTTCTTCATTTAACCGTTTGTTCGTGTTGGAGCGGCTGAACTACCTGCAGACTTTGATGATTGATACTGTCACCGCGATTGACGACTTTTATTTAATCTCGTAGTCGGACGAGTACCCACTTCCACTTCCACGCAATGTGTCCTTTTTCATAGTTCACCACTATAGCGTAGTGATGAATCTAATGCTTACGTTAATTGCCGTTCGAATAGAAGCACCGGATAAACCGGCAGAACTAAAACAACCGTTAGCACAGAACCAGTTAATTTATAGCTCGGAGTGTAGTCTGCCGGGACCAAACATGTAAAACCGTACAGACACGGCCAGTAAAACAGGGATTTATCATGGCCCGTTCTTATATCTGAAAACTGAAAAGTTTTACATTTCTCCCATAGCCTTTCTAGCCATGAGTTTTGTTATTGCGAGAACAAGAAAGTACGCCACGCTTTATCTGAAACTGCTGTAATTTCTTACCTCATAAACTGCTGCAGATATATAATTTACTCGAAACTGTTTATTACACTCGATTTTCTTTCTTTTATTGCGCACATCATGCGACTCCAGTGGATGGCGAGGAAGAACAACATCCGGCAAGAGGTAAAGGCAAGAAACACCTCAAAATGGAAAATTCAATGCGATTTGCTCTAGATTCTAACGGGACATGAAAACGACAGCAAGAAGATTAATGCAGGATAAGAACACTCTACTCTCTAAATTTGAATCAGTGAATAGTCGATGATCATCAGCGAATAGTCACTGATGCCTCTAGTTATAAGTATACCACTGGAAATCAGTGAAAAGTCACTAATTTATCCAGTGAATTTGAATCACTGATTCAAATAGTGAAATTTTCACTGATTGAATCAGCGAAAATTATTGGTTCTTATATATATTTGATCCGGTTGAAGATATTCTCGGAACGGAAGGACAATATGGTATATTCGACACATTTTTGTTTCGCGAGTCTTTATTGCGAGTAAAGAAAAAACAGACTCCTAACGCAGATGAAACTTCTCCGTCTCCCATCTCGTCGGAGCGAGCCCAGACTGGACGCAGTGAGAAAACCTAACCTACCAAAAGTATAAGGAATTCAATGTAAGACAGTGAACAGCAATATTCACACAATTCGTTGATTATTTGCAACTAACAAGCCAAATTATGAAGAATTTTATAAATCCGCATGTGTACTTACGGTATGATTTTTACTGAACAGTTCACGTGGTTGAATCGACGCCCAAATCAGCACGCAACATATGAACGCGAACGATTTGGCGGTTAGAGACTCGGCGTACGCGGCGCCCCTAGAGTTCGTCACAAAAGTCACTGACGAAACAGTGAAGTTATGCACTGGTTTAGCAGTGGTAAAATCACTGCGGAAATAGACTTCACTGACACTCCAGTGAAAAAGGGTTCAAGTCACTGTTTCTGCAGTGAAATACCAAGTCACTGATTCAATTAGTGAAATTTTCACTGATTCAAATTTAGAGAGTATAGAAAAGTTAATAAGGGTTATTTCGAATGTAATATTACACCCTCGTAGCTCGCTTTTTTCTTCAAACTTTGTTTTCTGTTTTGAGGTTTCAATTTATTTCTCTAAATCCGTCGCGTCGAGTATAGGCCATGACGGACGGTTCATCGTTTCCGTTAACTTCGCCAATACTTATATCCGCGTGCGCGGGATGGGAGCACGGTGAGTCAGTGCGTGTCCCATCCGGCTAGACAAAAATATGTATATATAGGATGATACTAAGTTTATAAACATGACGAATATATGTTGTACACGCGTGTAGCTGATATTTGTCTGCCACTGTGTAGCGAGTTATAGAATCGAGCCTGAAAGGCGTATCGGACAGACGTATACATTTGAATTTCAAATTCGACGAATGTATTTGATCATATTTTTATACGCGTATACCAACAGTGCGTCGTAATAACGCACAAACAACATCATTGTAATTATGTGTTATACAAGATTATGAAAGTACTGCAGCAGATTTTAGTATCTCTGAAACGTGTCAACTCTTCGATAAAGCTTTTGTACTCTCTATTCATAATTTGAATAAAGAAAAACTGCAGAGACAAAATGAAATCCCAACTGGAACCATGTTCGATTCTAATTTTGAAAAAATGTGTACAACGATTAAGAATTGTCGAATCTTTTCGAACGAATCGATTCCAGATATATATATACTTTCATAATTGGCTTAACTTGCTGCTTGCATGAATAGGTAGATATTACTTTTTCTTTTCTTGGACCCTTGAAGAAAGCAGCAGTGATCGTTTATCACTTATTCAATGGATTGATTTCTATCTACGAGAACCAGAACCAGATCTTTCTGATAATGCGTAAGGTTGCACGATTTGAAGGACTAAATTTAAGGCGATGACCGAATAGATTTTTTCTCAAACTCTCCATTGATTCTGTTTTTTTTTTTTGTTTTTTTTTTCGGGAGTAATCTCGTCGGACTATGTATGCCTGTCGCCCAAACGCACGTGAACGAGGCGTGACCACTCCCCGCCATCGAAACCATCCAAGCAATTCATAATAAATAGAAAAGGTCGACGTGCCACGTGAAAACGTCGAAGGCGTCCTTGCCTGCGTTTCTCTTAGCGGCTGCATTATACCAGATCCTCGGCGTTTTTTATTTTTTACTGCTCGAATGCAGGATAAAAGAGATAAGTGTAATCTGGACTAGCACGGGGATGAAAAAAAAGTGGGGAATTGGCCGTAATTATTATCGTGGGAAGTGTGTTCGGGTCCTCATCATCAATTCACTCCTAACCATTTATTCCTTCTCTCATCTCCTCGTTCCATCTTCATCCTTTATTTTGGCCCGTTAATTTAATTCTCGCTCTCACTGTGTCCGCCTCACACGACAACCCGCCTTTCACCGGTTACATTTGATAAAATATCACAAAGAGACTGACTTCCTGTTATTAGGCAAACCCTATGAGCGCCACGAATTCGTATTGTCAAGCAAATGTCGATCGCTCTTCGGTTTCTCCGTTTGAAAAAGTTCCTAATTAAAATATGGATTATTAAAACGTCTGTTATCTTATTCGCCCTCGGGGCCGCCGAGCGTGACATTAAATACTCGAGTTGTTGAACTAGTTTCACACCTGTTTCCGCAAGATAATAAGCCAATCCCACTCATACTCAAAGACTTGCGATAGAGATTCACTTCTAAATCTGGACGGCTGACATTGTCCAGGTTTGCGTTACTTTAAACAAATTTCTACACGGGGCCGATAGCAGATTCTCTGATTAAGGATTGCTCTGATCGCAATTGAATAAATATGTCAACTCGAAAATAACGCTTGGGGCCCCGAGAAATTAGATGGATCAAGGTCTCATTTTTGCATATCGCTGAAGCACCTGGGATTCCTAGGAGTGCGAGGGCCAAATGTCACGTGATCATGAGCGAAATTCCTGGCGAACTAAGCTCGTCCAGTTAATCAATGAATCATTAAAATACACGATCATCGTTGTTCAACATCTGATGCCGATGCCAAATATAACCAAATAATTTTAGCCTCAATTTACTACGGCGACGCGTAGGTTAGCGTCAATTAATACCGTCATTAATACACATCTACGTCGCGGCCGTTTTAATATATTTCTACCGATTTCAGCGACCTCGGATACAATATCAACGAGAATTAGTGAAGAATTGGACGATGAACGACTTTTGTGAAGCTAGACACTATAACTAGAATCCTCTTCAAGTCGTTGCACAGCCATTTGATGTTACGAGCGCAGGCCATGAGTGGGCTCTTCAATAGCAGTGGCTGGACTTTCACTATTTCGATACTATTAGTCAGACGTGAGGGCTATTACAGAAGGGCAGTCCCGCAAAGTGACAGTTAAGGCTGATATGAGCTGGGCTTGGAATGCACCCGTCTGAATTGAAAGTAGGCGTTAGCTGAAACCGAAATTCCAGATGGAAGTTGTGACAATATCGATCGCCAACGACAACGCCGATACACGATTTTTGTTTTCCAAACCCATGTGCACTTGACGATGCCTCGAGGTAGCCGGTGCAAGGACATTTATCGACTTTTCTCGGCACCGCTGGGTCGACCATATCATGCGGCCCGGGAACGAGGTGGTGTCTTTAGGCCGCTTATGCCAGCACAAAAGTTGTGACCTACTTCCCCGCACCCAGGGCATGCTCCAGTTTCGCGACTCCCTCGGGTTGTCCGGGACTCAATGGTTGACCTGACCTATATACCAGGTTCACCAAGCCCGGCCGACATCGCTGCACTTCGTTATCGGGTGACCCAGTTACGCGTTGTTCAACGGTGCCGCGAATCTCGCGGACCCCTGCGTCTCCAGGCCGGACATGGATTAAACTCGACTAATTCACATCACGAGACTTTCTCCAATCAATCCGTAGAAACTTCCGGCTTCGGTTTGAGATCGGGGAAATAGTTAAGTCGGAAGTACGATTTCATCGGCCCAAATCCTCGAAGCAACGTGACCCTGGCGGAACTTTATTCATCTGCCTTCAAAAAACGATCAGGCATGCAAATTACTTCAGGAATAAAATTGATCGTTGGGGAGCTTTTCATTTACAGCGTTGCGATCACGGATGATCGAATTGGGGCAGAGTTCACCCTGTATATCGCAGTATTCCCGGTTCGGTAGTAGCGAAACGCGGTTCCCAGACGTCCTTCGCTCGCGACGAAACCAAGGGTTGGGGGGTCGAAATGTGGGGAAAGGAATTGCTCGCAGTGATCCAGCGAATACGCCCGACCCGGTGTCCTAGTTTCATCCCTGGCACGAGGCCGCGAGCACCCGCTACCCACCCTCTAACAAACCCCGGCAACCCCTCCGCTCTTCAACAAGTAGCAAACCTGCGGCGGGTGGAGGTTTCGCGTGGTGGGACCAAGCCGCGGTAGCATACCTGACCCATTTGTCTGATGGCACTAGAGTCGGGCTGCATCGATTGACCTAAATCCAAACCCGAACCCCGCCAGGCACGGCGCCCCGACAAAACCCACCGACGAGAGTACACGCTTATCATTTACTGGCTATAATTTCACCCTTCTCGTCATGATCATTGGCATGCTCGATACTCATGGTAAACTCTCTAAACTTATCTTCAGGCCCCCCAGGAGTCCGCTGGAAAAAAGATGTGATACCTTTTGTTTTTGTACAAAGATTCCTTGTTTCGTTGGTAACATAAGTGACTATCAACAAAATAGCTCAGGGCTAGAGTACCTATGTTTTCGAAATGTCGCTGTATATGTAATCCTAAGTAGGTTTCAGTGTGCCTAGTGCAAGAAGGAAGAAACGCTTACGGCTTCTACGTCAGGGAATAAGAAGAAGAAAAAAAGCCGTTGGGTTCTCACCGGGTTAGTAACAATGGGGCAGATACTATCGATAATTGAGGATACCTAGTAAGTATAACGGCAAATAATGTGACGCATGACAAAAACACGAGAACGCTTATTCGTGCATGTTTCGAGGCCGTGTGTTATTTCATGAATAAAGTTAGGCTAGGTCTGTGTCTGAGTCAAGGATTAGCAGACTGCGGACTGAGGACAAGAAAGTGTTTCTAAAGCTAGGTTGCGTCACGTTATTTTACTTAAGAAATTCAGTCTCAACAAACGAATGTTTACACAATGTTTTTCGTACTCGGTACTCGGTAACGCGACTTATTAAGCATTTCGCGAGTCGATATTTCGCCTCGATGATGGGCTGACGAATTGGCGTGAGTGAACTAAAAAGAACGAAGGATGGAAAGATCACAGCTCCATTGTTCTTGCGCATAATCACCGCATTGGTCGGTTTGTATAATATTTCTGCGGCTACCAGACTGTAACGTTTTTTCCCCAACGGCTGTATAATATATACCGCATAATTATACGAAAATAAACACAACCACTCGAAGGATGACTTTTTTTCGCGACATTAAGAAACAATTATCAAGAAATTTCACCCAGGAGGAAAGAAGAGACATAAATTATGGTGAAACATATACGCTATACAGAGTTCTGTTAAAACTGTAACACAAATTACATCGTCGTGTGGATTAATAAGTTATTCACGGTCCAATCGGTTAATGCTCATTTGATGAAGGCATCTTTTATGAACAAATTGAGACCAAAATGACCTAGATCGGTCCAACGGTGCTGCAGACTAAAATTTTGTATTTTCCTATATATGGCGTAACTTTTATTAGCTGAAAGTAATGCCTCACGTAAAATATGGATAATGAGTATTAAACCTTCCTCAAACGTCATGATTTTTTTGTACTTTTTCCAACTCTCCAATTAAGAACGAAAAAAAGAAAGTGCAAGTATCGTTTTCTTGGCAAATCCCCTCATGCGACATGGGTTCATATAACAAACGCATCTAACCACGGTTCGAGCTCCGATATGGTCGATTCAGGATTGACTGGTAACAAATCTGCTGAATGTAGCTGTTATTTTCATCTCTCCTCATCCGTGCCGTTAAAACGGTACCTGCATTATAGTTACATTATAAACTCATGATAATCTGAGGCCAGTTTACCCCTCATAATTTGTGAGTGCAGTGCGCCGGTATTTGGGCACGACCACATCGTTGGTGGACTCGAATTATAACACGATTTTCTTTTCCCTGGCGAAAATGAAGTGTGAAACCGAATGTGACCGAAGGTTGAATTCAAATGTTCTGGAAATGTGCCTAAAGTGTGACAAAGGTCTGAAGTGAAGTGTGCTGGAAATGTAAATTGAAACAAGGAAAGCGTGACAAGATGCGCAGTCAGAACTGTGCACGGACTGTGCATGGAGTGTGCATGAAGATTGCGCGAAGTGTGAACACCTGAATCTCTGGAAGGTATTGGTTCAGCCGTAGTCCAGAAACGAGTGACATGACCACCGCACCGCGCTCGAATATATCCTCCCATCGCGATTACCTGGCTGTGAGAAGCAACGCCGCCGCGTGGCGATCACGGGTACTAAATCTGGGTGTGCCGGAAATGTGTCTGAAATGTTCACCGATGTGCATCAAGTGTGCGCGAAGTGGTCACGGCCCGGAGTGTTCGCAGGTGTTCGGGACTCTGACTCTTGTTCCTTTGGAGACTGATAATTTTCTATGGTAATGACTAATTCTAATTCTTGATCGAATATTAGTGTTTCACATGGGGTTGAACACTCCGAAAAATGGCGTACACCAGACTTGATGAGAGTTGAAAATACTTGAATGGATTCCAAAGTTTTCATAGGACTTCGCGTGCCAGTGTATGTACACCGAGACAGAAGAGTAATCAATCAACCCCTTAGTGCTTCATTTTTTACAATCATGGCGTCGCGGTCTAGACATAAAAATACCCCGGCGTCTTTACGTTTCGGCGAAACGAAGAATTGCTGGGATTACTGAAAATACTCAATCTTGGAAGTGATATGTGACGTCGCTCGATAAGACGCTCGATAATTTTCTAACGTAGCCGCGAAACATGACCGGTGATAGTCAGGCAGTCGGCCATTGTGCGCAGAGTTGGATGGTTGTAGCGTAATGCACCTGACCCATATACCGAGTTCGTATTGATCGACCCAATTCCTCGGAGCTGGCCATCCCCCGATCCCCGCGCGGTTTGCCGTGACTCGGCCGAGTTACGCAACCCAACCTACTAACTCTATCGGAGCTCCGACGCCTCCGATGCCACAGGCGACGCCATGCAGCCAGAATTAACCCCTCGCTGCCTTCCAAATGTTAGATCCTCTAATTAGGTTGGGTTAGATTACGCGACTCGGAGATGAAAAACGATGAAGAAGGCGCGCTGTTTTTCTGTTATAAAAAGCGCAGAGGGCTTCGATGAACTTTCAAAATGGCGGCGGGTGTATCTAGGCGTGGAAGATAATAAGGCTTCGTCTTTTTTCTGCCGCTTCTAAGAATTATCATTAATCCGCGAAAGAGTTTCAGTTGTTCACAACGGCTCTCGGCGAGCTCTTTACTCGGTCTTTCTCAGCGAGCGTGATTAAAATATTATCATAAAACGTTATCGCGTGGACTCACGATTCTTCCGCAACCGAGTCATGCGACTCGCGTCATAGATTCCGAGAAAACTCGGATCTTAACAACGAGGAGGAAAAACAATACCGTGATGTACAATATTTTCCACAGCATCATTATGGCCAATTACACGAATTTAATGTTTCGGCAGGATGGTAGTAACGCCGTGATAAAACTGCGTGGGTAGCGTAGAACTCCGTTCCTACATACCTCTGCCTATTGCGTTAGTTAGTTTGTTCATACCTATTGTCCGGCGGAATCAGAGCGCGAATAGGGTTATTAGAGGAACTAAAAGTTCTAGGCTACGTTGGTTGGGATTATAAACAGCGCGTCTTCGTCATAAACGTAGGCTATACAAGGTCGAGCTCGACCGGGTCGGCCGCGCCTTATAGGTCGCGTGAGCATCGCTCGCATATAATATCCATGATCCCACACCGAAATTGTTACCGAAGCTTAATAATTCTACACCCTCTGTAGAAAATCAACTCCTTGATTGATCAATAATTGTCCTTTTATCTGAAGCTCCTGTGATTCTATTCACCCTCGGCGCGCGACGACTGTGCGATGATTATCTATCAACTTCTCGAACTGTATGAATTCCATTACCCCAACTCTTGAAAAAGGAAAAAAACTTTCAGTAGATAAGCTCGACGTGGGTAATGCAAGAAGCGTTACAGTAATGATACGCGTAATTTGATGAACAGATATCAAAGTGCAACGCGATGTATCTATAGGTTCGTGTTACGTAGTGCAGTGAACTTTGACGATGTCCGTATTGATGCGCACGGGTGTCGCACATCCAATTTCACCAGTTATTTCACTGTTCGCCTTTCCTCTCGTCAACTCGACAATCTGTGTTATACAATTTCTGCACTTGACGCTGATCCCAATGATAGGAATTTTTCGGAAACTTTGACCTTTGATCAACATCTTCATTAATTGGAGGGCGAAGGAAATTGGCCTCACTCGTATCTACGCACTCAAATCAAGGGTCCGGAATAAAAAAATACGGGGGAAAGTTTGACACACTTTTTGACTAGTGAATGGAAAGTGAGAGGTAAGAGGTAAAAGCAAGGTGGTGATAGTTCCAGATTATAGTTTGTAATTACATTCTGAACCCGGACAAAGGGTCGAAGACCTTCTTTGCTGCGTCGGACTAAAGAACGCAGCAAGCCGCGTGCCATTAAATGCCCCCATTTCATGCCTCGTTTTGTTATATGTATATTCACCTGATGCACATGTCTACAGAGGCACGAGTCATACTCTACCTACGTACGCTTTGCTTAAGTCTTAAGGAATCTCCCATCTCCCATCTCTTGGTGACTCGTATTTTGACAGTTGATATGTTTGGTATAGATACTCCGATGACAATGAGCCGTCATAAAGCTGACTTACGTACACAGCTGGCTGGTAGAGGTCCTCGACTTTGGTAATGGTTAATGGCTTCCGTGGAATTTTCGCGTTATCGGACAGTGTTCTCGAGAGAGATTTTCAAGAGTGCAGCAACTGCATAGCATATAGCATGAATGATATGAAAGACGAAACCACAAAGCTTCGGAATGTCCAAAGTGTGAGTCAATGAGAACGTTTCGCAGCTCTTCTTTTTCTGTTCCGTCAATATTTGTGAAACACTTTCGTAAAGAATTAGTTCTCATGATGAATTTTGAATTGCCTGTAACAACTATATCGCACACGTTATAGTCCGGCTGTAGTATAGCTCTACACAAATGAATATATCACGTACGCCGTATGTCGCGGCTCTTCACTCATTGCCAAATACTTTTATTATCCACATCGAAAAAAAACGTCTGTGACCTCGGTCAGGTCGATGCACAACGCGGAGTCGGTATACCTTCAAATATTCGCCAGTTTTTGGTTGACGTTTTTAATTTCCGTCCATTATACACTTTTTGTCTTTTTGAGTCCATGGTTGAGTGAATTGCAACAAATTGACGTGATATTTTCAGATTCAGTAAATTACGCGAACCAAATTCAAAATATGCGAAAAACTGTTGAATTGAATTCAAGGGTTCGATACATGTTTCGTGCAGAAAAATTAGAACCTCGCTGATGCGTGGACATGTACTAGAGTTCATAGATTGCCAATACATGCATATACGAGCTTAGCTACTATATGTATCATATCGCTGTGGTTGTTCTCGGCTAGCCTTGCACCTCAAGGTAAGCTCTAGCCTGCAATTACGTCACACAAACTCAATTTGCATTCTCAGGTCGGAAATAATAAACGGCAGTAGGTAGGTAGGTACGCACATACCTTATACTCAACGCCGAACCCACGTGGTACATAGGCACGTGTGATTATAGCTACTTAGGAAATTGATTGATCAGTGAATATCTCGAGAGTTTATGACGAAAACGACCAGAGGGAGCAGAAGAACTGTTCACTGGTTTTTCTTACACGTTTTCACCCGATATCCTCATTGATTTCTGTGTGGAAAAACCTTAGCTCTTTGCAATAACTAATTATCCCATGACCCAACGACGATTTTAACTTCGGTTAGGCACGAGAGATTGATCTCACTCTTGAACCAAGGACTGGTTCGACTCTGACGCAATGCTTCCGCGAGGCCCTTCGCTTCGCCACGCTACCTCCATTGGATCTCTCTTATTTTCAACTGTCAGGTCTGTGTGGTATAATTTATTC
Source organism: Euura lappo (assembly GCA_018257835.1). Taxonomy (NCBI): domain Eukaryota; kingdom Metazoa; phylum Arthropoda; class Insecta; order Hymenoptera; family Tenthredinidae; genus Euura; species Euura lappo. Next base: position 138,487 of record JAEUYN010000265.1, on the reverse strand, counting down.
TAAACAACGCATTGCGAGTGAAAATCTCAGAGTGAGGGAACTTCTGATGGTATACCTGCAGAAGCATAACGAAAATTCCAAGAATAACAAAAAAGTATTCCTTTAGTTTTGAGAGGTCGATGAAAAATGTCCAAAAAGGCAATTTCTAGGATTTCCAGAAACTGCCGATAAGAGTGAAAAAATTACATCGAAAGCGCATCGTTTTCGGACAACGCTGCAATACAAGTTGTAGAGACAGTCTGCAGTTACTTCGCTTCAGTTACAGCTCGCTGTAGCCCAGAGGAAACCACCGAACTCCGACACGTGTAGCGAACGCCCTGTGGCCTTGATGGCCCTTCGAATCGTGTTACTCGATGAGAAAACTCAACAGCTAAGATATTTTCGACAGGCACAGGCGCCGATTGGCCCTTCGCCAAGTTAACTAGTAACGCAGGGACGCGAGGCTAGAGGGCGTCACGCTCGAGAGAAGGCCGCTCCCGAAGATGCGATAAACACTCAAAAACACAATGCGATTCGATTGACAACTTCATTCTTCAATATTCAAATCAACATCAAAAAGTGTTTATGAAATTTCGAGCGCTTTCGGGGCTAGTATATTATTCGTCCGTGCGTGCGCGTGGGAGGAACTTTACACGGTCACGTGACCGGAGCCAAATTTTGCACTTAATAAGGTTACCGGAAATGGTTTGACGGTGTGGTTCGCCACGGACGAACGAAGGTGTGAAGGGCTCGCGTGAGAAATTAGTTAGCTCTTTGACCGGCTTCGATCGAAAAGTGAGTGAAACAAACGAATCAGAGTTCAGAAAGGGTCCGATGCAGACACACCTTGGAACGGGATAAATATTTTATACGACGCATCCGAGGGACCTTCGTATTTCGAACAATTAGAAGACTAGCGACGCTTGGTCCATGAAAAGCTTTCGTCGAGGGACCCTGATTTCTACCTGATTATCCTTCAAGAGAGAGCACAACGGCGAACCTAGGCTGTTCAAAAGCTCTTTTGGGCCGCATGGTAGCCCCTAAAATTACCTCGTTCGGGGCCTGCGACGACCACTGCCACAGAGGATCCAACGCCATCTTGATTTCTAACTTTTAACCGTCTCCCCCTCTCCTCCACTCACTCTATCTCCATCGTTCTCGGGAATCATTGCCATTATTCCATAGAGACACACAATGCGAACACACCCACGCCGTCACACGCACTTCACTCCCCCACATCCTCGTGAAGCGGTAGGGAAGCGTCGTGTAGCACCGGGCACGCCTAGCTCGCCTATTATCCGAAACCATGCAGTTGACGACGAGGAGAGAAGAGAAAAAAAGAGAAAAAGTAGTGAAAAGGAACGTTTCTCAAGTCGTACGGTTAGATTTTTCTTCCTACATATACGAGGAAAAATATAGGATAGGCCAAACGAGGAGGAAAGAAGAGGAAGAAGATGAAAAAAAAACGACGATAAGTTTGACCGGTCATAAAAATCCAGACGCAGGTACCATCCTGGTTGAAGTTTGGGCTTTAAAAGTGAGGCAGGTCGGGTTGGCTAACCTGCAGGTGCTAAACCCCGAGGCCTCCCGCAACACAGGTAAAAAACCATTGCCACAAACGACCGGCTGCTCTCGTACATCGACCCGCGCAGGATAGATGCAGGGTAAAAATATTCGACAGCGTTGCACTGGCCAAGTCGCAAGAAATGAGGGGTCGTCTGTGAGTCTATGAATACATAGATATGAAATCAATCGTAACTCGTAAAAAAATAAGAGTTCAGATATCGTAACCCTGTTACGCACCGTGTCATCGAGACGGAGGAAATTTTTTATGAAAAATCAATGGTTATCTAATCAGAAACCTAGAAACAGTTTCGTCCGGAAGGATCTCGACTGTATAGCATAAGCACTTTTATAAATAAACTCCGCCCGGGTCACGGAGGGGCGTCGCAAGGGCAGACATGCGTCTAGACGGTTGAAAGGACTTGCCGAAAAAAATGTGAAAAAAAATCGACCGTTTTAAAGGGTCGTACCGACTAAAGACCGACGTGTCGATAGTAGTTCCTACCCAAGTCCTCGTCAGCTGTTTCCACAGATTACGTGTGCACCAGGAGTGCACCTAGACAGTTGATTTTTCTCCTCTCTTCAACCCCTACCCATCCGAGCCAGGCCGATTCTTATGCTTATGGGAGTTTATCGAAGATCGTGCGGCTACGGGTCAAAAAGTCAACGAGATACGTAAAGACTTTGAGAGAACCCCTAGTTGGTGGAAAAATGAGCCACGAAACAACCACCGGATGGATAGTTGGACGCGAAAGCGGACACGTCAGACAGGTGCTACGGGACTGTGGACAAGTTCACGGTCCGCTGCACGGATCACCCTCTAAGTCTCAGCTAGGGTTCCCGAGAACCGCGGGGTCCTCGAGGGACGATCAGGTGTGCGTGGAACAAAGACACCTGCCTCTACCCTCCACCTATCCCATAGGATATAGGTACCCTACGTCGAGTTTATATTTTTAATCTGTGTAGGTTGGTGCGTGTGTGTGGTTATACCTGCGAGTCGACTCCTCGCGTAGCAACAGACACCGGAGTTTTTGGGGTTCAAGACGACGAGGTCTTTCACCCTTTTGGGATCAGGATCTCGAGATCTCCCCCCATCCGATTTAGGTACAACCATACAGACAGATGCCGGTCCCCCTCCGAAGAAACAACCGCGACTGGGACGCGTCGGAAAAAATTATTTATTGCATCGATTATTTTCAGTTATTATGCCAGGTAACGCGTCCGGGTCGAGTGTTGCAGCAGATTTCATGAACGCGAATACGTGAGAAAAGAGACCTGCCGACTTGCAAATATTATTGTTTGCGTCTATACCGCGAGGAGATACAATCTGAAGGCATCATCGTGCCAGAAGTTGTTGCGTATGATACCGTATTACAGAAGCTTTGCAATAAAAGTTCGAATCCTGGCAACATGTCAACTCACCCATTCACGTGGGGTACGTCGATCGAGTGGGATGACGCTCTCTTTCTATCGCCAGCCATGTCAGCGAGCCTTGCAAAGTCGGTGTCCTGGTCAGCGAGCCGGGCACTTTTCCTCGACTCCAGGAGCCTGACTTCGTCTATACGCTTCGTCAACGTGACCGTGCTCTGAAAGAAGAGAAAACGAAAATAAAGTATCATCGAGGCATCGAGAGATTCCTTTCCCGAACAAAGAATTGTCCGTAGCGTTATAACAAACGTTCAGCAAGTTCAGACGTCGTACAGAGATCTTACAAATCACTTGCTTGTGCAATTTTTTCACGCTTCTTTGCACTGGAGCTGCATGAGATCGATGACCGATTGCAAAACATACTCTTGAGACATGTATTGAAGGTGGAAGACAGTGCGCAGGTAAGTATTTATTGTTCTAAGTTAGCACAGTGAAACTGATCAACACAAGTGAGGTAAAAACAAGTTGTGATAAACGATGTACCAGGGGTCGATGATGATGATACGAAGTTCTCGATCAAATGAGATACATAGAGAGGAGAAAAAAAGCTGCATTTGAAAAGGGGATAGCAAACGAAAGTATCCTCAAGTCAAGTCAAGTTATTTCACATGGATTTCCGGCTTTTAGTGTGCGACGAGCATGCGCTCTGTGTGACTTCCGGTCCGTTTATAAAACTCGATACATATCTCGTATATTCTATTGAATTAAGATTCACTTCCGCGTTAGGGGCGGCCGGCATAGCGACTACGTCACAGACTGCAGCGCGGCCGCTGATACAGATAAAACGCGAGCGTGGACATCAATTTTATCTTCATCTTCTTTACTTTTCTATTATTTCAAATCACCGAGAAATCCCGGCTAGTCCAGTCATCGCAGGAAAAGTTTAATCGCCGCGTCACATCCGCGACTCGCTTCGCAAAGCGCATTCCGAGAAACACGGAAAGTCGCTAGCGCTAATCTCTGTACATACGTATATTCCCAACTTCCTGATTGTCGGGTTTCTACTCATGCGCCAATCTGAAGACTATACTGGTGACGCAACTGATGCCGTAATTACGGAAACATATTAATGAAGAATATTCTAAATCTTTCGAATTACATCCTAGGTATTTTACTATTTTTATATTTCCAATGCTCCCCTCTCTGACACAGCATATGGGTGTAAATGTCGTTGAATAAAAAGAAAATTATTCCGTATTCCGTAGTTATTTTTCTTTATTTTCAACTCTTTGATCAACATTCTACGGAACGGTGACAATTTGGCTAAGGATTTACACAGTCCATTTTTCATCAACTCGGTACTAAAGTAGTTACTTTCACTCAATTACGTGAGTCGCTAAGACATAACTGCAGCAAAGCCATAAATAAATGGGGCACCGCTGCAGCCGAGCAACAACAATAATAATAATAATTACAATAACGATTTTTACACAGAAAGACTGCAGAACCTATAGAAAACTTGCAGATACTTTTGCTGCATACTTTATGATGCGACTTGGTCAAAATAGTGGTAGAATCCTCCTTTGTCGGTTAAACCTCGGCCTTGTTTCTGGTAATTACTTTCACAGGATATATTTGACGCGATGAACGTCACAGCTCGAAATTTCACAGAATATCTCGTCAGGATTTCCCCTCAGGGATTTGTATCCTGCACCGTGAAATAGCCATAATGGATTCTGAGGAATTACGATAAAATGCATTTGCGGAGTGTAATGAGAATATAATGGCGTTTATACTCTTCAGGTTCGCGAACGCAGACGTGGCTGGTAAGTATACCAACCGGGTTCGGTATCGCGAAGGCCAAGTTAAGTGGACTGAAAAAATATTCTGTATACTACGCCTATTCGAGAGCAACCGAAAAAATGGAAGCATATGGTTCATTGCTATCAAATAGTCAATAATTTCAGTCTCGACTTCGACATTGGACCAAAATAGGCTGATAGATAATGGCTGTCATTAGGAGTCTTTACGCTGTCAACTTCGTGGCTGGTGAGAAAACTGATTTGAGAATATTCTCCAGTTATGAATTTTCCGACTCATTGTTTGGCGCAGAGAAAACGAACATTAATTTGCCAACCTGAACCGTGCATGAACTTTTACAAATTCACTATAGACAAGAGGTGAAACTGTTTGAAAAAATCGAATATAAACGCAAAAGCATACCACGTTCTGATCTGATCATATTGTAGAAGAATTTTCAACAAATCGGATAATCTATCTGTGTGTTGTAACCTCCAGCAGTTATTATCAGTATAAAATACCTTGTAATATAGAATTCCGACCAATCGTTTTCCAGATCAGGGTTTCCCCCCTATTGAACGAACCACGTCACACCGTCAAGAGCGTAATCCCCGTCGAAGGGGACACATTTGTACGCGTATATAGTGCAACAACGATGTAATAGTGGTAAGGATAATGACACGGTTATAGTTGCCTCGTTATACACTATACATCATGGCTGAGGCGGGCGCGGATATATATATCTCACACACACACGATGCCCGATGACGTCATAGTTGTATGTGTGTCTAGTGGTATCAGTATCTATGGATCGTATCAACACGTGTGCAAATACGTACACGTAGCATGACAGCCTCTGCAAACTATTTAAAAAATGGTAACCCCTTGAAATTCGAAAATGTGAATGACGGAGTAACAATCCTCGGATACGTTAATGACAAACGCGTAAGTAAGTTGATTTTCGAAGGTCAGGCGGGCCTCGAATGACGTTAATATTATTATTATATACATGAATAGATGCACATAGATGCTGAATCCATTATACACACATCATAATATTCTGGTTAGGCGAGTTGCGTTCGATAGAAAGACAGAAAAAAAAAAAACTCGGAGGTACAGAGAGAACGGCAAGGAGAGGCAAAGGTCATCGCAAGTAATTCCTGGTTTACCCGCGTGCACGTATAGTTCCGCATGCAGTAGAGCAAAAAACGCGCGTGATTCCCACGTGACCGCGTCATCCGTGTCGCGCTAGCGCGTAATCGTGGCTAATGTCTGGTAACATTTATACATATCTGAATCTATAACCATGTGTACATATGTCTTACGGAGCGACGCACAATCGTTTCTTCCCTACTCACGGTTAAGCTTATCGACTATCCTCACGGTATCGTTACCCCGAATTAACGTTGCGGTGAGTTTGCCAAAAAAAGTAAACAGTGAGGAAGGTCAGTTTAATAGCTCCCCGCGACATTGCAGACTGATACGTGTACATAAATATCGCATATGATAGGTACCATTATATAGAATACGATTATACACTGGGTCGAGCGGTGTTCTCGATTACGATTGTACACGTGCGCGACACACGCTCCGGTATGTATAGTTCGATGCTCGGCTTCGTTCTTTACCGTCTTTTCTTTGTGGGTCACGCTTCGCATTGTTACGCATTACATGCCTACATGTATACGTCATAGCGGGGTATCAAACCGCGCAATATACAGTTGTCGAACACCAGCTCATCAACGATTTGGAAATCAATAATAATTTCGGCGTCGATAATGAAAGAAGCGATTCGATCGACAGTTTTGGTGGTCAGAATAGTTTCACGTCGGTTCGAGAGAAGAAATAAATATTCCCTTTGACAATTAGTCACGCTTTGTCCTGTCGAGTTTTTGTCTGGTATTCTTTATACTTGGAAAAGAATAGAAACTCGATGATTATAATTGCTGAATCGATAAAATGTGAAATGAACCGATTCTTAGGAAAACAAAAAACAGTTTTTACGGCACAGGCATTAAAAAGTCACTTTTTGACGCCTGTTTTCGTTCCGGCAAGTGGCACTTTATACCGCTAAGTTCAAAGTTGCGGTATAAAGTCTTTATTCCGCAACTTTGATGCGCAGTTCGAAGTGCGCATGTCAAAGTTACGGAATAAAGTCTTTATACCGCAGGTTACCCCCTCTCTACTACTTTTTACAGCAGCTCCTATACGTAGTTCGCGCGGAACTCAACTGGCGTCAAAGTGACTATTAATGCCTTTTCCGTAAAAGACGTTGTATGGGGCGCGCGCAGAAAGTAACTGTTCAGCAAGGTTATGTTTTTCGTACGAGCCGTTGGTTTTACCTGGCGAGCCGAAGAATAAACAGCTACTTTCTGCGCATGCCACATAAATATCTATTATACCACGGGTTCTAGCCGCGAGGATCGGACGGAGATGCTTTTGAGGGTGGCCTTGGGAGCTCGAAAAGCAACCCGGAAAACACAGTTTCTCCGCAACACCTCCTAGGATTTTCGAATCAAGTTATCACGCACCACCCCAGCAACTGACTCTAGGTGTAGAATTTCATTTTCGACGCCTTCGCTTTAATATACAAATCAACTATACCCACTCCATCAATGCCCCAACATTACTTAACTTATCGCTCCGCTGTCTGGAAGCACCAAATCATCTCTATTCTTCTAGGAGCTATCTTCTACGTTCATCATTTGATCGAACACAAGACATGACGTAGACGTCGCTATGTTGGTGCGAATTATATAAAAAGTTTTAAATATTCGATACACGGTAAAAATTTGATTGAAAAACCATCGTGGAGGGAGATATTGAATAGCTGCTAGTGTTCAAACGATGTTGACGTAACGCAGGTATGTTCGCCTGAGGAAAAATATAATAATAATAATTATCAGACTTGTAGAACACGTGCCTTTCGTCGGTCCGAGGGCCGAATGCTGCTGAAACCCGCGGATTCTAACAGCTGAAATTCTCGGAAGTAATTATGTAAAGTCCGGTTGTAACGATCCCGTACACAGACTTATTGATTGTCCTTGAACCATCTCAACGAGCGTTGTATATAGAAAACAGAACGAAAGAGGGGATAAAGAAGGAATACAAATACAAGTCTGCACAGTCAAAGATGAAAACCGCTGAATCTTTTCGCACATAATATGCGGTGTGGGCAGCAGCTGATCATAATAAGAAATTTGAAAGCCGGAGAAAGTGTTAGATAGACGGTCACGTGGTCGTCGACGTGCTCACGGGTAACAGAGCGTGACCTAATCGTGGCACTCATAATCGATCACCGATTCATTTAAACCGAAAGCATGGTTCTGTGTAGATTAGCGATGGTGATAAATAAATAGAGAATGACAAATATAATTAACAAATATCCATACTCCAAAAATCATTAATATCTTATCCAAAGTTAATTACAGATCGAAAAATTGCCCTTTTCAAAAATCACTTGTCGTAAGGTTTGCAGGCACACTGTTGATCCGATTATGTCTCATTTTCTTCGGAGAGCAATCCTTCATCGTCTGAATGAGGGAAATAGAAAAAAAAAAAGTTTGGACCAAGTTATCAGCAGAAGAGTGACTGGATTGTAGCTAAATTTCGATAACTGACCATAACTTATGACAGGATTGTTTTCATCAGTTTTCCTCATTCATATGACGAAGAATTGCTCTCCGAAGAAAATGAGACGTCGAGAGACACAATCGAATCAACCGTCTGTCTGAAACCTCGCAACAAGTGATTTTCATGAAAGTCTAGTTTTCGACGCCTAATGAATATTAATGATTTTTGGAGTATATAGAATTTGCTGAATCACGCTGTATTGGTCCCCTCAACAATGAGACAGAATATCAGATGGAATAATGAGAAAGAATGAACCTATACAGAACAATGACCTTGTGCAGTCCATTAGTTGATTCGTTGTCCTAATATACCTATACTTTTAAGCATATATGCATGCATAGGCCTATACGAACATGTATAATACACGGGTATTGCAGAATATCGTAGATTCATGCAGCAGCAACATCAAATCTTGGACAGTCAATTATACATACAGACGCGGAGAACTTTCAGAAAGTGGCTGTGGTACAATTTACGGAATAGAAATTATACCCGTGCGAAGTAAATCGCGCTATAGCAACAGTACGTTCGTAGCACATGCAAGTGCTGCGAAATTGCGTAAGTGCAGCGGTTTCTGATTAGGAAGGATTCCGTGTGTCAAGTATAAGGCACACGTAGCCCAATTACCATCAAGGTTTTCAGAGTGCTGATGCGGTTGCTAGTTTTTCTTTGTTGCCAAACGGCAGTTTATTGTTCATTTCATCGTGCAGAGTAAACAAGCTTCGTGTGAAAATTAAATACGCATAAAAAAAAACCTCGCTCTGGCACGAGGTGCAGCATTAACAAGACCAGGCTTCGCTTTCAATAATAATTATTCAACCCATAAGCGATCAATTATATTAATGGAAACTCAGCAGCAGAACCACGCACGCGTAATAATTCCTAAGCAAAATCATGTATATTATGCACATAAACGTATATCACTGTTGCTTTTAATGTACATGTATACCTACACGTTAACGTACCATTATGCAGAGCTGTGCCAGGTACGTAACAAATCTGCGGACTTTTTCGAACATTTGTAAATTCGCAGTGGTGCAGATAGCTACGAACGTCAGCTGCTCATTAGATGTTTTCACATGATGTTAGATGCTTTGAAATAAATATTGAGTGAGAATAGGTAGGATATTTTGGGAAAATTGCCTGTTTGCTATAACGTAGGTGCGTTGCTGATTCGATAAAGATTTACACGTGTACAGTTTCGCGTTTGACGGCTGCAACTTACCGAGATCAGGCTAGAATATTGCGAAATAGCTGGTCGAGGTGAAAGTGCACTTTATTTCAGGAGGTCTTTTAAAAGACATAACCGGCACTTTATCCACACATCTACGGTAAACACGTGCGCGGTGTAGGTACACATATTTAATCTACAGGATATCTCGTATTAGAATGAGTACTGTTTTGGAAAATGTCAACTTTATCATCTGTTTTTGCCAATACACGTGAATTATAAAAAAAATCATCGATCTGAGGCTGCAAGTGTGACTATAATTGATATTTGAACAAGTAGAACAATATTTTCAGCACCTCAGTTTCTGCAACCCATAAACTGTACAGTGGAATAAAAGTTCTCGTTGGATCCCAAGCCACCGCAAAATATGGATTCGTTGAAAATCGATATAATTCATAACGATTAGGATACTATTCGAAGGATTATCGAGAATTTCATTATCTGACCAAGGAAACCAGAGTAGGATGCTGTGAAAAAGGTGGTCACTTCGACCCTTTTCCTAATAATGAGTCCTGCCAATCTCGATTTCAGTTGCATATTAACTTTCTACAAAATAACGAATTAGAATTTAGCGCGATCATCATTTTTGGTATGACTGTGATAGGATGATATCAGTCATTGGCAATCTAGACCAACAATTTTTTAGCCCCAGTTTCATGATTCGATAAGACCAGATGAAAGGAATCAGTGCCCTGATTTTGTTTTCGCACAAACAAGTACCGACATACCGCAAGGATACCGCAAGGAGACCGCAAGAAAGTGGTGGAAATTCGAGGTGGATCTTATCAAATTTTTTTTCGTTTCGAATCTTAGCGTTGCGCAAACGAAACTGCATACCTTTTTGTTCTAGATAGAGACACAAAGTACCGCACCGATTCCTATAACAGACCAATTATGGTACAGGAAACGAAGGAAATGATTGCAACATCGAACGCAACGACTGTGTAGCAATGATAACTGTAAATAATAGGCTCAAACTACCATAATAATAACAACGAATTCAAGGTACGTGCCCTTGGAAAAATGACCACGTAAAACAAAAGAACATTTTTTGTGCACTCAGGTACGTGTCCGTCGTGTACATTCCGGCGTAATCTTGTTCAGCTCGGATCAAAATTGGTCAAGTCATAAAAAAAAAGGGTCTATGGTCAGACGTGTGGCGATGGTTAGAAAAATTTACTGTTTTTGTTCTCGAACTATCATTTATAGGTATACAGAAGACGCAACCGAAGTCGAAACTCAAAAGGAGCGACAATCAGCACCTTTGAACGGCAGAGATTCAACTCGTGACTGTCGTCCCACAAACGCACGTGCAGTGCACCCGGTTGTTATATCTGGATTGTGTGCCCGACTGCGGTTCGCCACGGCTGATAACTTCTACGATGCCATGCAGGCTTGGCTCAAGGATAACTTTTGGTCGTGGCGAATTAAGTACCACCGCTGCAACGTTGATAGAATATTTATATTATTCAGTGGGTATGCCTATGATGGGTGAAGCACTTGCATAGACATAATGGAACGGATTTGGGGTGGCGATAAACGCGACTATCTGCATACCTCCACTCGAACGGTTGAAGGATTCCTTTGTTCGTATGTATATACCCGCTCTTTGTTTCAGATATACCCTTGATTTTTACAGAATTACAGCGGCTTATTCAACTCGCGTTTACTGCACGTGCGCGTACCGCATGCGCACCTGCATCCACTGCAAAAGCACCTTCCGTAGATTTTCATACAACGATTGATACCTTTGTTCGGTCAAAGTACGCACGGTTTCCTGTTCTTCGTATTCCGCGCTTTGTAACCATTCACTCTCAGGATTGCTAAGGGTGACCCAATACGGTGAAACCACGAAAACCCTTAGAATTTTGTTATTCTTAATACACGGAATTAAGGATCCAAACAAAAGGGTGGCTTTGTCAGTCCGTTGAATTCCATAGCCATAGACTAATCTTGACGCTGTCAATATCGATCATTGTTTATGGTCCATCCGCCAGACTTCAACTCGGCGATAGGGTCGTACCGCATTTTCATTCAGCTCGGTGATTCGCAGACGATACTGTGATTAAACACTTTAACGAATGAATTCAGTGGATATTTTCGAATGCATGTTCGAATTGCCAACACTATACGATACTATGCAGGAAAATGATCAAGCAACCAGAAATTGCAGCAGAAACAGAGAAAATAGATGACAACGTTAATCCGGGCAGGGTTCTTCTCGATCCGTAACTGAAGCACGATACTAAAGAATACTTCTCTTCCCCATCATGTGTCACAGTAGTATATACATCATACAAGGCAAAGAAAATTACTTCAAGTACTGTAAGCGTAAGCAAAATATGTTGAAAATACGCATCAAATCACGTTCATTAAATTGGCAATTTGCTAAGGTAAATTTATACCTGAGCCTATGAAGATATAAGGATATATGATACTTAATCATTAGGAAACATAATATGAAGCTATTCACCTACTTCACGTCTGTGTTACTACCGGGGGCCGCTACAATCGGGTCGAGGTATTGTTTTGAGAGTCCTAATTGGTTTCGAACGATGCCTAAACTTTTTCCGATTAAGAAGACAGATTTCATCGCATAGATTGTCCAGCTCGTATAGTCAATATAAGGAAATGACGGGAAAATTAATGGACTCTAAATGTCCGGGTCACAACGAGCTACGTTCCATGGCTACCGGTGTCGCGACAAGGATTATGCTCGAAACTGCCCTTAATGATAGAAAAAAAGGATGTTTGTACAACAGTGATATTTTTTTCATCGTTAAACATTTGCATCGTCTGGGATATACAGCTGAACATGAGAAAAAAAAGTAATATTCTAATTGTCAAATTAGAGACAGGGTCCTACGGACAACAGGAAATGATGAAATCCCCAATTTTTCCGGATAAAAAAAAACAACATATCCGGCAACTAAACGTCTCGATGTGCCAGAGGGCGAACTAGTTCATGATATGTGAGTCTCATTGTCAGCTGGTCTCATGTCCCTTCGCATAGCTCCTCCTAATTTGATGTTAGAATAACGGTTCTGTCACGAAATAAGTTGGACGACGGAATGACCACCAGTGTTGGTATGTCGCATACTGCATAGCTAAGGTTGTATGTTTTACAAAGAAGGAACCGACGACCGTAAAGCGACAAAAGGCCTCGGCGATTAACAGCTGCAGCGGCTAAGTACGTGAAATAACGCTTACTCGGCACATACCAGTGGTTGTTTTAACCGTGTCACTGTGTCACCATGTCGCCGCAACATGAATGACGTCATTCAGGCTCAACCCAAACTCACGGTTACTTACAAATATGTGCAGATTGCGATTTATTACTTCATCCCAGGCTCGGTTCTCCAGCTGATGCGTCAACGTCGAGGCAATGTTTTATGTATGACGCCGTGCACCGCATCTCATTCGTCGAATACATATGCACCTAATCTCAAGATTTCGGCATTTCTATGTGTACATGCGATTCGACGGTTGCGTGAAAGCTTTCCCTTTTCAACGGAGAACAAGACGCTATGCTAGCGATGCTAGATATTTGAGAGAAAGGTGCTGGTATAAAAACGCGACGCTTCGGTTGTTCCTCGGTACTTGTTTTTGTTATGGCTCCGATGGGGTAAGCATTACGTAGATCAGATCCCATCTTCCGGATCTCCGAAGGTTTTGTAAGATTTAAATAAGTTTAGTGTCCCGTTTTCGAGCCATGGGTTCGGTAAACGCCACGAACTAGCCAGAGTCTACGATACAAAGATGGCGTCCGTCCGCAGGTTTGCAGCTCGAATCGCAATCGAAAATCCGCCGATACCGCGGCTCACTCACGCCGAGCGAAAGTGTCAACGTTCTAATCGAAAGTAAATTTCTGGTGAAACTACCGCGCAGTAAGGACCGGTTTGCATTCTGTGCTGCGACCTACTTTCCGCGAGTATTTGGGTCGTTGCCGTTCATTCGGCAGGCCCAATCTACGTGCATAAAGTATACATATCGCCTAACCTAGGCCCCGTTGCTGTGAAATTCAGCCTCTCTCCACTTCTCCACTTCTCTCTGCCCCTTCTCTCGCTCTCTCTTTCTCTCTCGGTAGAATTCTTACGTCTTTATGACCACCACTGATACATATGTTACGCGAAAAATACCTGCATTCCTCCGTTGTTAATGTATGGTGAAATATCGCTGTGTCAGTTAGAAAAATCCACCACAGGGCACCAAACGACGTATAACAAGTGTTGAAAAGCGTCATCGTTATTTGTCACATCAGTTTTAATAAATTTCGTCACAATAAGACTGCAGTACCTACATTATACACCGGTACAAATACGCCGATTCCTCTTCTTAGTTTTGTTTCTCACACAGATTCATTTCACACCAAATAAATACGCATACAGATACGTTATAGCTGTAAACTTGACACATACTAAGAGTATCCGAGGTTTTTTGACGTCACTAACATGCTCACCGCACCGTTCCTATTCCTTCGTTTGACACACTTTTGCCAGAATTACCAAGCAACGCCAATAGCACTGACCCCTTTGCCTGATTTCAGGCTTTGCCTTTTCTTTTACGTCAGGTGAAATGACACATCTTTTCTCAGGATAATTCCAGTTATGTACATATATTCATGGATTTGTACCGAATGAACGAGACGAATCGTTCGTAGTAATTAAACGCAGCAGAGTTTTAGATTTGGCGAGTTACTTGGGGCAGCAGCAACTGATACTGGAAATGACTCGATGACCTTGGCCTTCTTCTTGTCATTGTCCTCCTCCGGCACGTCATGCGCAAGTGTCACGCGTACATGTGTACATACTATATTCTCGCGAATAGCGAATCAGCTGTTGCACGGTTCGCTCTCTGACGTTCTCCAGCTGGTGACCGCGTGCAGAAGTAAAAAAATAACATGGCGTTTCACTTTTTTTTTCTCAGAATCAATGCAGGTTTGCACAGATATGGCATGTATTCAAGAACGACGAAGGCTTTTGAGGTCTTTCAGTTCCGATCGGCGAAGGTCTGCCTGCTTCTAACAGTAAGTTTCCCAGTTGATCTTCAGTCACATCAGAAAAGGTCCCACGTCTTCTTCTAATCTTTGCTAATATTAAACCCTACCATGCAAGCGAACATTTGCAAGTTGCAAATAAAAGTGAAATAGACCTTATAAATCAAAACTATAAAACGAATCCGAGCATATAGCCATCAATCAACCCAACGACTCGAAGCTATCCCTTCTCAAGTAGACAGGTGAGGCTACAGCTGTTAGGTTGATACTCGCCCAGGTCTTGGCAGCAATTATTTCCTCCTATATTTACTATCAGCTATAAATTGATAATTGTTTAGTTACGGGCATAGTGCAGCGTCGCATAGCCGCCAGCAGGCGTTGTGACGTCATTCTACGTGCACGCGCAGAGGCAGCAGCGAGTTGCAATCGACGAAGTGACCTTGCATAAGAGAGATATATGTATATTTGTATACATACGTACTTCCTGCGACGCGACGTATGGTTTACGATTTACAATATACGATTTACTGCTCACGTCTACGGTTTACGTCCCCACACGCTCAGGGTCGACCCGGAAGAACACATGCTGCAGCCTGCACAAATTACGAGATGCAAGCTAACGAAGCGAGAGGAAAGAAGTGAGAGGAAAGACCGAAGTTGGATAATCGAGGCACCCGAGTAAACTTTATTTATAATGCTCACGAATGACACGTGCTGACGTGTGATATGCCAATCATCAATTGCAAGTATATACTATTGGAGATATAGCTGTATGATAATGAGGTGTTAGTCCGTATTAGATTATGCGCACAGAATCACGTAGCGGTGTCGCTAATATCTGTGTCAATGTATATATACGCAATCAAATTATATTTCTGATTAAAGGTTTCAGCTGTGACACACGAGCCTAATTAGATCGAATCAACACCAGCTAACTGGTGCAAAGATCGGCTACAATAATTTTCGACACACGGGTGTAAAATCAATCATCAATCATCGAGTATTAAGCATTTAAGCAGTGAATTGGCAATGTCGAAACGAGAATGTTTAGAAACTCCGGAGCTCGTGCGCGTTCTCATTCGAATAGTAATTTGCAACGAATGCAACGGCAGCAGCAGCAGCAGCAGCAGTCGGTGATCGCTGAGCAGGGTTGCCAAAGCGTGACCTAGATTCCACCCAGCCCTGCACCCCGTGCTCTGCGACAATGCCACCACATTATCAAATTCTTTTCAAAAGATAAACATATTTTTTTTCGAACTCACGATCGTGCAGGAACAACAACCGCAAAAGAAAGAAAAATTCAATATTCCCTATCTCAGACCCTCTCGTATATTGACCACTGCGCGTGCGGAGGACAGATAACTGTTTGTCACCATTGATCCCTCCTCTCCGTCGCCCCCTATCCGAGGCTATTTTCTTCTCTTATCTCTCGCGTTACCTCCTTGTGGTTTGCAAGAAAATATCGACGGTCAGATTGTTATTTCTGACGATAATTATATGGATTGGTCAGCATATACATGTTGCTTTTATGATTCTTCAAAACCAGACCTCGTCAGGTCGGAGACAATGATCATCAATTCTCCCCATAACTTAATGGAATCGTCGATTTGCAGTATTTGAGCCGATTGAACGACACTCATCCAACTACCTAGGCAGGCGCGTTCGTATACATACCAAACCATCGCGACGATGCACGTGCCGGTGCATAGCAACTCTCTATACTCATGCGTCCTCCGTGTGTATAGATATTGTGCCTGCAGCATGGCGACTGCAGGGAAGATGACGCGGGGGCGGCGGAGGAGGAGGAACAGGGCGAGGGGGTAGCGGAGGATGAAGCGAGGCAGGAGGCACGTGTACTGCAGCTAGGCCGTATGAGTCTCCCTCCAAAGTTCAGAAACACGTAGGTTAAGTTAAGTTACCACGCGAGCCAACTCTCCGATGAGCATGGTATTCGTATACCTACACGCCTCGCACAACGGCAACGTCGTCGACCACTGCGTACTATTACATCCTACTTTTATATAGAACTATATGCGTTGGAATAAGTCGAGGTCCGCTTTCGACTGAGAGGATAGACGATAGATATACACCGAGACATCTGGCCCCGCGGCCCTACGGCCCTACGGCGTGAAGGGACCCATTTCCTAGATTCGATCGAAAATTACCGACGTATAAGTTACACCTCGTTCCGAAGATGAGTAAATTGTCACATGGAATGTAGGTTGCGACGCCGAGGTTCGAAGATTCAACAAACAAAAGGCAGCTTTACTTCACCATGATGGATTGAAATTGTTATTTAAGAAATCTGCTGGTGGAGTATAGCACGTCATCTCAGCCGAAGACGGACCATGACAGAGTTCTTCTCCGTATAAGTAAATCAAAGGAAATGATTAGAGAACAATGTGTCACCAAATAGAAACCACTTATGAATATGAGAGAGAAAATGCAGAAGGAAGGACTCGGGGTGGCTGCAGGCTGTGGTTATTTCCTCAATAAACCCAAAAACGGAAGCGAGATGTTATTTATAACCCATAGCTGCCCCGGCGCGGAGCATATCGCCGCTGCACCGCTGGAAGCAATAAGACCCACCGAATAAGGGTCTCCTCGGGCGACACACGTGTGCGATTGAAGGACTTCCTAGAGTGACGTCACCGCCCTCGATTACTAGCCACACGTAGCTACGTACAGGAATGTCGCGAATGTGTATATTAAGCACGGCGCAGAGCAGGGCGACTATTCCCACGCAGGCGGATCCGCACGGCTGGGGTTAGAGGATAAACGACCGTGTAGGTACACGTACCTACCCAGTGTGGAATCGCATTAGCAAAGGCTGCGCGCTGCATCCTTCACTACTTGAAGCTCACTACGTACCGCAGTTGCGGCGATTACTATGGTCTCTGGGTCTAATTGAAGTCTGTTTTACCCTGCGTAGGGTGGACCGATGCCCACGGTTTTATCACGCACACCTGTAGCTCACAGCCCACGTACAATTCGCTTACCAAGCGACGTGGGTAGCCGTGGCGAAGTAACGATTTTGAAAAGAGAATCGTTCGATTACCGTGTAGCTGCACCTGGGCAAGATAGAAGAAAAGCTATGTGCGGTTCCAATGCAGCGTCGTATCCTGCATTCGAAGCGATTTCTCTTGCGCTTCTGCACAACTGGTCAAGGATGTGTTACTGACCATGATCAACGTCAAAAACGAGGTCAAAAACCTTCGATCTCTACTCGAGTTATGCGAGGTGCGATTCCCCACAATTGTATAATGTCACCGTGGTTACAATAGTACATTGTGTATCAAGGGCGCAAAACACTATTTTTCGAGTGTGAAATTTGCAGTACGAGCCGAAGGCGAGTGTACTGCAATCACACTCGTCAAAATAGCCTTGCGCCCGTGTTGCACACGATTTTTTTCTCAACACCTGGTCTGCAAAAATGCTTCTTTTCAGACCGAGTGAGCGGGCGCAATGCGGAACTTTGCGCCCGAGGGCAGGAACAGAGTCGTTTGCGCCCGCTTTAGGCGGGCGCAAAGCACATTTCCGCCCGAGGGCCGAAAAGATCTGTTTTGCGCCCGCTCAAGAGGTATGAAAAGTGGCATTTTGCGACCGGGTGTGAGAAAAATGATATTCGCGAGCTTGAAGGCTACTAATCACATCACAGTAGCACCGATGATAACAGCGAAGAAAGAGTCCAATTATTTACAAACACGATTAATTACCATCGCCGGTAGTTGGGTAGATATGTGCAAACGGATAGCTTCACCGTGCTTCAGATCATGCGACAGTGTTGATTGACAGACATGTACTTTTCTCCGGCCAATAATAAGGTATCAATTTTGCAAAGGAATTAATCACTCGACGTGTTTAATAACGTTGTAGAGAATATCGATTCAGCTGATTGTGAGTCAAGAGTGTAAGAAGAATTCTCGTTGTGTTGTTGCCTCGTTTTATTTTGATTATTTCGTTGCGGTGAGTCACTCGTCACTCGCGTCCGAAAACATTGAAAGAAAATATATAGCAGTAGGAACATCAATTGTACATCGGTGTTGAAAAATATTTGATCCGGTTTCAGTTTTCCAACACCACTTTACAATCGATGTTCCCAGTGTTCATATTTGATCTTAGCGCTTATTCTGATGAGGGCAATATAACAGCGTATCCATAACTTTGTCAAATGGTAATCATCCAGCTCGTGGCAGTGTGACATTTCATTCTTACGGACATGTAACAAATTATCTGGATTCATAAATGCAGTGTTTCATTTCAAGGTCAGAAGATAATGTTGCTGGTTGCAGTGCATGAGAATTAAGTCCACCGATTTACGGTGATTGCAGGTCGAACTAATAAATGTACACAGTTGGATACATTGATGTGGACGGGGAAACCTCAACTCAAAGTACCGTAAATCTTAGAACAGAGGTTTGCGGCGGGAAAGTTACTTCTAAAACGCTTCACTCTCGTGTATATCTAACTATGTAAGCAACTCTACTCGAC
Source organism: Euura lappo (assembly GCA_018257835.1). Taxonomy (NCBI): domain Eukaryota; kingdom Metazoa; phylum Arthropoda; class Insecta; order Hymenoptera; family Tenthredinidae; genus Euura; species Euura lappo. Next base: position 119,426 of record JAEUYN010000265.1, on the reverse strand, counting down.
TCAACTCGACGCTGGCATCCAGCTGGCTGTTCTAGTTCGAAGCCACCTACTCTCACTTTTGCTCGATGTCTGACCTATGCCGGCTTGTCCTAGTTGCGGCCGGGGAAGCAGATACTCTGTGAGATATTAAGAGGTAATATAATTATTGCTAACGGGCGGCTAGGCTCTCCTCGGCCCCTCATTGTTTCTCGTCTAAGTTGTCTCTCTCGCTCGAGTCCAGGGTGACCTGGAAAAACTGGACCTCGTGACGCGTGTGTTACACGTGAACCGATAAAAAGAATAACCGCAGTTCTTCTTATCGGTATAATTTTTATCATCTGAAACTTTAATCTACTTCCTCGCAGAGATAATCATCACCATAACTATAATCGGACACTCCCGTAATTTGTTTACGATTCCCTCGTGACAAATAAATCATTTTTTCAAACCATTGACTATTGTTATCAAGTGGGACGTTAAACGCCGTCAGCGATGAGATAAGAATGGGAGAAGCTGCTGCTGCTGCTGCTGCTGCTACTGCAGTTGCCGGACTCTCTTAATTACGTAACATATTTACCGCGCGCAGCATTGTGTGAGGCTATACGTCGCGTCTATCACAATCATCACTCTCGAAAGCACAGTAGCCGGTATCAGCAATAGCAACCCACAACTATCGTCAATACGTGGTGAATACCCAACTATACGATAGCTACGTGCACAGATAAACTCGTGTATGTGGTCGAAACGAGAACGACTGTATATCTATCTTTTCATCTATCTCCGTTCTCCATGTCCTCTCTACACGCGAGGCGCGAGTACCTCAACACACAGAGATGACGGAAAAACGCGTGTGTTTAGCTGAACCTACGTAGCTCGCTGCCATTTTGAATGCGCATACTTGCGCATGGTCTTACGCAAATTAAGCTCGTAGGCGGTAAATTACGGGCCAGCTGTTGCATACAGGGTTAGAGCGATGAACGATGATAGTTGATTCACGATTCACAATTTGCCAATTTCAATGGTCCCATGCCTGCTACAGCGCGAGGTGATGCGTGCATTCGGTTTCTAATCTCGATGTATTCATCAATTTCCTCATTTCTTTATTCGATTTTTCTTTTTTTGCTGCCGCAATTTTAGTCAGATACGCCGCAAAATGGATACAATATATGAGGAATAAGTTCGTAGTTAATTTTCGATGGAAATACGCAACTGAGGTCCGTATCAAGCGACTCAATTATCGCAGTGACCAGCACGGGAGCTGTACGACGTACCGGCAGATACCAGCGTGACGTCACTCTTACGCGCCGGCGCACGTCTCGTGTTTACGACGTAGCAACGCGGCGGCAAGAAAAGCCGGCCGGTTTTCGAGTTCGGTATGTATACATAGCGTGGCACGCATGTATGTACACGCGGCTGTGTATGGATGTCGGTACCCACGCGCGTAGTGTACGTTTCTATGTATCTTTAGATCGAGCGTCGCGTCGACGCAAGATCGCTCCGCGCACACTGCAAATTTTATCCCGTAAAATCATCTGACTGCGATTCTAACAAATGTATGTATGCACGTATACGTACACATGTCCTGTGCATCCCGCTCACTTTCAGTGAGTTTCTCGTTTCTTTCTTAACTTTAACGAATCCGCGCATATATTCAGCTGTTCAAATTTTTGGTAACAAAGCACGCTGCCAATCTATAAGTCTAACCGCGGATAACCAGCCTTTGTCAAAACACGCTATAATTTATTCATTTATTTACTCAATTGTTTTTACTTCTGTCTGATAATAATATTAGGAATTGCAATTCTGTTTCACCTTTTTTTCAAGCTGATTATTTCAGCACATAATATTGCACATAATATTGCAGAGATTACGCTCTCCGTTCAGTGACCAACAGTTGGTCCGCAAATACTATACGTCTGTATGTCTTGGAATAGTTGACTATATAAAAAAGCGGATTATTATAATCCGTAAGAGCAACAAATCCCGAAGAATAGAATATTATTCCTGATCGAAATCTACGGTTAACCGTTCCCGCATAACTGTCGACGCAAGGTCTGGAATACTATGACTAGGTACCACGAGGGAGGTGGATAGACAAAGACGATACAAGTTGCGTTGGGGCAAACCTATGGACGATCTGAAGTTTGTCGCGTTGTTCGCACCAGTCGACGACGCGACGTTAAAAGGTATGACGCGCCAAAATTGTCGTACTGGCAAAACCAAAGTGAAACATAAGCATATACGACACAACCGTACAGGACCGTATACGCGATGTAGCAACGGCCCTTGACTCCCGACTGACGATGAGTAGTCCCGTTCACCGACCCCCGCAAGTTTAGCGGGCGTTCAACCGAATCTATATCTACGTGCAGGAGTCGGTCCGCGTCCTCCTCCGATCCGTAGTTTGTGTAAAAAACTGGGGTCTTCCTCGAAATTTAGCCGCGTGTCACTTTTTCTAGTCGCACATCGAAAACGCTCAATTCCTAATTATTTCTATCATTGTCGTTACGATTTACATTATTATTATTGTTATCATTATCATGACTAAATTATTATTAGAGCATCGCGTTCGAAAGAAGGCGCAATAGATTCTCGAAAGAGTTTCTATTCACACACGATAGACCCGTGCGTATAGTACATGCATAAAGCGCGCTCGAGTGGGGAACGAACGCAAGATCTCGCATGAGCGCGTAGTAGGTAATGATAATGATTATAATAATAATGACGTAGCGCACGCATCGAGCCATAGAACTATGCCTCTGCGGCACGATGCTCGACTCTGTGTCTCACCCCTTCCGCGCCCCCAGGTCGTTCGATGTATTCGAGGTTCGTTTTCTGCCCGCAGCCGATTTGGGAAGGAGCCGCGGCATTTACCTCGTTACGCACAGAATCCGCGCAAAATTCAATGGCCGATTACAAAGTGCCGCATAATCCTGGTCGCAGGTCCGTTACTCACACTTTTCAAACCCGATGCTTGTAAGCCACCGGGTTTTTTTCGGGCATACGGTGAGATTCGTGCGAAACATAACACCTCAAGAGTCAACTCAACCGCACCGTTATACGTACAAGAGGCATTAACGCATATGTATAGCTAGTGAATTTCGTGGCACCGTAGTAGCGAAAGAGACGGATACGTTGGTCCCTCGTAAACACCATTAATCAGAAAATTTAATTTTCGTGACCTCGTTCCTAAAGTGTATTAAATAGATGCCCCATTTACGGGTTGCGCATGCGCCCCCCTCTCGTTCCTTCCGATAGACCCAGAGATTCATTCGGGCTGTGAGCAATGCCCTCGTTGGACTGTTGAACAAGAAAATATCATCTGATGCAGGCCACGCCGACGTTTGAAAATTCCAGCGGATAGAGCCTTCTTCCCTTATTGTAGATATTGGCGCGAGACTCTACCGAGTCTCTTGATATGACCCAGGATATAGAAACGTAGTGTTTTCAGTTTACCACTCTGAACCATTCTAGCGGACGGCCACAGCTACTATACGCTTACGCTTACGATCTACGAACACGGTGGAGTCGTGCCGGCACGATGGCCGCGCTCACTCCTGTTATGGGCGCGGCACACCACGGCACAACGCGCCGCGTGGCGAACAACTTGTGCCGTGTTAGAAATTAGAATCGGCCGGGTGTCGCGCGCACGATATGGGCCGACCGACGCATTCTTATTCCAAACCCGTCCTCCGAGAACCTCTGTACCTTACCTTACTTACCTACCTATCTACCTACCTATCTACCTACCTAGCTGACCGGCTAGGAGGCAATCGGGCAAGCAAACTAACTGGTCCGAGGCGAAGCGACTAGTTTACAAATTACCCCGTGGAGCTTAGCAGTACCAGAAGTAGCCGTGCCGGTGCCGGCACCGGAGAAAAAGGGTTCAAATCTATGTCGATGTGGCTTCACAAGCCGTTAGGAATAGGAAAATAACACAGAGATTGAAAAGAGATGAGAAATTTTTATTACGCATAGATTCGTTTCTAAGTACTATTCCTTTGTCTTCGCCATGCTATATCGTTTATTCACACATTATATGTACCCTTGTCTGGACAGTAGCTGATCTATGGCTTAGCAATAGATTGGGAAGTGATTGTTTGTTACACGGTACGAAGTTCAAGCCACGGAGTGACCTCGGCATGACGTGGGCCGCAGTCGCACAGTTCCATCCGGTCTGAATGACACTTTATACATATACGCACAATATATATCGTAGTTATCGACGAACGAACGACCGACCGAACAGGGTTTCGTACATTGTGTGCCGACCAAGGAGGGCTCTCTGCCCGGCTACTGATTCACGCCGAGTTTAAAGTTTGTTGGCCTCGCCGCAACCACCGCGGAGCTCTGGCTTTGGCTGCGGACAGAGCATTGCTTCGGTCATCTGTTTCCTCCACAGGGCATTGCCGTTGAGTCACACACTGTATTATCCGTGTATTGTGATCGCGGTACAGAGACGAGAGTCTAGTTTCATGTCCGTATCATGTCTCCTACCTCACCACGTGCGCTTTTTACTCGCCAAGTACATCAATCTAATCTGACTAATTTTCCACACATCGTGTCACCAGGATTACTAAACGTAGACTGTATCGATTTACAGTTCAATTTGTAGATATGACTTTTACATACTCGGTTGGTACCGCGTGACGTGACCTCGCGCCCGGCTGTCATCATCTCCGCTCGTTCGCGCAGCACTGCAACCGCAACGGCAGCGGCAGCATACCGAGTGCAGAACGTTTAGCCAAAGACAACACAGGCGCGATAGCGATATAAGGGATTTTCGTGATTATATAATCGTAGGTGTAATTTTAACGATTGAAAAAATAGTGAAAAATCTGATTATCCACAAACCTCTTGTCCGGTTGGGGCGATGACAACGTCAACTTCGTCGAGATTGTCCCGGTGCTGAGTCACTTCCGCGTGTATCTCCCGGCCGTTGAAGGTCAGGTAAACTTTTTGACCGGGGACTAGTTTTGCGCCCGTTACGAGGCCGAACCCAGGACCGATCAAGTCAGAGTCAGAATATTCTGTGCTCGGGTTTGGTGGCCGTCCGCCCATAACGGCGTCGAACCTGACGGAGTATCGGGTCTTGGGAGTGATGCTGAGACCGGGCTCGGACGCCATCGAAGCCGGCGTCTTTACGGCGTGGATTACGCCGCTGTAATACATCCCGTCTTTGCCTGGCGCGCAAACCCGCGTACCAATGATACTACGCTTAGCCAATCTCTTTCCTGTTGACATTCTGTTTCTTTTTTTACGCCTCTCACGATCGGCGGTAGCTAATCACACCAACGTTCGATCGTCACAAGAGGCGGCAGAGTGGGTATTTAAAACCGTAATTTATCGCCACGGTTAAGTTTATCCCGCGAATAATGCGATCACCAGTCGTTAAATGAGAAAGAAGCAACTACCTCTGGAACGGTGACGTAAAATTCTGTGTCTTTCAACGAGAAGGGAAGCTTGGAAACAATGCGGGACAGAACACTGAGTTTATATATTCTTTTGTTTCGAACTGTGAACATGAAACCACACGAACAAGAATCACTGGCACAAACACTGATCGCGCACCTTTTATTGGGTTTCTTTTTCTTCTACTACTCTCTCTCTCTTTGACCTATCTTGAATTTTGTTTTTTTTTTTTCACTCGAAAAAGTGGATATTTGAAAAAGTTAAAAAAAAACGAGCCTATAACAGGCGAGGCGGCCTCCGCGGCCTGAAGCCTATCGCGGCGTTCACTGAACTCGTATCAACAAAGCGGCGTGCTCCGTGACTTGTATTTGTCAGGCCGTTGTCCACATGTTTTATACTTTCGACGATATCAGTATCAAAGACGTATAATTCTTTGTACTTGGCAGACAGCATAATACAGAGTGCGATATTGCGGCTGATTCTTAGTTACCAAGTTACTCGAGTAAGGACAAGCGGATATAAAGCAATTGAAAATATGTCGAGCGACGGCATATGACGCACAGCTGAGCGGCCGGGAGGGACTGAGACCAAGCGGCTTTCACTGCGCCGGCCGGCCGCCCGGGAAAACAGCTGATAGATAACAACAAACCCACGTGACCCGGCCTCGCGCGCCCATTGGCCGCAGCCTCTGACCTACTTACTCCCATTGGCTGCTCCCACCGAGGGCAAGGAGAACGGGAAAAATTTCAGCCTAGAACCAGGCAAAGCCAACCAGCCTCGCCGGGAGGACTAGCACCGATCTCTCTGCCATAATGAATACTAGATTTTCCATAAGTAGATAGAATAGGAGCGGAATAATTCGCGGAATCGTTTACATCCCGCGTACTCGCCGCAGGCTTGCCATTAGCGGAATACGTGACACATATCGTGTTCGCCTCGGAACAATGCATTTCCTTGGCTCAGCTGTCAATATCAAACGGCCATTTTGTATCAGCTGAGAAGCGAGAAGCCGGTGGTGACGAAACGCCGCAAGTGGAGCCTCTGTCGCAGTGGCCACCGATCCGTCCCCTCCCCCGCTTCTCCGCTGCGAGTAAATGTCGTTCTGTCAGCTGGTAGTGGGATTCCTGGTATGGAGGGGGAAGGGCGCACGGCTCGCTAGCAACACGAACGGCATTGTTGCAATTCGACTTGGTATTTTCGCTGTCAGAAGCCCCGAGTTTTAGGGGGAGACCACCAACGCCTAGAGCACCAACCAGCCTATCCCTAGATTTATTTCCGTTGTCGTTGCGCAATGTGCGTTAGATGACAGCTGTTGGCTTGTTCGCGCCTAGGACTTGTTGGCAACGGCGACGTACTTCGGCGTGTAGATTGTGGCGGCCATGACTGCCACAGTTACGCACAGCACTGCGTTCTACTTTTCTACTATTGACAAATTATATAGATTATTTTAGTACAGACACGGTGCTGAATCGGGCCACGTCCTCTTATCGCACCGACATTTTGAGGCTACGCTGTGCGATAAGCAAGACGTTACGATCCATAGAATTTTTAAAGAATGTCTTGGCCTTATGTCAGCTTCTACCGCCCTGTGGTAATTCAGAACGGGCCGCGGTCCGACCGGCTGGTTCCGCAGCTCGAGCTCGGCTCCCGCTCCGCCAAGGAATGTAAATTACGCAAACCCAATTTACCGTTACCTCTTTTATTCGCTCGGCTTAGACAGCTAGTCCAGTTGACGCTGTAATGCGCTTACGCTGCATTGGCTAATGCCGGTTGACCGTCGACGCCTAGTGTTTCGACAATGACCAACAACTATTCCCGAATGCAGACGGTGCACGTTTTTCATTCGATTATCATGCAGCTTATCGAAGTTTCGCAACTGACAAATTGGCATTTCAATTTTTCATTTTTCGTTATTTGTTTTGCGTCTGTACCTCTCCGTCTTTGTGACTACCACATACATTGATTAATGGTCTTCATTGTCTTCCATTCCCCCTGTTCGACGAAACGCATCAATTAACGAGGTCAACGATTTGCCTAAAATCTCTGCGTCTAATAATTGCCATCGAGGTTTCCTCGATAAGTTTAACAATGTCAAACTAATTACATCGACCCCGGCGATGTATATCAAGTTTAAGTAGTATCGTCGACGTTGCATTTGCGCCGTGCTTATTACTCTTGTGAAGTATGCTAACTGCGGTAGTGCAATTAACAAAATTCAAGGAAAATGACGAACACGGGACGGAATATGTCGTACTCTTCCGCTTTATGTTATCATAACGCGTAATGCGGGGACTCCCATTGCTTCACCCTACCGCGTAGAGTGAAGAGTTCGACGGATGACCACCGGGGCGCCACCGGATGGACGACGAAACACGATCCAAGCCCAGAGCGCGTCATTGGTAAGGTAGGACCACCGACGGAGAGAGAACTCATTGCATTGCGATATGATGAAGCACAATGCAGCACTTTATTGGCTAAATAATTCTTGGAACACGTATCACTATTCTTGTGACGTGTCTCTCGCATTATCAGCTGTCGTATGCCGAGACTAGCGAGCTCGTACATCCGTTACCTTTTAGAAAAAAAGGTTTCGATTTATCCTGGGAGCCAATCACCAATGGCAGACTCCATTTTGTACCATATTTTCTGTTCATCGTTTCTCCAGCTGGTCGTTATACTCATATTCGTAAACAAAACTCTCTCCCACACGGCCAAAGAAGTATTTCAATACGTTGAGGAAGGTAATCTCTCCTTTCATTACCATATGCCGAACGATAATTCTCTCGAGCTAAACCTCACCTAAACTTCGGCTACCTAGATACGATTATACCGATAAGTACTACGATAGCCAAACACATCGCACACCTAACCTTAACGCGGTATGAAAATAAAATCAACAATACTCGCGCATCACTTACACGTTTGCGGGAAATAATCTAGATCAACGTCTTCATAATCTCACCCTCGTTACGAGTTTTCGATTTGCTTCGTATAATAAATAATGAACTGAGATTGCACCTCATCTCTCCATTGGCGATGGATTTGGGTGAATTGCATGTTTCACTTGAATATTTTTCAAGATCCCGTGCCGGATTTCATCCTGTGTCGCCGATGTGGCGGTGACGTGGGTGATTCTCATTACCTAGTGAATCAGCTGAGTCCTGAGGCTTTCATAACCAGGAATCAGAGTTTATTCGGCAGACCAGAGACCGAAGTCCAGCTCCTGATAAATCCGTTGGCAGCTCACTTCCAAATCTTTACAATAAAATCTGCCAAATGCATCAGCATCGGTGAAAAGGTGAGCTTTTTTTTCTCCACTCGATATGAGCTTGATCTCACGGTTTGACTCACAATAAAAGTATGAAGAGTCGAAAATTATGCAATTCTTCAAATGTTTCAGTGGCACGAAGAGTATTCCTGGTTTCCAGGATACGCGTGGAAGCTTTGCTTCTGTAGTCAATGTAGGACACACGTAGGATGGTGAGATTCGATCTTCGACTGTCTACATACAGCCGATAAATATTCAAATTCTGAAAATATTACTTTCAGGATGTTTGAGCCATTCAAAACGGCAACAGAAGACAAGATTAAGCCATCCGATGAGGGGTTTTATGCGTTAATATTGGACAGTGTGATCAGTGAAGCTTGTACGTAAGGCAAAAAAAAAAAAACCGTCTCGTGACAATTTTTAATTTTACTTGTTTAGTTCATCGTTCTGTTCTCTTTATTTCAGTTTCTAATTCGTTATTAGTGATTCCGAAGTTATATAGAAATTGATTAAATAAAATGGCAGAAACATCTTTGACCGAAGAGCAAAAGGCATTCATTGCAGAGTGTGAGGAAGAATTTAAAGATCGTTATACCGACAAAGATGAACAATTTATGAAACTCAGAACTATGGAATCCAAGGATCCGCCTATTATGGATCCATGGTATAACAAACCACCTAGAAATTTTGACTGGAGTCGTCAGAATCAGGGCCATGACCACGGAGGCAGGCGTAATCAGGGGTGGAAAAGACGCCACGATAGGTCCGACCGAAATAGTGACAATCATCATAAATATAAACGTAATTATCCGAACTAGGAAAAACATTATCATTTGACGTCGCTCAGTTGCATTTTATACATTGACTTGACCTGCGCTGCAGAAATTTGAACAATCTTAATAGGAATAATTTGGTACTGGACTTTATTGACTTACTCGGTTTCTATTATCGTCTACCCCATTTGTTGTCAATTTTTGTTATTTAAACCTTGCTATTGATCAATTTGTACGACTATTTATATTATACGAATATTTATACATATACAAGGAAGGAAGAAATAAAAGAGAATATTCTGGATAATTTTTGTTGTTTGTTTTATTTTTATTCGTTTTTCAGCGTACAATACAACTGTACAAAAGGAATGGATCCATCATAGATCTTGTTTTGCACGAGGATTTAGTCAAAGAGACCTGCAACAAAAAAATGTATGCATCAATTTCAAGATACAATCCCATGTAATGAGTCCCAGCTCAAGATTGTATCCCCACTGTGTGTGTAATAAAATACGCTCTGAATCGAGTGATCAGATATCTTACCGAATCCCATGTCGTCGTCAGATTCCTCATCAGGTTCATCCTTCTTCTCCTCCTTCTTGGATGGAGCAGCGTCGCCGCTGGCAGGGGCCGCAGCAACGGGGGCAGCTACAACATAGTAAAGCATTCGAGAGACCGGTTTAGAAAAGTCTAAGCATTGCAAAATACAGCAGATCGGTATTAATGCTACTGTACAAGCAGGGATCTAGGTCAAAGTTTTTTAACGCCAAGACCCGGCAGGTCCACAGCTCGGTTATTCTCCTCTTATTCGCTGACCGTACTAGCGGCGATGATAACTAGTCTGGTGGATGAAAAGAGGTATTCATATTCAATATGCCTGAAAATCTTGAATTTCGGATCATTGGAGTAGCAATAAATGAGGATCTCATCAGAGAAGGTCAAGCATAGAATTTTATCATGCAGGGCAACGTTTCTGGCCATCTTCAAGCTACAACGTCTCTTATTTATTGCTTCTTCAGAATGTATCAGATTCCAGTTTCACCGTTTCATAGGAAGCGAACCGACAGTGATCAACGAACAAATTACAACTTAGGAACAAACATGAACATTTTTCAATACATACCACCACCAGCTGGGGCAGCTCCAGCTCCGGAACCGATGTTTGTGATGAGGTCCTTGATGTTGACGCCTTCGAGAGACTTGGCGAAGAGACCGGGCCAGTATGGCTCGACATCAACATTCGCTGCCTTCAAGATGGTCTGGATCTTCTCGCCCTAGGAATACAATCACATATTTCAATCCGACTCTTATTATTACGTATATCTTTTATTTTCCCTTGATTTAGTAATTCGGTATAGTACCGGTTCGATGACAATAATTGTATGTAAGACACGTGTGACGCGTGACCGAAACATGCGAGAATCGTCGATGGTGGTCAGAATAAAAGGCACTTACGGTGACGGCAACATCGTCGTCGGCGAGGATGAGGGCGGCGTACACGCAAGCGAGCTCGGCTTTCGAAGTCATGGCGTTTATTATTTCGTTTTATTAACGAACCGATGGATTTGAATGAGAGTGCAAGTCGCCGATTCGGCCTTAGCTCGCGCAGAGAACAAGCACAGAAGCTAGGTGATACACCGGAAAAGTGAAAGAGGCCGCTGCCTGCGCGCGCACGCAATCGGAAGTCGCGTTGCTTCGTTGCGAGACTTTTCGATATACATGACTTGCGATCTACGATTGTTTTTTAATTAAAATCGAAGGAATATCAATATTGCACCGTGAAAAGGAATCGAGGAACCGGATTAATGATCTGTATACCGTTTACAATAGACAATAAACTGTTGTTGACATCGTTACGTATAGTTTGATGAAATTTATAATCCCTATTCCCCCATATTTTCGGGAACCAATTCTTGAACTGCGTTTCAATACATCATTACTCTTCTAGATTTGTCCAAGTCTAGAAGAGGCAGCTGCGCGAGGAGATTGTGCGGCGTGAAGGTAGGCCTGGTTCCATCTTGAACTGGGTTTCGCAATCTCGCGCCATTCTAGGATCGATTAGTGTCGTCATGAAAATGGTCGCTGTTTGCGTCGTGAAATAAAGAAAACATTCCTTACAATTGTTGAAATAATCTCAGTTACCGACGCCGGTAATTATCTCTGATCGTTCGTAACGGTCCTCGAAGTGTTTTCGTCCGTGGAAATAGTTCGGTTGGTTATATTCATTAGCCAGATGGTCAGCCGCGGAGGCCTCAAGTTTTTCCCTGGTGCAAAGTTGGAAGCTAAGGATTTCAGTGAAAAATGGTAAATCAAATTTCAATGATTTACTCGTTAAAACACTCACCCACTCGATCCCATCACTCGCGGTTACCGCAAACCTTTTAATTCCCAAAATTGACCCGTTGAAAAATACTGTCGACGGCTATCGTCGAACCATCGACACGAGTTCGAGAATACCACAGGATATTTTCGCTTCAAACTTGCCGATTAATTAACAATCGGCAATCAGTGACAACACTGGCAATCCGTCGCGTCCGAATAGCTTAAAACAAATCAATAAACCGGTTTTCAAAAAAACAAATTTCTGTCGAACTATTGTACCGCTAGTATTTACTCCTGCAAAAACACTCTCTTCGTTGTTTTTGTTTAACACGCTTTTTTTTTTATTCAAAACACGCAACTACGCGTTGTTTCTCGACGATTTAATGTCGGTTTTCGATCAGACGCGTTCTACGACTTTGATATTATTTTTAAATCCACCTGCTGATGGTTTGGTTTAACCATTGGATAACGTTCACCTCCTCGAACCCTCGACATAACCTGTAAATGTTTTATAATTCGCAACGTATCACGTCGAGTGAGGTAACTTCTGGTCATAGATTTTCTAGTGCTGCCACTTTGACGAACGAGACAAAAGTTGAATCGAGTCAAATAATTATCCCGCATATATTCGTTTCCACAGGTATTCTGCACGCGTAGTTGAGACCGACTGGGTCGAGAGAGAAGTCCTGATACATTTTGACAAATGGAGTTCCAGATTCGATGAATGGATACCGATGGACAGCTCAAGGCTACGAGTCCTGCAAGTACAGTCAAAGTGAGTTGCAATCAGTCTCATCGTCGATCATTCATTTCATGTGTGCGCGTCCGTTCTTTGACTCCAGAGAACGATTGAACTCTATTTCTGTATTTGTTCAGCTGTAACAAACTCGAATATGAACTGTGGCAGGCCTGGCGACCAAAATTTGTTAGCTTCGTGTAGTGAATCGGCATCATACCCGAGAATCCTTCTGATTTATGAATAATGATTCCCCCACTTGAACAATGTAATAAAGAGTTTTTACACTTCTCTTTCTCGTTCGGTAGGTATGACGATTATTCAATTCACGTTCTTCTCACGGGATACAACTAAAAGAATTCCGACCCCTTCTGCAGTTTTTATTAAATGATTTGTTAATATTTTCACCCACAGCTCTGTCTAATTACCGAATAAAAGTTTCATGCATGATTTTGACGTGGAAATATCGTTTCATCAATTGACGGACAAACTTGGATAGATATTGTTCTAGAAACAAAGGATTTAGTCACCCTCTCCGGAAAGTCCTTTTTCACATCTGGTCTTGTTATAAAAGGTCGCTGGGCCTGGATTGCGCCTAAATTCGATGTCCAGCACTCAACTTTATTCACGTGATAATTTGCATAGAATTTTGCGTTTCGCTGAACGACAAAATCAGAATACAAGATCAAATCGTTGCCTCATGTGTTTCAATTTGACTATAACGTTTCTACGTATATTTATGTTTATTGTTGAAACCAGAATTGAATACATTTACATATCAGTGATTTTCTGTTTTTTCACTTAAGCGAGTCAGCTTGGACGCTACCACCTCCGTAAGTGAATACCATATTATTAGCGAGTAGTACAGATTGGTGAATTTGATCCGGTGGACTCTTTTATTAGATATGATTGACACGCAAAGTTTCTGATCAAAGTGGTCTGAAGATGAACTAGCCAGTTGATCTTCCTATATTATATATTATTTATATCGTGACAAAACTCGCTCTCATATTTTGTAGAAATCTTGGCACCAATTTCACAGAAATATTGCGTTCTATGATTTACTGTTTTTTAGTCCGCATCTCTGCTCAACAACTTGTTGCTTTTGTTGGGAACAGCTGCTACCTTTACCGCTGTAGTCTTAATTGGAAATTCATTTCTGCATGAGGGGCCGTTCAGACGTTACGTAAGGGTAATTGGTAGCAGAGTATAGCGCAGGCAATGGACGCACTATCCTATAACATCTGAACAGCCCTTCGACACGGGTCGTGAATAACAAATCCATAAAGAGATTGGATAAGTTTGTTGAAACCAACGAGTAGTTATTTCGTACAGTTGGTCCTCATTCCACGTACCTCGTATTACCCAGTAATACAAGCTACTCAATCAGAATAGAACATGGTAAATATTTATTCTGCTAATTTCGAAACTGAATATGGGGGAATCTGTGCCAAATCACTGAGACATCCGACGTCTGATTTGAAATTGTAGTCTGAACCTTGGCATGAAATTTTCGCATCACATTTATCTTCATATTTCTCACGTATCGCTCATGTTCAGTAAAATGTAAGAGTGGGTTTAAATCTTCGCAGGTATGTGATGCTTGGGCATGTTCGGTATTTGTATGTACGTACGAATTATAAAATGGACTTTGGGCGAGGGGAGGAGAAGGTTGACGATGCGATTAGTCTCATCCCTCAAAGGCAATGAAAAAATGTGTTGTAACGAGTAGAACATTAAAAAACGATTTGAGTAGAGTCAGAAGTCTCCCCAACTGCATTACTCGATGGCACCAGAACAGAAAATTCATAATACATATTGCCGATAGATATTCATAGTACACACGACATAACGTGATTTCAGTGATAATGTATTTCCCAGTTGTATGATTAGTATCAAGAGAAGAGACGAAGAATGAAATCGAATTCGTCATAACTTTCAAGCATCGAGTAATGCAGAACGGAACTCTGTACTTGATTAAGTGCTTGTCTAAGTTTTCCTCAATTTCCTTCTCATCCCCTAATTCCGTTATTCACCCCAATCAAAACTCGGACGCCAGTTATCGATCTTAGACCGCAGCATCTCACAGCCAAGGTGTAATATAGAGTTCAAACTGTACAACGGCATGCTTGCATGTGCTTGCAACGACAAAGATGCCGTTGTACCGATTCGATATCCGTGTCACAGAAATCCAAGATCTGAATATCTGTGAGTATCTCGTTGAAAAAAATTGTACGACCATCAAGAATTATACTCCAGAATCGTGAATTGCTTCCGGACGTATAGAGCGTAAGAAAAAACGACAAATCTAGTATATTACTAGAAAAAATTTCCTAAAAATTTAATATCTTTCTGTAAATTATGTTTTCCGCACGCCGTGCGTAAAGTTCGATTTTACGCACGCAAGCGGGCGTGTAATCGGACTTTACCCGCGTTTGTGATATAAAATTTTGTTCGATACATGTGCGAAAGTCGTTTTTCTACTCGTTTTTCCACTCCCACTCGTGCCTAAACAAACCTTTCGCACTTGTATCGAAATATACTATTTCCGCACGCCGTGCGTAAAGTTCGATTTTACGCACGCAAGCGGGCGTGTAATCGGACTTTACGCGCGTTTGTGATGAAAAATCGTTTGTTCGATACATGTGCGAAAAACAACTTTCGCACTTGTATCGAAATATACTATTTCCGCACGCCGTGCGTAAAGTTCGATTTTACGCA
This sequence comes from Euura lappo, assembly GCA_018257835.1. NCBI lineage: Eukaryota > Metazoa > Arthropoda > Insecta > Hymenoptera > Tenthredinidae > Euura > Euura lappo. The sequence continues at coordinate 104,215 of JAEUYN010000265.1, read as the reverse complement.
CGCAAGCGTGTGTGTAATCGGACTTTACGTGCGTTTGTGATGAAAAATCGTTTGTTCGAAAAACAACTTTCGCACTTGTATCGAAATATACTATTTTTTCTTGCTACATGGGTGAAACTGTGATCGGTCCGTATAGACGGTGAAAATAAAATGTAAAAATCGAATATCTAGGGAAGGGTTGTTTATCGATCAAATAAAATGGTGGCCCAACACGAGCTTAGCCCCTCGAGAATTGACATAACCTAACCTACCTAACCTATTCTAACCTTACCCCGCGTGAGTCTGGTTTAGGGGGTAAGCCTTACGCGTACTTTCTATTCAATCGCTATTGGCTGATAGTGTCTATCCGTCGGAGTAAGTGAATACTTTTCGCCTTTAACGTAAAACTATCGATCTTCGTATCCGTAGCGCGGTGATCTCCGACTCTAAACTCGGTCGCATCGCGTATAAGCGTCACTTTACAAAGTCAAGTGGTGTTTGTGTACAAAAGTCAGCTGATAGTTCGAGGTTCGTTTGAGGTGACGTCGCGTAAATATTGTTGGTCGCCTCTCCTTTTTTTTCATTTCGTTTGTTTTCCCGTCTTCATTTCTCATCCACTTCATCGGTTTATCGTTAATAATCGTCGATGCTGACGCAGACCCAAAATCTCTATCCCAGGTGATGTTTTGATTTTCTCCAGGGAGACTAAGATGCGCGAATTCGTTGCCGATGAACGAATTCTGGCGACGTGGGCCGACGGTAGAAAATATCCTGCCAAAGTCAAGACTGTGTTGGGAAATGGTGAGTAACGAGACTACGAAAGTGAAGCTAACCTAACCTACCCTAACCTAATCTGATCCGACCTGATCCCAACCCGAGGAACGTCAGGGAATAACCATATTTGACGATATTGAATTTTTTTCTTTCACGATATTCGCAGACAGGTACGACGTTCTGTTTGACGATGGTTACGCCAAGATAGTCAGATCTTCGAAGATGACGAAAATCGCTTCCACCACAGAAAAGGTAGGCATAGATCAATTATTCAACATATTTTTTAGGTTATGGTGGACCTGGGAAATCATATTGAACACAATTTTTTCCTGTGTCAACAATTCACTGAATTATGCACTCTGAGGGTCTATTTTGAATCGAGGGAACATCCGACGTCAAGGGCGACGAGTTTCCTTGTTTTCAAAGATTCTGTTGCGCCAGTGCTTCCTTGATCTTCGATTTTTACTTCGTTTTACTTTTCTGAATGTGCGACTCGACCCTTGAGAAGCCTCTCAAGCTCGTCGCTCGCTATTGAAAACTAAAAATTGAGACGTAGGCTACATTTTTCAAGAGATGCAATCTAAGTTTACAATAATTATAGAAATTTATCGGTTGAGAGAATGATTCTTTTGTTTTCATCCAAACAGAAACCAGTAGACGGAGATTATGTAGGAAGTAAACAGGAGAGGAGAGATAAAAAGAGGAAACACACCGTTATGGATCTTTTTCAATCCAATTCCAAGAAGCGGCAGAGAACTGACTCTGAAAAGTCTCTCAAGAAAGAAGAGTCCTTGATAAGCGAGGACGATGCAAAGTCCGAACCCCCCGAGTTGACGCCTGCGGTAGCTTACGAATCTGGCACAGAGGTGCTGAAGGGTTTTGAAACGAGTAAACCAAAAGTGAAAACCTATGCTAAGAAGAAGAAGAAAGAGGCCTTAAAAATCGATACCGACAACGAAGACGAGGTCGGCCCGGAATGGGTCGACGGAGAGCCTCAAGGAATAGAGTCCTTCATCGTTGATGGTAATGAAGGTAAGCCTCTTTGAGAAAAAAAAACAACTTTACTTAGTCTCCTCCAAATGTATCGAATCTAGTTGCAGGACCACGCCGGTCTATTATCGTGGCAGATAAAAGGCTCCCGCCCGGATGGCAGAAACACTTCACCCAAAGACGAACCGGAACCTCTGCTGGAAAGTGGGACGTCTTATTCATACAGTGAGTGCGCATGCATGGGAATTGATGAGATTCGAGTGATTAATTTCTAGCTAAATCGCGTTAACTTTTCAGCAAATCAAGCGGCAAAAAGTTCAGATCGAGGAACGATATTAGAACATTCATGGAACAGCAGGGACAGTTTGTTTTTGAGCCTGAAAAATTTGATTTTTGTATCCATCGTAAGAAGAACAACAAAAACAATGCGGCTAAAATGAGGCAGGAGCCGCCGGCGGAAATGCCTAAAAAAATAAAAACTCTGCTGCCGAAAACCAAGACGCCCGTCAGCACTCCTGAGACTGCAACAGTCTCCAATTTACTTCCTCCCATCCTGACACCTGCGATCACCCCCGTCACGCCTGCCGATCTTGGTGGTAAGATAGATTTCTAATTATTTGCTTTCTGAATTAACGTCTAAGTTAAGATCGTTAAAATTAATGCTGCATTCAAATTTTCACATGCTGTCACCGCATACAGCCATCACGTATTGTAAGTAATGAGGAATTTTACATTTTACTCGTCAAATCAAAGTTCGTTAGGTCTCGGCAAACGAATATCCGTATGAAATTCCCTTGTTTTTTTGTTTTCAAAATCTGAATTTTAATGAAGATTAGACTTGGAGTTGTGATTTTGTATCGAACATGTACGTTTTTGTGTAATTACCAGCCGTTTTCATCGGAGGTCTCCGCGTTGAAATGGAAGACAGCGCCTACAAGTGTCCGAAAGAAGGTTGCAACAAGAATTTCCGTAAAGAGAATCTTCTCCAGATGCATATCAAGCATTACCATCCCGAGTATTCAAAGTTTCTGGGTTCCACGCCAAACGTGGCAGACCTGGCGTACGCGAGAACGATCGGCGAGTCGATCGAAGACATCATTCCGAAGAAACAGAACAATTTTTTGGAAAAAATTAACAAGTTTGAGAAAAAGAAGGCGTCGCAAGATAAACACGTGTCCGCTAATGAAACTGAACCGAATCGTTTGGAGAAAATTGTTCATTCAGCCAAAGAAGACCCAAAACTAGAAGTCATGTCTCCTGTCTCGAGCCAAAGCAACGACATGGACGAGGAGATCGTCAAAAAGAGGGAAGCCAGCTGCGCCATGTCACCCGGGACTCTGTTCGACTTGAAAATTAGAGAAGAAAAAACACAAACCGGTATCAAAACTTTGCTACCGGTCAGGCCTGCAGTTCCTGCTCCGGTCATGGCCAATGTTGCTGCGGAATTGCACAAATTAGATAGATCCAAGTCTTTGGACGAACCATCGGTTTCGGAGAAAGGAAAAGCGATAAGGAAGCGTCAAATGTCGGAATATAATTCGGACCACCATATGAAGTACAAGAAAAATCAGGGTAAATATTAGCAATATTCTAATATATTCGCAGTTTCGGTGTCTTGGCGTCCCTGCCATTCCGGTAGAAAAAATAATCTTCTTTTGCCAACAGGCATGCCGGAGCTTAAGGAGGATTACGGGGATTTGGACGACAGCACTTTGGACATTGAAGAGCCCGTTGCGCCTACATACAGGTTTAGTCGCAGGAAATCTGATCCAAAAAGTGACGAGAACAGTCAAAGCAGTAAGTTCCAAAAACCCGTTCAGAATTGGCTTTTGTTCGATTGTGTAGTGAATTGTAACCGTAATAATTATTTAGAGTCAAGGAATTTATTAGATATTCTATTTTATATTTTATTATTTCACTTTTGTTATTATTATTCAGGTCAACTAAACGATTTTCATCTCGAGAAAGGTGATGCCCCAAAAGGGGATGCTGCCAAAAGAGATAATAGTAATGATACTGAAGGTATAAAGCTTTTTTTTTCATAAATCTTTGTCGTGCATGAAAATTTATTAATTGCCGTTTTAATTTCTCACGTGAAAACATTTAGAACTGTTAATTTTCATGTTCATCTAACCCTCCGGACAATTGTCTTCTCGACGCTCGTGTTAGTACTATATTCATTTCTTTCGTAGTTAATTTCCATATCTAATCCAGTAGCAGTGTTTTCATGACATATAAACGGTAACTAAAGTGTTGAATTAAGAATTTCGACGTTGTAAAAGTTGAAGAAAAAAAATACCGAACATAATTGAAGCTCTGAGGCAATAGAGAAAGAAAATAAGGTGTAACTTCAACTTCGTTTGTAGTACATGTTACCAATTTACATCATTCAAGTTTCAAAAATTCTTGTTAAAAAATTGAAGCAGACTCGAATTTATCTTCAATAGTTTTCGAATCAATTACAGTTTCGCAAAGTACTCAATAACATGGAATGTGAAGTGCATGTCGACGGATCCTAAGCAGGGCGATTTCACAATACAGCCTGTACAGAGCTTTTGTATTATAGAGAGAGAGAAACTTATACAATTAATGTGAACGAAAAAAAAAAAAAACTCATTCCATGAGCGGCACACCATGCTTTTCTCTTGGGGATTTCTTAGTTGTCCGTTATAAAGAGATGTCCGTGCAGAGAAGTTCCGCTGTAGTTCCCACGTACATTAATTGTTGCAATAAACTTCGTATAAATGTTTGACTGTTAGACGGAGAGGGAGTCATGATGATGATTAACGGAGAACTGGTCAAGGTCGAACAACTTCGACGTGAAGAAATAATCAATTGCACATGTGGATTCATGGAAGAGGATGGATTAATGATTCAGTGTGATCTGTGTCTCTGCTGGCAGCACGGACACTGCAATGCGATTGAACAAGAGAAAGATGTACCAGAGAAATATGTATGCTACATTTGCCTACATCCTTACAGACAGAGGCCGTCTAAAAAATACATCCACGACCAGGACTGGATGAAGGAGGGAAAGCTGCCGAGGTAATTCAAAGATTCCTTGCCATCGTTCAGATTGTTATCGAACGTTATTTATTCATGAAAACCAATCGATGGTCTTTGTTTTTCAGTCTATCAAATCGTACTAAGAATCAATCAGCCATCGATCGCCGTACCGCGATGTTGAAGCGCTCGTACGATTTAGTTGCGGCATTGTTACAAATACAACAAATTCTCCATAGTTTGCGAGTTAAAATCAACGTTGCTCGGTAAGTGATATCTTGGGACGACGCTGTACTGAAAACTAGAGAATAATTTTCTGTATTCGTTTACTTACAGAAAAAAAGATCATCCGAAACTATATCTTTGGGCAAAAAATTGGGAGAAGATTGAGTTACAGCCACCAAACACCGATCCAGTGCCCATAATGGAGATAATTAAACCAGAAATTCAGACGGCTGAGTCGAGTCTGGACAGTTCACCCTCCACCGAAGTAAAAATTGAAATAAAGGAAGAACCAAAAGAGGAGCCGGACGAAAAGTCGATTGCTTCGAATACAGAACTGATGAAGATTCTGGAAGAAGATAGCCTTCATTGCGACGAACAAAAGAATATTAAAAAACAGGAGAGCCAAGGTGAAGGAGGTCAGATTCTTTTGGAGGCACTGACGAGAAATAGTCCGGATAAAATAGGATGCGAACCGAAAACTGAGAACACTGGTGAGACAATTACCCTAAGATACCCCAAGCAATGGATATTCGCTAATTCAACCTCCCCAGAAAAGTTGAATGATACATTTGAATATTTTTTTCTTCAGAGCCACTAAATAATCAGCCGTCAACGTCCAGAACCCCAGATCTGAACTCTTCGACTCCAACTGAGAATACTGAATCTGAAGAGTCTCGTTTGAGCGAAATGTTGCCGCTTCCGCCCTTCATACCGGAACCAGAGGCTCCAATTGATCCGGATGAATGCCGGTCGAGGCTACTGGAACATATCGACCATTTTCAGAACCATATTGATTCTCGGCTCATCACCATCGAAGCCCAAGTTTCTGGTACGCCCTACTTGACTTGATTTTTATTTATTTTTTCTGTATAATTATATGGTCTATGTAACGTATTCGTTTGTTACTTTACAGCGTTAGAGGCTATGGATCCGGACGATTCCACCTGTAATCCAGATGCCCTACCCCGAACTAAACAGACTGTGCAAATGTTACTCAGGGACTTGGCAACTGTCAGGAAACTCGCTGCTCTGTGCTGAGAATAAATTAATCCTAATAAGTTACAAAAATATATTTTATCTGCATAAATTTATTTATTTAGTATTAGACACACTTTTAGTATGAAAATTGTATCTTAGGGTCAAGGTCTCACTCGCAAGTGATCTTGAAAAATAAAAACCCTGTCAAATTATTCTTACCTATATGATCGCCGCTATTTTGCCAATTGTTGAAATCGGCTGTCGAAATAGCCCGGATTTGATTAAAGTGACTTTTATGTCTAGGATTTTTCTATCGTGGGAAACCGAACGTATTAGTTATCTGTTTCTAAACTGGGAGGATAATTTTGTTTAAACAGCATAAAACTGACGAAAAATTCGCACTGCCACTTTGTAATTTGCATAATTTTACTCGCATTCAGTTTCACTGACTGAGGCACAGTGGAGAGACAGCTGCCTTGGGGTCTTTTAAACTGCATCTTGTACATTAAATACTCGGAGTAGATTCGAGCCAATATCTAGCTTAGATAGTTAAGATGTACTATAATATAAATAACATGTACACAGCAAAGTGAAAAATTGTTTCTTTATATTTGAACCTTCCGGTGGATGAACTAGTTTGGATTGTCCAGGCAGACAAATTGGCGTCAAATTGCTAATAGAAAATAAAGAATGAAGAAAAAGTGGCGGCAGAACTTTACGCTTGAATCGATAATGTTATGAAATTTCTAAGTCGCTTTCGTTTTCCATTATTGATCATTGGGTTCGGAAATATAGTACTGAAACTGAAATTATTCCTTATGTAAAAGAATGCCTATGGTCGGATGATAGTTCGAGGAAAATTAAGGAGCCGAAAATATCGAAAAAACATCAAGCACAAGCTAATCGTGTTTTTATTACATTTCGTCTTGTATTTTTCAAAGATAACAAAAGATTTCAAGAGATTACAAAAGATTACAAAAGATTACTAAAGATTACAAAGGATTTCATAAGATTTCACGGGATACAAGAGATTCCAAAGATTTCAAAGATTACACGGATTTCAAAAGATTACAAAAGATTACGAAAGATTACAGAAGATTACTAAAGATTACAAAGGATTTCATAAGATTACAGAAGATTTCACGGGATACAAGATTCCAAAGATTTCAAAGATTACACGGATTTCAAAAGATTACAAAAGATTACGAAAGATTACAGAAGATTACAAAGGATTTCATAAGATTACAGAAGATTTCACGGGATACAAGAGATTCCAAAGATTTCAAAGATTACACGGATTTCAAAAGATTACAAAAGATTACGAAAGATTACAGAAGATTACTAAAGATTACAAAGGATTTCATAAGATTACAGAAGATTTCACGGGATACAAGAGATTCCAAAGATTTCAAAGATTACACGGATTTCAAAAGATTACAAAAGATTTCAAGAGATTACAGAGGATTGCAAAAGATTACAGATGTTCCAGACAAGGATTACAAAGTTGATTTCGAAAGATTACAAAAAATTACAGAAGATTACTAAAGATTACATAGGATTTCATAAGATTACAGAAGATTTCACGGGATTACAAAAGATTCCAAAGATTTCAAAGATTACAAAAGATGACAAGGATTACAAAAGATTCCAAAGATTTCAGAGATTACAAAAGATTACAAGGATTACAAAAGATTTCAAAGATTTCTGAGATTACAAAAGATTACAAAGATTACAAGAGATTACACAAGATTCTCGACGGGGTGTACACCAGATTACACGAGTGATTAACCCCTCGTCAAAAACATTCAAATTAGATTTTTCTGCCCATTCTAGAAGTCGGATGACTCTGATATCTGGCGTTTGCAAATCCCCAAGTTGAATTAAGTCTCAAAATGAATCATGAATGAAGAAATTGATAGTATGAAACGAGCTGGGCCGGGAGTCGCGTTCGTATTTCGCGCCAGCGTGATTCCAGCCGCGTGTGGTAATCTCACGGCCGTATCCCGCGTGGTGGGGATCGTCGTCCATGTTGGTAAGTTTGAGGGTATGACGTCAGAGGGTCACAGAACGGCCGCCGAGGTGTGGGCTCAGCTCGCTCGCTCCGTTATGACAATATACCGCATAAAATAAGTGATACGTACATCGGTGAAAGAGTTTTCCCCCACCGTTAATTTCGTTGTAAATAATGTATTTTATACTTGACCAATAAAAAGGTATCAGTGCGTCCGTGCCATGTGCAACTCAGCGTGTGTGCCGAAAACTTGATTTTCGAACCAAGTGGGGGAGTAAAACTATAGGAGAAAATAAGAGGAAGAGGAAGAGGAATAAAACTAAGGAGTAGCTACGACGACGACGACGAAGAAGAAGAAGAAGAAGAAGAAGTTGGATTACTTTTGTTAACGCGCCAGTGTGTGGTGTTGTAGTCTGTATTCTTTTTTTTTTCCCATTCGTGACTCGTGAGTGAGAAGAATATCAAGATGGCGCATAATTTAGCACCAAGCGTGAATTGTTCGTTAGACGACATCGATTTGAACGCCTTGAAGGTAAACAAAAGCGAAGAACGCGTCTATCAATCCGCTATAATCGTTGCTTTGTCGATTCTCCCGAACCCCCCGTCTGGTCATATCGCGAACTCGAGGGTTGGGTGGGTGGGTTCTCGTGCCGTTGCCCGCGGGTCATCGCCGTTTTTATTTCTGCTCGGTTAATTAACCGATCTTCGTGTTTCTACTCTGTTCTAGGATCCAGCTGGGATATTCGAGTTGATCGAGGTAGTCGGCAATGGAACTTACGGCCAGGTCTACAAGGTGAGTTGTTACCAACCGACTAATATACGTGCTACAACAACGTACACAATATTTCCGTGACATGTCACCAACACGCGGAGACTACTCAAATTAGAGACGTTAACGCGTCGATGTGTGCGTCCCCACATGCCGAGGTCCTCCTCATTTCCCAACTTCACGGGATTTCTCTTTCTTCGGTCAGTTTCGGTCGGAAATCCTCTCTGCGACACGATTTTTCTACATTATCGACACACGCAGCGTTCGCCCTCCATTCCTGTTTATTGTATTCATCGAGATCGGCCAGAGCTGGGCAGCGAAGGTTGGCTGGCCCCGGTTATTCTGAATCTACGTCGTGAAAACCGTTCAACAGCTTCGCTAGATTCCGCGAGCTCTGCGTTGTGCGTCTATAATTATACACGTGTCAAAAACTCCATCGTATTTACGTACTTTGTTCTGCGTTATACCCTTTAAACGCAAAGCGAGCTGAGATTGGCTCCCCGCGAACTTTGAAGAAAGTCGCAGTCGTTGCTTCGGGTTCAGGTTTCAATGTCAGGTGAATCTAACTGGTTTCACGTGCGCCCCATGCGCGAGGGCCCCGCATGCATGCGGCATAAAAACCGACTTCCCACAATCGATGCCGGGAACGATGGAATAAAAGACTCGCGTTCATCCTTATGTTTATTTCTTTATTTCCATTTCCATTGCCTCCCCCTCTCTCGTCGTCTGCCTCTACATTCGGCATTCCCGGAACGTGACTTGACTATACCCAAATTTCTTGTCAGGCATCGTTTCTTCTCGTTTCACGGATTTCATGCCATGCATGCCGTAGAATCAGCTGCCTGCGATTTTGATAACACTGACAATCGTTGGGCACTGAAACTCTCCACAACGGTAGTCACGAATTCGAAACGAAACACGTGTGCACGTTTTCTCTCTGTGGAGTGGTGATTGTGTTTTATCATTTTGACCGGTCAATAGATGGACTACGTGTAAAATGGATTAGTATTCTCTTTTCTTTTTCTCTACGAGACGTAAGCGTTTATTTTTACACATGAAAGACCACATCGATGATTTTCTGATTGTTTCGAATCATCCTGTTTACTTGGTTCGCGAGAAACGGAATAAAATAGTGATAAACGAAACGGGATATTTAATACATGCAACAAATTCCTTGCGCTTCACTCACACCTGCGGCACAACGAACGTACGGATATGCTGCAGGTATATCGGGGCCCATAAGTAGAGTGGTGATTCATCCCAGAGAAATCTCTTTCTCTATACGTTCGGTCTATGCTGATCGCCCTTGAGAGGCTGGAGCTGGTGGTAATATTAGGGTTGAAGGAAGAGGATGAAGAGGGTCATTGGCTGCAGCTGCATCGTCATTCGAAAAATAAAATTCTAGGTTCCCACAAGCGCCTACAGCTAAAGAATTTGAATTCAGTGGTCTGTAGCAACGACGAATTGAAACATTCCGAGTCTGGTTTGCGGGATTTAGAAGTAATGAATCGGACTGCTCGATCCAGATGGCAGGAATAAACACGACAATGGAAACGAGTAGTACCAATCCTGTCTGTGGTCTGTGGTTCGGGACATTTGAGTAAACGGAAGCGTAGCCGCTTGTTTGTTGTTCGCCACGTACGTAGGCCGGAAAGTATCTTTCTGCAGTTTTATCCGCTTCCGTCAGTTGCAGAAAGAAAACCATTTATAAGAAAATAAATAATGTAGCATGAGAATGAAATGAAATGGGTAAACGAGAGGGGAATAATAATTGTTCTCTGTAACTCGTAAATGCTCCGCGTTACGAGCGTGATATAGGATTTCCAGGAAAGACACAATCGTTTGTATATGTACACATTGCCCCAAGTATAAGCGTTATCTTGAAGCTGATTAATTGTTCTAACATCGCACAATGTCTGTCGGCTGACGATTATTCGCAGCCTGACAGGCCATTGCTGCACAATTTATCACCATCGGGCCTAGCCGGCGTATAAATTTTTTTTCCCCTCAAACATTTTTTTCGGACCATTGACTCGAAACTATCCGCGAACAATATTCATTCAATTTTATACGTTATCGGAACATAACTGGAGGCGAGGGAAATGCGATTCCTTCTACTCCTGCTCCCTGTGTTCTCGAAAATATTATTATGCTAAAACCATCTGGATCCTTATAAGTATTAGATGGGAAGTTGGTATTATTTTTCTTACACAATGAAGTCAATTCCAAACCTCAATGATTTACCACATGCTGTGATGTGAGGAAGAGAAGAATAGTACATTATGTACAAGTGCGGAAAGTGGCCGATATCCGTCGAGTGTGAGGCTAGCAGTGCGAGCCGAAGGCAGCTATTACATATTACAAGACGAGTTTCACTTTGCGCACGCTACACAGGGTTTAGGAGCGGGTGTCACAAAAAATGTATTTTGAGCATCAATGAAACGACTTGAAATATGTATATTGGACTTACTTTTCCTTACTTTCGCACGAGGATAATCGAACGATGATGAACCTTGGGTGTTGTGTTAGATAGGCGCGAGTATTAATATCTCGTTACTTTCGACGCCGATGGATGTTTCCCCTCAGAATAACAAGCCAAGGGAGGACGATGTGACGAGAGTGTAGAAAAGATTCCTCCAACCCACTTCACTGCGGACAGGTAGGGACTGACAGTTATTCGAGGGAGGGTGCAGGGTGGATTCCTTAAATTGGACGCCCACGCATGCTTGTGCGAAGACCCTGTGATAACCGCAATCACATTTTCTGACGGTACGTCGAGTCGAAACTCTGGGTAAATGTGAGAAGAACATGATCTGGAAAATGATTAGTCATTTCCCATAAGTTGAACGAAATCGGTCGAGTTTTACGTTCGTACTCTACGGTCAATGCTTCTGTTCAGAATCAGTACTGACCACAGACTTGTAGGTCATCGGTCGCGAGGCTACTTAAGTCACGTATCAATTTCTGTGCGGTTGAAATATGTTTCGAGGAATCTGAACGGTTCCTTCTTCTTCAGATTTCGTACACATGAAAATGTCACGTAACGGCAGCTTATGAGGTTGCGAGAAGAGTGACGATGTGCGGGACTGACTAATCGAACGTCTGAATTCATTATTTCAGTCGCACTTCAATGTGACATGGCGAGGAAGATTTCTAAATGCGTAATAATCGCTCGATGGCTTGAATAATCGATGATTGAATGTGGGTATTCACGATGATTTCCTCACGGCCCAATGAATTTTGCATGGGTTCCTACCTATCACGTACGCAAAGAAGAATTAATAGCGTCCTTGTGAGTTTCTTGGCTTAATTTCACATTTTCGAAAGTTTCTACCCACGCCATACGGAACACAATTACGTCGACTCGCCTATACGTATACTTTCGATATCACAACAATATCGGGTCCTTCTGGTCCGCATAACATGCTGCAGGACAAGGAGGAAGACTGAGAGCTTCGGCGCACTCGTGAAAGTATCAAGTGTCAGATTGTCAGCTGCCCGTAAAATATTGATATCGTAAGATCGCGTCGATTCCCATAAACCAGCTATCAATAAATGATCCATTGCTGAATAAATTTCTATCCGCAATTTCGTTTCCTCCACGTTTTTGGGTTTCCCTTGATGTATCGGACAAATTGACGATTTTTTCTAGTTATTTCGTGTGAGCAATGCTCAACGTGTGACCCCTATCCAGTTGTTGCGATGGGCCGAGGCAATTAGTCGTTAGGGCGGAAACCAATGGTGTTCCCGCACGATACCCTTTAGTTCTAATTAATTAATCAACCGAGAATTAAGTCTCATCTTCTCTATAGACGGTATAGTATGTAAACCGCGTTATCTATTCTCGGTGTGGCACGGAAACAAGAGAAGAGAAGGAACAGGATGTGATAATAATTTTCCGCGATGGTAAAACCGATAGAATAAAGTATGCATCTCAAATTTCTGACACTCGAGCCTCGGAAAAAATTTATAAAATCTCTTGCATCCGATCGGCGCAGATTTTCCTAAAAAAATCACGAGACTCGTTGTGCAGCCTGTAAAGAATTACGGACCGAAGCCGTTCCACGAGGAACAATTTCACCCAGCTATACGTCGATGTACTGGAATTTAAATAAATTAAACGGGCAATGAATCAACGCTTCAACAGTATCAGTCTACGCCACGCCGAGTATGTGTGAATGTGTGTAAATTCGAATACATGCATTCGTATCCGTATCGATACTCGGGAGCGACGTCACGCTGAACCACCTCTACAGAGTTATTTACTATTAACTGGCGTTTACGTCACTACTTTGTATGTTAGTCACCAAGCAGGATTGAACCTCTGTTATATCGATGTCCAATCGCATTATATTTCAAGTTTTGGACCCGTCTGGTAATACCATGTAATTGTAGATTTTTTTAGGAAGGAATTCACTTTCAGTCCTTTTCCAAGTAATCAATGATCGTATTGAGATGCAACGGGTCACGATGACTCTTGCCCGCGCGTGACTCAGGCCTCTGGAACTCGGAGTCAGCTTCCGGATGAAAGCAGTGAAATGATGTGTCCTATTCAGCTTGAAAATAATGACAGTTTAATTTTCATCTGACTTTATTCTCTTGTGACGACGGGTCTTCATCTCGATGTCGGTCTCTGTTTATGTCAAACGATTTCAATAGCATTTTCATCTCACATTTCATGAACAATCGAATGTGATGAGAACTTGAGCAGCTTCAGTAAAACAAAGCTTGCTTTACATATTTCATGATAGGAACATGTAAATTGTGAAGACTCTGGGTGGCTCCGTCGTTGGGCGACATTACCCCTTAGCGCTAAGGCATATCTTATAAATAGCATAAGTACAACGAGATTGGAGTAGCTCCGTTTGCCTCACGGATGAAATGAAACAAAATGGAGAAAAATGAAATCTGTACCCAAATATCATTTGTCTTTACTCTTCGAGTATCTCTTTTCCTGTGGTTATTTCCGCTCCGTACTGTGGCGTGAGGCGAGTGGTAAAACTTTGTTAATATGTGTTTGAATTATTCGTAGCACACATTGCTCCAGGTTCCAGCCCACGTGTTTGCGCTGTAATTGTAATTCGGACTTCTTTTATATACGCTAGTTAAATCATCAATTATATTTGATAAGAACTAACAACCAGAAATGCAGTTGATGCCGGAGATACTTATAAAACCTGCGTTGGCGTTCCATCTTGTTGGGACTGTTACTTGTATGGGTACCTACGGTTGATCAAGAATCACGTCGTACGGTGTCGACTTTGTAAATTTCGCAACATCGATCGATTGATGATTTCGGTCTCTTATTATAATCGCAATGTCATTTCTTTACGTTATTCCACTAATGAATAATGACGTATATAACCGTAATTTCCAAAAACATATCTATGCCACGGTTCGGCACACTTGTTATAGCCTCGACAGACAATAGTGAATATTATATTATAGTATCCCCTTCTTCCTGTATTATGAACTTATCCGCTCCACATGTGTAGTCTATCAACGAGGGACTAAATAACGAATATTATTCCGATTCTGTAGCCACCCAAGCGTTGAATTTGCATGTAGATAATGGGATCCGTAAGAGAAATTTGAGCCCTAGGATGCATACACCCTGCGTTGCTACGCGGCTGATTGATTTTCTGAGCATGGTTTCAGGTAAGACATGATGTCCCGCTTCGAATCAAGATGGGGATCAAATCTTAGCAATTTTAAAAACTTTTATTTTGGGGCAAAGAAGAATTTTTCAAATAGCAAACGAGGAGCTTAGTGTGCGCTAATAAGTCATTTTTTGTTGTTTGAAGAAGAAAGATCGCTCGGCGGATGGAAAGCTTACAACTTTTTTCATAAACTCATTTCATTTACTCACCTTTCTTTGGCCCATAGATGCCAAGATATTCAGGTATGCGAGTGACGTGAGAGAGAAGATACAAATCAGTGAAGCGTATATACAGGTCCGTATGTGAGGCGGCCGAGGCCCACCCCGTATGTGATTGGACGCGACCGGGTCTTTGTTCGAGAGTTTTGCAGTTTGAAAACTGTGAGCGCTCGACGTCTAATGCATGCAACAGACGTATTTTGGCGAGGGTGAAATTTCGTATCAGTCTTGCCAGTCCGTTTTTGGTACCTACGAAAGTTTTGCAATACCTACTTGCAGATACGTGAGAGAGTAGAAATATATTTTCAAAGACAATACTGTAATTTTGAATCCTCATAATTTGGCCGTCTTTGACGCTCTTGTGGTCAGCAGCGAAATATTACAACAATCGGACATAAATAGTACCATAATTAGGAGATTTCAAGGTGCTAATTGGGCGTTCGCTTTCCAATTTCGATATTTGACTCTTCAATTAGAATTTTTGATTGCAATAAATAACGTATAACTAACGGTGACAATGAGCTGCCAGGAAATAGGTACGTTGTGCTAGCAGCGCGCGCGTATTATGCGAAACCACAACTAGGTGTTGGGTAATCGTGGTAAATAGATTAGTTTTCCGCTTAGCATGAAAAGTAGAGCGGTCGACTAACCAGACGAAAAATCAACATGTTGGCAATTCCTTGACAGTAGATTGAGGTTTCGTTTAATTGTTATGGTCTCGAACATGTGTAAAAAAAAACGTGTGACGGAATAACATGGTGGCCACTGGTTAGAAAAAACCGGGAAATTAGGGAAAAGTTAGGAAATTCGAGAAATGATCAGGGAAAGTCAAGGAATTACAAGACAATACAAAACAAAACGAAATCAAAGATCCCCAGCGATTTTTGTTTAAGCGATATTATAAATAAATGAAGTTTTCTCAAGAATCATTTTCTTTCACCATTGATTCAGAGCATTATTTATTACATACTTGAATGACCAATAATTCGTCATTCGATAATTTGGTCATTACAAGTCAGGTTTTTTTACCTTTTATATTGACCACCGTTAATAACCGTCAACGAAGAAATTTTCGTCCGGGTAAATGACCGCTCCGCTTTCCGTGCTCGGTGAAAAAAACTAATCTATTTACCGAGATTATCCGCCACCTAGTTGCGGTTTTGCACAATATGCATGTGCTGCTGCGAGCACAATGAACTTATATGTCAGCACCTCAGCGTTAGTTGTGTCATTTATCGCGATCAAAAAGTCGAAGCAATACTCGGAGAGCACCTAATTCCCACATGGACCACGCTTCTCTACCCCAGATACGTGCCGAGTATTGTGTGCTTTGGTAACAAGACTTCGTCATTGGCAACTCGACTCAATTCCGTTGAAAAAAGTATTGGGATATTTCGAGACTGGAAGACCCATTTCGTCGACGAGTCAGGACGCTGTGTGCAAAACACTGCTGTTCACCGAGTTTAATCACTTCATCGGACAGCTTTATTCGAAATAAATCCACCCCGTACATGAGTTGACCACGGGATAATTTTTCATCTTGACTGGAAGATCTTTACGGTCCTCTGTGACAAGACCATGTCTTGAGATTGCAGCCCAACTGGAATTATTTCTGAAAGAGATGTCGATTATAAGTTTGTACCGGCTGGTCTAATATTTCAAACGAATACGTCGCACGCAACTTATCATTTCGTTATTTCTCATAAAAAAAGGAAGTCGTACGTGCAGAAGAAACTGCTACTTTATTCAACGTGGGAAAGTATTTTTGGGTATCGGGGTCAACAGCGTATGAGAAAATCGTACAGCAATCAAAGGTTGGATTGATTCTCGTCTCGTATCACTGCGCGCTCTGAGTTCCAACAGTTGTATTATCTTATCTTATCGATTCATTGTACGGTTTCGAGTTACAGAATTCGTTTACCGATAAACAGAATCTGAATCACTATTTCTGTCGGACGATATATGCAGCGCATGACGCAGAAGCGCTGGGCGATAATCGCTGATAAATGGCTACGGGGTCCACGTTTTCGTTGTTGAAAATATTGTCAAATGCTGATATCGACTGTCCTCGCAGGAGACGCGGAAACGTTGCTATCAACACGAGTTAACTAGTCTGACGCAAAGCAATCTGAACAACCACACAAAGAAAATTATACTTTTACTTCATTTTTTTTTTCAATTTCATTTCGTTATATGACCAATATTTAACGGATTTCGTTACTTTTCATTACTTTTTTTTACCACCCCGCTTTGGACATGCAGCATACACATATTCCTTCCGCACGACGTGCTTCGTGGGGCAAAAAATGTACGGAAAAACAGACTGGCAAAGAGTCAACGCTTCAAGGCACGAATCTCCAAATTTAGCGTCTTCCACTATTAACTTGTTGGTCCTCCAGCAACGATTCAAGCGCAGTATATGCGCGCATATAGACCTTCCACCTATCAATTTTCTGTTTATAAATAGGTGTCGAAAGAACTGAAGTACATATTTGAATTCAGATATTGCGAAGCGTTGCTATAGAACAATTCAACGACTTTAAACGAACTTGAGAAGAGATCTGGAATCCGATTTTTGTGGTCAGATTCGGGGAAATACCTTTTTGTTCGTTGATATTTTTCATCTTCAATCGTTCATCGATTATTTACCCCCAACGAGGTATCTGCGACGGTACGTCACAACGATGAGACCAGCCAACCAAATGTGGAACGATGAGACCTGCCGACCGAATGTAGAGCGATTTACGGTGCGATCCGTATATATATGCGCCTCTGTAACGAGGGGAGCACGTTGAACCGTGGATTGCTATCGCATAATGTGTCGTCGTATCGGTAAAAAATGTAATCTTAATCCCCGATTAACACCGCGACTGCAGTATATCGAGTAGAAGATTTCACCGATGCGTTTAGTCTCCACGCGGCTCGTCGGACGAGGGGAGACTATCGATCGAGAGCTACGTCAAGCTTCTCCAATTGAACTACTCTCCGGTGACCTATTCAGCTGCTGTCTTTTATCTGGACCACCAGGGTCTGCCTCGCGGCTCGCCAACTTTCGAGAGGATGAAAATGAAAAGCCACCACTCTATCATCTTGCGCCTCTCAAAGGCTCCACAGCGCCATTCTAAGCTTGAATGACCGTTCGAAGATACTAAATTCTACCTCTACTTCGTTCATAGAGTTATTTCTGATCGTCTTACTTATATTACTTTGTGTTTATAAATATTTATACGCGTACCGCAACGGATACGCTTTTCCAGCTCTTGGTTCTTATGAAATTGATGCGGAATAGAATTGGTAGTGAATTTCCTCCGTTATAAATGAACCATTCAACCAGGATATTTGAACGAACGAATTACGTCTGTAAATAACTTTAATTTCTATACTGTAACCACTTGCACGCTACTGTTATTCTTATTGCTATTATCTTATCATTAACAATTGTTTCTACACGGGAATGTTCCGACGGTCAAATTCCTCGTTCCCTGCAGTGCAGGCGGTTGCACCGAAAGCAAGCTAGTCGATGTCACAACTCTGTTTCCGTTTCCATTTCCACTTCGATTTCGACTAGGACTCCCGGTTCTATTGAACCACGCTATCGCTTCGTAGTGTCGGAACGAACAACGCTTTTCAACGTCGGCTGCGACAATGACTCCTTTTAGGGAGCTGCTTTGAGCTATACGTTTGATACTCATCAACACCCTTCCACGTGTATGTACATAAGAGAGACGTGGCTGGAAGCATTCTGCCGCACCTGGCATCACTCGAACTGCTCCGTCTGCGCTTTGAGTCGAGCATTGCTCCTCGAATCGCGCTGTAACTTCGCTAAACAGCATGTTGGAGACTCGAGTGTGCGTAGACTCAGGAAAACGTCCATCGAGCCGCGTAGTTCAGGTTCTTCCTAAGATTTCACGAGGGATTCGACTAAACTTCAATTTACAACCTACACTCGACCTTAACCTCGCGGGTCTGAAGGTCGGCCAGTCGTTACACCGTACCCACTTGGCCTCGTTGCGTAGGCGCACCGACGATTGACCTGGGCGCCTCGGTCTCCAACCCCTTCGCCTTTCCTGCTCAGGAACCTCGCAGAGCGACATGAGACGCGTGGACGAAACACGTGTCTCTTCCTCTGCCAATCCGTCAGTCCGCCGGCTGGGTGTGGCCCCACCGCGTACCATTGTCACAGCAGCACTTGACCGCAACCGAGGGCAGCCGTTGCGTGCTTTATTGTCGTTTATTCTTTTCATTCTGGTTTAATCGGTTGTAAAAATTGAGATATTATGGGTCTATAATTTGAGGACTTAGCGTTCGATGAGTAACCGACTAGAGCGCATGATGTAACCGCTATTTTGTCTGCTCAATAACATGAGCGTGTGCTGATTGACTTGACCAGTGGTGGAAGAGAACGTCGTACTGTCGAACCTTTATACAGCTGGTATCAGCGAAAGCAAATTAGGAACGAAAACAACCTGACGACATTACACAGGATTGTTTCAATTGGCACATGCATATTACGAGGAAGCGTCGCAGTTACAAATGCTCGGCACTGCGCTGGACAAGCAATCAGTTTTAACTGGCAATCGACCCGAATCCGTGAATCAACCTCTAAACAAACTGACGCCGTCTCGATTTTAGACCTGCAGATCTAAAATTCCTAAAGTTACGACCGTGAATTGAGTCCTGGTGCCTAATTACTGGTATACCGATTAAAATTTTGATTGGAAAATGTGTATTCACTTAGTATTGAGCATTATACTGTCGTTCGTGCCGGTCACTGTGGTCAAACGAACAAGTTTGATAGCCTGTTTTTTTTTTTTTTTTCTACAGTTAAAAATGAGACGAGCTAAGAGGCGGGAGCTTGTAGCAACCGGCATCTCATCCTTTTAATTATAATTAACTAATACCTCAATATCGTAGTTGAGCTATCCTTCAGGCAAGTCTGAGCTGAAGGAGACTCACGCGACTTGACATTATTATCATATTTTGACACATACACACTCGTCTATACGAAGCGACGTCTATGAAGTCAGTGCGTGCGAAGGGTGTTGACCCCGTCCCTGACGGAGGACGAGGACGGGAAGCCAACGCGCGCACTGGTACACGAAACTGTGTTCTAGGTACAGATAATGCGGGCCGATAAACCGTGCCGCTTAATGCACGTAAAATATAATTAGAGTATTTAACACATCTGCATTACGAATATAAGTATAGTGTGTGTGTCGTAAAAGAAGCATAATCATGCTGTCGCTGAACCGCGCCCTTGCAATCTCTCGCATGCCATCGTGTATGAAGACCGGATGTATTTCCCTCTATTTCAAATATTTTTAATATAAGTAGTATATGCGACACAATATTCATTTCAGAGATAGTGACGTCAAGTTTGAAGTGATGGAAAATTAATCATTTTGGAAATTATCAGGTTTATGTCGACTCTGCGAAAACGGGATTGACCTCAATCTTGACATTCGCACTGATCCGGAAAGTAGAATTTTTGATTCAGAACCCTCTGAGTCTGCTGTTATAAAAATTGCAATCTTATATGTTAACGGTTGAATGGAATAAATGCCGTTCGCCAAAATTTAGCCAGTTCTAGTTTGATCTGTTCATTCATGACAAGAGTCTGATTGTGAGCGGTTCTGTTGAACGGAGTTGTTTCAAAAATAGAATAGCTTTTCGACCAATGCGACGCTTCCTTTCATTTATATAGCTTCGGCGCTGGTTCTCGTTGAATGGAAGCCAATATTATATCGACGTCGAGATGGCTCGTACACGGATGTTGAGAAGTCTGCCCCATTCTCTCCGCTACAGTACGTCCAAGATAAGATTCAAGTCCTACGTGAATGCGTACAAGGGTATGACTATACCTCGACACATCTACACGCGCTCAGGTCACAATGTTCGAGACATTTGTTTATGTGCGGTTCCTACGGGAGTTTAGATAAACGGACAAACAAACGGTAGGGACTCACAGCTGTGCTTTGTTAGTATTCCGAACTCGGAGGTGTGCCAATGAAACGCTTCTGTACAATGCAATGTGTCCCTTCAGGATCCAAGGTCAAGTATAATAACTTGTGACCAGAAATCAATAAAAGCAAGTTTATTGTTTCTTCTGTCAATTGTTCAAGTAATCAAACAGCAAAGCGTCAAGGGGTTCGAACTGGGATATTCATCGACTTACAATAAGTGACCAATCGCAGAGATAATTCGTGGGAATTGAGGAAGCAGAACTAAAAATGGAAACAAAATAATTCTCCGAGAATGCAGTTTGCCACGTGTTTGCTGTAATCCTCTGCTCGAGCGTGCAGCGTAAATTATTCTCGCGCTTCACTGCCAAGTATTTTATTATATACGCAAAGTTCTTCGCCGTAGAACATTACTGAGTTGCGTTCATGGATCCCGAGGCATTTTGCACGCGCGCCAAAACTGTACGGCATTCATTATTCGAGAAGATATGTGGAGGTGTGGTACAAGAACTCTTGATTTTTTTACGATATGGGTGTGGGAGCCACCACAAGATAACGCCCAACTTGCGGTGATCAATGAAAAAAAAAAGCGGAAAACATTTCAGTACGAAAGACTCTGCGAGTCGAGGTTCTCACACAATACCTAAGACTTCAATCAATGTTTGATTACACGAGGAAAGTTTGTTCGATATAGAGTGCCGTCGTACAGTAATTAAAATAAGTATTGATCAAAAGTTCAATCTTCATTGCCCATA
Source organism: Euura lappo (assembly GCA_018257835.1). Taxonomy (NCBI): domain Eukaryota; kingdom Metazoa; phylum Arthropoda; class Insecta; order Hymenoptera; family Tenthredinidae; genus Euura; species Euura lappo. The sequence goes on along the minus strand of JAEUYN010000265.1, from coordinate 82,893 downwards.
AAAATGAATCTACCCCTTCCCACACTCGAAACGTTAAGCGCGCGTGTCAAACAAAGTGAGTTCTCTTTTTCTCTTTAAATATGGAGGCAACCTTGTCAGAAGTTAGGTAGATGATCTACGGATCATTAAAGCATGTGAAAAATAGAGTGAAAGACTTTACCCAGTAAATGAATTACTTAAAAATTATCATTTGCTTCAAATATATTCACTCAGTGCAATGCTCATGGACGAGTCAAATCAGGTGAACTTTTCTTGCGTCACGGGCGTCCAATTCTGTCAAGTAAATCGGTTTACCTGGTACTGGACATTTTTTTCAGTCCAGACACGAAGATCGAAGAAGCATGACTTTCCCAGGACATAACGTATCCAAGATAGGATAATTTTTTGAGATTCTGGAGTTAGATTGTATCGGGATAGTCTCACCGAGATTACAGGTTAGGTGGCGATACAAAGTCAAGATCGTATATTCGGATGGCGGCCACTAAAACATCGGTTGCACGAGTGTAAAAGGTCAAATAAGTCGGAAAGCCAGAATAGTAAAATTATACCACTTGCGTTTGGATTTTTCAGGAAGTCTTTCAAACAGTTTTTCAGCTGACGATATCTTAGATTTGGAAAAATTACGTCGTTCAAAAAGGTATAATCCAATCCATAACAATCGCAAGTTGCTTCGAATAATGAGATCGACTCTGCAATTTAAGATTCTACGAGGAAACAACATCGGTTCAAACGGATCTTCGTGTGAATTATAGCATAGTGTTTCCAGAATATGATGCAAAACCGCTTGTTTATATCCCGATGAACTCTCATTCTAATCTTGAGACTGTAATCATTGAATTGCTAAGTGATTTGGGGAGGAGTTGTAGCCCGAGGCAAGAACTGAATGTATTTCGTTACTCTCTCTCTATCTTCCAGTCTTGAAAATGTATTCTGGATTCCAATCGACTAACTTGTCAGTTGTCTACCATGCCCGAGTCAAATAAATTCGTAACAACTACTTGGTTCACGGTCATCGAGTTGAGCCTGTCGTCTTTCGAGTACTGATCGCGTATGTTGGGGCAGATAAGCCTCGAGCACCACAGGCCGAAAACGCTCTGGCGAAAGGAAAGACTCGCGAGGCCATTTTGGAAGTGACCACGGTCACATCACTCTCGAGTATTTTAGAGCCAAGGTTCAATACATGTCCGATGTACACGGACCCCTTGATTTGGAAGAGTTTGATGCCACATCGAAGCGGCTGCAACCGCCGATTATCTACTCTGCACTCTCCTCGTGTTTGTCTACCCGAAAAGAACGATTATGTACATTCGAGACGACTAAATTAACATGGAACAAGAGTTGTTGTTGAATGCCCAGGTTACTAACATTCGACCGATCTGTTATCCGGCTCCCTGTGTCTTGGAAGAAGCCAAGTCCCTCGTCGACTCGGCCGCGACAGAGTCTTTCTACATATCCCAAAATACAACTCGCCTCTCTCTTCGTGCACTTGGCTTCTGGAGATGAAAATACCTCGCTACTTACAATATGCACAGCTGCCTGCCCTTGCAGCCTTTACTTTCTGGAAACCACCGTTCTAAATCTAAAGATTTCACCTTGTTCGAATGTCGGCTCCTTCAAAAGTAGGTATTTCTCTGTCAAAAATTGAAGGCAGGTGTGTGAAATCTCCCCGAGAGATTATTGAGAGGAAAAGTATTTCGAGTGAGTTATATGCGAGCGTCCGTAATTTATTCTCTGTCAATAGACCGAGAATTCTATGTTCGTGGAAAAGGCCCGGGAAGAGGAAGCTCGGCCTCCCATACTCATCAAATTCACTGACGTCAAAGGAGAGACCGCTGTAATAGGCATCTATATTTGGCACAGTCCGTGGCTAGTCGACTCAGTGATCCTTCACAATCAACTCATGTATTACAGAAGGAACCTTGGAAGCTCCAACTCTACATACGAGTCACCATTCTTACCCAATGCACATCATTCAAAAGAAAAAGAATCACTCTCACTTTGAATGAACCCGAAAAGCAAGAGTTTGTGAATAGTGAAGACAGCTTGTTTTAAGCACCAGCTGAAACTACTGGTCGCAACGCATAGACTTGATTTCCATAATCATCTTTCTTAGAACGAAAAGAGTTGCAATAAATAGGCCGGATGATACTTTCTCCTTACCCCGGCTGCTTTATCGTGATAATCTAATCGTATGTCGTCTCCTTACAAGTACTTCCTCGAGCAGGGTCACCAACTTCACTTTGAATCGTCATGTCACAAGCTGAGCTTCTCGGATGATGTAATCAGCCTTGGGTAACAAAGAGTTTCAGTTTCTAATCGAGATTGATCATGAATTCATAAATATCCTGATGGACTGCGTTGATTTCAAAAGTTGGCAGTCGTGAGCTCGCGGGATAAGTCCGCAGTCAGCTTTCTGGCGAGGTAGGTATAGACATTAGATTATGAGATGAAACGGCATTAGAGGAAGTTTCCCGTTTCTTTACGACTTCGTGCAATGTTATATTATTTTTTTTCACGGAAAATCTAAGCTTATAATTAGAGTCGTAGCTATAAGCCCGCATTTCGGAGCTTCGAAATCCGCTGAGTCACGTTTACGCAATTTAAATACGTTCCGGAAATATCCAAATCGACCGAACAGCGAACGAGTAAGCACATCAATTCAGTTACACTTACCCATCCGCATTTGAAAATTGCAGCAACTTTTGTACCAATAAATACGAACCTACGGCTCACTTTTAGTGTGCCGTATAATGAAAACGATGTCTTCACACACCAGACTAACAGTGTCGATTTATAGTGAAAAATATACTTCCGATATAATTACATGGCTTATTTTACAAACTCTCAGATGATTTAATTGGATCGGATCAACTCTTCTTCAACACTTGGCAAAAGAAAAGCGATTTTTGAATGTGGTATCTTTTGAATTATTTTCAAATCAACTCCACGCTATTTCAGAGTAGGAAAGTCGAGGTTTATCGAAATGTAAAGTATTCCGGACGCTCTAACGAATGCGATACTACGGCGGAGAAGAAAGGATATCATTTTCTCGACCGAGATCCCTGGGCTCGTTTCGCTAGAAAATTGATACTTTTCAAGAGCGGTATAAAAGTTTTATGACTTCATTGCGTCCGAGGTTGAGAGTGTGAGATACGGATGCACAGTCCGATCCCGGGTCTGACCTAGTGTATTTGAATCGTGGAAAAATATACCTTCTCTCCGCAACCGAGCAGTAAGACTTTTTCTTGCTGTTGGATTCCCAAAGTTTTTAAACTATTGTTCGACGCCCAATACTCAGCCGAAGGATTGTCTTCTTTCAAATATAAATGTAACAATAAGTATATGGAATTAAGCAAGGTAAATCTATTCAGGACAATTCTGAGACTAGATGAGATAAATGTACCATAAATAGATTTACTTGTGATACGTTTTCTGCCAATGGTCTGCTCTGGTTCTGTTCATTAGTCCCACAGATATTCTGCTGATATAGTTGGCCACTGGTCAGGAAAAAGTCATGAAATTCGAGAAATGGTCGGAGAAGTCAGGGAATCCGAAAAATGATCAGGGAAAAGTCAAGAAATTTCATGTAGCAGAACTTGTATAAATCATAAATGAAAAAAGTATTCTCAAACATCATTTTCTTTTACCATTGATTCAAAGCATTATTTATCACATACTTGAATAACCACTAATTCGTCCGAGTTTCAGTCAGGAAAAAAATATTATTCGGCCACCATATTTGTGGCCACCATGTTATCGACTACGTTCGACTTCGTTAACCTTTTTTGTGTGTTTGTAGCGGTAGATATTGCACGGTTTCTATACGTTCAATAATAATTTGACCAATAGTCTATAGAGTAGGTTTCTCTGGCATTTGTTACACGCGGCCCCTGCTTTGCGTTTATCTCTTACACCCGTCTATAGTTACAGCGGTAATCTGAGTAGGTATACGAATACTAGACTGCCTTCTAGTAAAAACTTTACCAGATGGACTTTAACATCAACCTTTAATGACTCTCTTGGATATTGATGCGGAAAATGAAGTGAATGAGTAGCCGATGCACAACTGCCGTCGTGAAGTCATACAAGACTTCTCAATTCTTTCTTGGCGTTAAAGTAATTAATTTATGAACAAGGGTTCTGAATAGCTTTCTTCGCACCATACCGAACGCGGAATATAATGGGCTCTATAATATACGCAAGTCAAATTGCGAACAAGGTGTAACTGAGAAAATGCAGTGAAATGCAGAGTGCAGAGAGTCAACTCATTATTTATACTGTCCATAATTACCTAGCGAACTGTGAACGAACAAGCAGGTTTTTGCGAGGATGATATGTCTGTGTGATCATTGTCACAGTAAGTATTTTACTGTGGCAGAGCGATGTGTCCTACGAACAATGCGCCGAAAGAGGTAATTAACAATCGCAATTAGCGGCGGCGATTCCAATTTATTTTTATGAACGTATCCGCAGGGGAATACGTCCCATTCAGGAGCTACGATGATAGAGGAGTTTTCGAAAAGGCAGGCACCCTGTTCTCGGCGGAATCTATATTGCTGCTGGCTAAAATCAGTGATCATAATTCTACCCGACATAATCTTCAAGTGACTTCCGATCAATTCTAACTTGTTCATTCATTTTTATTGAAAAACCATCTTGAAATCTTGACCGGCATTATCGATACTTTGTATTTGATCGAAGAACCTTTAGATTGGTGTAGTTCCATTTCATTTTTAGAGGTCGTTCAACTATGTTACACGGTGTCCGATGGTTGCTGAAAGAAGAATAAAATAGCAATTAAATTTTATCAGCGTAATTAGACTAATTACCTAAACTCATTCCGCCGGGTCTGGTCTGATTCCATTTACCCATGTGCAAAATACTACGAAAATATTCTTCTACCTACAATAGCGACGTTTACGCCCAATGGATTTCAACGGATTACGTAAATTACGCAATTAGATTACATCCGCAGTACGAATAATTACATTTTTCAAACTCGTTCTATACGTGATGTGTACTGCCATGCATACTAGGAGTGAAACACACCCGTTGCGTTCGAACTAATGAATGAACAAACATCTTACCCGCGTACACCAGTATCTGTCAGATCATAATTTGGATAGTGGAACGTCCGTTTTGAATGAGATTATCGCTCTTCCAAACGATTTGACATCACCAAATTGTGTTCGAATGACTGTTGGTATTCATACAAGTGATCAAAGAACGTCAACTTCAACATCAGTTGAATTCAGAACGCAGTATAAGAACAACGCACGGTAATATGCGAACTACAATAGTTCGGGCCAGAGTTATATCATGGCAATTGACCTCCGGACAAGCAGCAGGATTCCGTGAGAAGAGGAAATTACGTAGCTGCTATAGTATCACGACGTCATGATGCAGAGCACCTCTTTTCCCACCATTTTCGCTTCCGTTTCCCTTATTCAGTTCCTTTCAGGCTTTTCTCAAGTTCCTCCTCGATTTTGGTCGCTTCCTCTTTCGCCACTCGAGTTCTTCTTGAGTTCAATTCGCGTCAATTCAGGATATTCAAAGTGTCTATACACATTCGAATTTCCGCGAACATGCACACAAATGGTCGTAACGTTCTTCTCTAATTTGTATCGAACCAAACGCAACGGCGCAGGTACCCCTTATCAGAGAATCCTTTGACGTCGATCAAAACTCGACACTATGTTGTCCACCCACTTTGGATCTGTTCGCATCTCTGCCCCCTCTCTTACGAAGAAAAGGCTTCGTTCAAGTATAAGGAATTGATTTTCATCCTGGATCCGGAATCATTCTTCTCGAGCAGATTAGACGCCTCAGAAAACTCCGGGTTGACGGATCAGTATTTTATATGGAGAAAATTTAGTCCGGTTTTTTTAACCAGCGTTCATGTAGAATATCCCACGTATAGGTCAGGGTTTGAAATTGTTTGATTCATAGGACACCGTGAAGTGTTGAGGATGACGGAAATCGAGTTCACATGCACCACAGATGTGGGTTGACAAAAGAGACGGCTTAGCCCACAAGTACGGAACACACGATGGGTTGTCCCTTCTGTCAGATGTCACGTACGTTTGTTCGCTGAATACAATCTGATTTTTATTTGTTGGGGTTTGAACCACTTCAACTACTGCAAACCTCGCGTACCCACTCACTTTCCTTGTTGTACCAGTCATATACTAGATGTACATCTCAATATCTTCTCACAAAATTTTCGTTAGGTATAGAAATTGGCTGTCAATTACCGAAAATTCGTTTCAAATTTTATTGCTAAGCGTTTTGATTTTCTTGTTTGTTTTCAATTGTTTTTTTCGTGGTTTACGATTTGAACTCGACATTTGCTGCCTCGTAGTTATGCTATCGCTGATTTTGATTGAATCATTGGCATTGTCGAACGTGAAGGACTGTAAAATATCGGAGAAATATACTTTGTTAACGTCGTCAGAATTTTACGCGGGATTTGTCACGGCTAATTTAAAATATGTAATTGATTCATGTGGCCACCGTGTATGTTCTTCCGCTTTGATATTTCACCTAATCACGAAAGGAGTGAAAGCTAGAACTCGCCGCTTCGAACTTGGACGAAATGTTCAAAGCCAGGGTCACCTGAACGTGACAAAATACTGTCTGAACCTTTCGTATGAAAGTAATAACAAAAACCTTAGTCGCTAGATGATTTTTTTCTCTCTTTCGAAAGTAAGTTTTGACAACGATTCTGTACAACTCCGAAATGTGAAAAGTCACAGACTATAAGGGATATAAGTGGGTCACTTATCAGCATTTAGCTACCTTCGTGTCGCGTTGGAAGTTCATTACTTGCCAGGACAGAAACGCACGTATTGTACTCGATGGTAGACTCCATTTGGTCACCCTAGCTGGCATATGACTCAAAAGCTACACGTGTTCATGGTACGTTTCCCCCGTATTTCTGATCTGCTTAAGCATCCATCAACTCAATATTCCCGCATCGATGTCAATTATAATAAAGGTTCTCGCTCTCATTGATCAGAATAAATGCACCAATAGACAAATAAATGTCAACATGAGGTGAAATGTACTCTTCAAAACTTTGAAACAGACATTCGATCCCCGGCCTGATTAGGAATACTGCACTAGACCATAACTCAAAGCAAATAGTACAGTGAGTAAGTTTGAACAGATGCATACTGAACGCGTGGTCGACTGTGAACTGATATCGTCGAATAATAATACAGAACTACGGGCAGACAGAGAGTCAGACAGACAGACGTACAGATAGACCGTCGGACAGACAGACAACCGAGCACGTGCGTGGGTATAAAAGTCTCTCCGTTTGTGAGCGTTGCGGGGAATGCCTTAGTTTTCTGGCTCTTTGACAGACTCGGTAGTAGTGCTTTGTAAAAATGCAGAACACTGTCGTGTACAGCAGGTACGCGATGCGTTATCGCAGAAACGAACGTAAGAGTAATAAGAACAAGAAAAAAAAAAGTATTATTCGTAACGTTCTGTTTCCTCGAAACGCGACTGACACTACGTGTGGCATGATACTGCCATATTTTTATATATACGATGCAGAAGATGATGTGGCAAGAACAAGAACTAGGAACATTTGATCAAGATTTATTTATTCATTAATGCAGAGGTGACTATTCCTCTGTCCAATAAGTTCTTGGGAGATCTGCATATCGTTTGTAGGGCAATTATCCGTAAAAATTCGGTGGTTTGAAGATCCAAAGAATATCAGCTAGTGATACTCGAGGGTTCATTTCAATTTCACCCATTTTTACGATACGTGAAAGCAATGACCTGCAGTCACACGAATCGTTCATTAACTTCCAGCGAGGTGAGATTGCGTGATTGATACGTACACCGGTTCTTGGTAGATACATGTATCGAACGAGCGTGTAAAATGCCAAGGCTCTCATTTCGATGTTGGAACGATCTGACCAATTATCCAAAAACTTTATCTGTGATAGGGGGAATCGCAAAGGAGTGTTAAATTTGCATTTTTATAAGATTTTCGAGAAGCTGTTATCACGCAGCTGCTATACCTGCCTATGCATAACTCGGACCTCTGAATTACAGCGAAAAAGAGGCAGATTTCGTTGTTGGTAGAAATTCTTATACATCTATGTGTAAACGATTACTGGATCCAATATTGGGCCATTATCCGAGGCGAAAATATTCCGGATGAGATTTATGATGATTTATGCTACCCGCTAATATGTTGCCTGAGGGAGACCCAATACTTTCCTTAATAGACACGGAATCTACTCAAGGTGATGAAGAATTATTGATCTCTTTTTCATGTACTTACGCGCTCTTTATTTTAGGGTATCCCTGGTAGAAATTCTACTATCGTTTTTGGCCCAGATCTGTCTAAATCCACTCGACTGCTGGACAGTATCTGCCTAGAAACTGTAACGCTTGTCCCTCCTAGTTTCAGCTCCAGATCCAGCTGGAACTCTGTCCAATTATCTTGTCAAATGACAATTTCAGTTTTCGATAATTTACCGTCCAGTTTTATTTCCAGATTTAGACAGTTTTGCCTAGTCTAGGGAAAATCCAGTTTTACTGGCCAGTTCTGTACTGCATTCTAGTAAAACTGGACAAATTTCTACCAAGAATGTTTATAATCACAGTGCTGTCTACTCAATTGTGAAAGTCAAGCGTGATTCTGCAGCATCTGACATTTCTTTTCTGATTGTGTTTCAGGGTCGGCACACAAAGACGGGACAGTTGGCAGCGATCAAGGTTATGGACGTCACGGAGGTGAGTAATGAGTGAATGAAAATAAGTCGCATCCTAGGTTCGAATTTTCATTCATTCCATAAACCTGGGATTTTCTACCGATCGATCAGGTTTCCTAAAAGGAAAAAGAAAACAGTACTGTAGTACTCGAAGCATACGTGCTCACGGTCCGGCACATGTGCTTCGATCACACAATAAACTGTTTTACCTTTTTTCGTCGTATAGACAGTTGAGTGAAAAACTAGTGAAACTCTGTGTTAATCAGGAGCTCGGGGTCATACGTGACGGTGAACATGTTGCAAAACATTTAACTGCACGGTGATTGGATTAACGAGTCTAGATTCCGGTGTAAGCACTCGGTAATGGGAATTCAGGACAAAAGAAATAACTCGAATTCACTCCACTGTGACGAATTAAACACACCAATTATTTGATAGCTACTTATCTAACGTTGTGACCACAAGTTTTATTCCTCGCATGCAACTGTTAGCAAAAGGTGTGGTGGATACGGTCTAAATCTTCATGCAAATGTCCGGCTATGAATAGAGCCTCGTGTGGGCGAGATTAGAAACATGATAGGTTCTAACACGTTTGGCATATAACTACGCGTCTGTAGTCATTTTCATTATACATTCTTGCGAAATAAGACTCTAGTCCGCCGTCGCGGATGAATTTGTGACCACGACGTTGAGATTTGAAGCACTTGCCGTCACGACGTGAAACATTGGCACTGGCATTAGCATCAGGTCTGCTCCGTATATTTTTCACTTTTGAGCCCACTGATTGACGTATTCGATGTTTAATGTGAACCGGACTCAGGCTCAAGCTTCATCGGCTTTTTTTTCAATTATTTTCCCGTACCGTCTATCCACGATCTAGTTTACAGTCAATTAAGGGACAGTTAATCTCAGCGTAGATACCTAGCAGGAATACAACTCCCATCATCCATCTTAAAATCTCAACGTGTGAAAGTCTCGCGGCTGCTGGTCTGGCACATGTATCTAACTGATCTTCAAATGAAACCGCACATGGCTGACTGAATAATTTCTCGAAATCTATAAGTTTATTACGAAACCGTTGCTGCCTCTTCAAACAGATAAACCTTCCGCTGGTGTCGAATGTTCGTATACTCTACTGCGGATAAACCAACAGAATCGATTCGAAGCATGCTCATTGCACTCCATCTCGAATCATTATAGTTACACCCGAAAGCAAGTCTGGAAAACTAGCTATCGCCAAGGTTGGCGCGGATAACACAATTCGATCCACAGCCAAGTCAGAATTGCGTTACACGCCGGGCCTCGAACTGGCTGAATTTCCAGAGTTGAGTAAATTTCTCCTCGGGCACTTGTGATCACCCGAGAAAATGCAGCCTCGTCCTCCAGCGATTTTGTTACTTCATCAGTGAATGCCGGGGAAGTCGACGTTTGTACCAGTTGTGCAGAGGCTAATGAGTAAATACGAGAGGATGTAGTTACTTTTCCAAATTGTACAATGTACCAATGAATGATCAACATGCACCACTTTCTCATGTATTTTATATGCGAAATTGACCAGATCTAATGACCTTCTCTCAAATTGCAATCATAGGCAGACACAAACTGTGCAATAGTCTTGTTACACCAGCTGGTTCCGATTTAATTAGCACGTAGCGTGAACTTGTCTACTTTCCATCGTCTACGACGCACGGGTATTAGCCCAGGTATGTAGGCATATGCATATTTATACGTATCCATGCCTCCTTCTATCCACATATGCGATACTGGAACGTGTGAACGGAGTAGTCAGCAAGTATACCGTAAAGACGTGTGCGAACACACATTTGTACATTTATAAGTACAATTACGTAGCCCTGTGCGGCGTGCCACTGGTAGTATAACCCGTTTCAATCTGCGTATGTAGGTTTTGTTCGTGCGAGAAGAACGTAAGACTGTAACTTGCTGTACGGTGTATCATTACGCGCGGAAAGTATCCTAAGTATCGGCGTATATCGGAACGTAGGATCACTCCATAGATTCGCACTCGACCAATTAGACGAAATTGGGACTCGTAAGGCTCTCTCAATTAGATGAATGCTAAACGAGAGGAAGTATGAAAAACAAAACTACAGACCCCGAAGTATACGAGCCTCTCACACATCGAGCAATCTTATTATCTCAAACTATAAAATCCTCGCGTGGCCCCATTACAATTTTTTTTTTCTCGATTCTACAACTCCAAGCGCAGTCGTATATTCCGGAGAGAGTAGGCAGGGCGATAAATTTCTAAGCGCACTAAACTTTTCACGTAGGTGCCGACGGACTGGTAGCTCGGATAGGAACTAACGACGATAAGATACACGTTTGTAGATAGCTACAGGAATTTGCTAATAAGACCACAGCTATGCATTTCCATCTCTGGCGGTTGATCAAATCGCATGGAACGCGTCGGATATACGACACATAGGCGCCACACTTTACGCTTTGGTATATAATGTTGAATATAAGTAAATATAGGTTCTATATTTACCAGAGTCAATATGTACCTTATCACACAACGGACAAGATTTCTGTCACGAATGACAGATGCGGCACGCGGATCTGTGGCGTGCCCCAAAGAATCAGACGAATAAGGTCTGCAGCGATTTTTTTTTTTTACGCCTTGATCAAGAAGAATCAGTTTTTGCACACCTTTTATTTGCGTGTCGAAGAGGGTCCGATTTTTTTCGTCACCCTACATTACATCACTGGAGTTCTACGCTACCCTGGTAAAAATGTGGATAGAAACGGATAGAAACGGATAGAAACATTGCAGAAAACCGTATAGAAACGGATAGGTCTATCTGTTTCTATACGGTATTCTGCAATGTTTCTATCCGTTTCTATCCGTTTCTATCCACATTTTTACCAGGGTAAGTAAACCCGGCATCACTGTTTAATGATTGATGAATTTACGGTGTTTTTTAATCGCGTAATAGTTTTATGTAGGTATGCCACACAACTTGGAACTTACGTGATCTGCGTGAAGAGTTCCCGTGTGTTTCACCATTGCGTGTGGATGCAGGGAACCAGTTTTGCAGTTCTTCTCTCATGCCCAGTGTCGTTGCAGCACATTTGGTTTTTCATTCCTCTTTGCTCTGCCAGTGTGATTCACTTTTTTCTCTATTTATGCCAATCTCTCTCTCTTTTTTCCTCCCGCTGTCATCGCGCACGGAATACGAGGTCCGATGGATTCTAAGCATTAAACATTGCTGGAAAAATGTTTACTTCGAAACAGGAAAATGAATAGCTATAGCTGAATAGAATAGAAAAATACTTTTCGTCTGAAAAATTCTGAACTATTGCACAAAATTCTATAGGAAGAAGAACCTCCATCACTATTCAATAACCGGTTATTTCAGTTGATTAATTAAATATTATTTAATTAAAGTTGACCGGTTTATCAATACAACTTCTCTATTTATACCTCAGGTAATAATATCGGCTGAATTTCATGGGTCGTTCATTAGTCGCTTCAATGCTGTAGGTTCTAACTTTTCCGATGTCTATTTTCATTAAGGCACATTCTAACTATACCGCACCTCAGCATTTCCGTAAAATTTTAGTATCCACGTCATTATTTCCGTCTCGGTAGAAAAAAAAACAACGCAAAAGGAAATATAATACTTGTATGAACTGACTAACAATAAGCGTGATCACTAAGAATATTGAACCGTAATATTCGATTTACCATTAATATTGTAATTCCTTTGTCTATGGATTGTCGTCTAATTTGGTTCGCTATTTGCCTCTGGCATACCGCGCAAGCTGTTATAGACTGAGGCAATACGTACCTCAATAAACTATTGTCGTCGACCTCGAAACAGGGAATCATAGTCATCATTGTGGTAGATTAGATGAATTAGTGCTCGCACCTGTTCTTATTTAATTGCTACCTGTAGGCTCTATTAATATCATATTTGCACCGAAGAAACACAGCTACATACCGATCAACCGAGTGATGCCTGCAATTCTTGTCTGTAAACATCCAATCTCTAAATTCCGATGTCCTGGAAGCACTACTAACTTGTTTGCCTTATACGTATCCTGACAACTGTTCAACTATAGGAAGAGTATCAAACATTATTCACATTCACTTGGTACTCACTTGATGCGAGCTTATAGAAAAACAGGGACATCAGAGACGGTAATCGATGTGACGATGGATCATTGAATCTCGCATTAAATATTTAATAATGCTTGAAATTGTCAAGGGTGTCGTACGGGCAACGACATTGTCTTCAAATCCAATTTATTTACACTAAGAAACGACGTTGATGGTAGCAATAACCTTTAGCTTATCTAAGCTGATCATGGAGGTAACTTTTCTCGAAGTTCTTTTAAAGTGAAACAGATAATGGTCATCATTGCTGGTTCTCAATATCAGCAACAGGGATGAAAATGTAATATTCAAACATACTGTGGGTCATTCCTATGCCATCTTGACCATGTTTCATCTGAATCATATCGTTTCCATGATTATTCAACATTTTTGTGTTCGTCAATGAAGTAATATACGTATTTTTAATTCCTATTTCGTATTTCTGTGCAGGATGAAGAGGAGGAAATAAAGTTGGAAATAAACGTGCTAAAGCGGGTAAGCGAAAATTTCTGTAATAATTATATTGAATTATTTGTTTGTATCCGATTGGCGAGAACCATTGATAAATGTCTGTATCTACCAATTATTCGCAATCGAAACTGAGTATCAATCACATATGTGAGATTTCTTCCTGTATCGTCAATAATGTTTTATCATCTAACAATTTGTGCCCTCGTTTCGTTTTAGTACTCGAACCATCGAAACATAGCGACTTATTATGGCGCATTCATAAAAAAGTCACCACCAGGCAAAGATGACCAGCTTTGGTTGGTGATGGAGTACTGCGGAGCAGGCTCCGTTACCGACCTCGTCAAGTCAACCAAAGGCCAAAGCCTCAAGGAAGAGTGGATTGCCTATATTTCTAGAGAAATACTCAGGGGTCTGAGCTACCTTCACAGCAACAAAGTCATTCACAGAGATATTAAAGGGCAAAACGTTCTACTTACAGACAACGCCGAGGTCAAATTGGGTAATGGTCTTCAATTACACACTGTAAATCAATAATCAGTTTCAGCCATTGATTCTCCTGAAACTTGAAAACTTCTTTCAAATTACCAAATGTCAACGTGAATCACGCAATACATATTTTTGCCCTAATTTTCAGTCGATTTTGGAGTGAGCGCACAGTTGGACAGAACTATCGGACGCAGAAACACATTCATTGGTACCCCATATTGGATGGCACCAGAGGTTATTGCGTGTGATGAGAATCCCGACGCTACGTATGACAACAGAAGTGACCTATGGTCCCTCGGTATTACCGCTCTGGAAATGGCCGAGTCGCAACCTCCGCTTTGTGACCTTCATCCTATGCGAGCGTTATTCTTGATTCCACGGAACCCGCCTCCAAGGCTCAAGTCCAAAAAATGGGCGAAGAAGTTTCATGGATTCATTGAGACAGTTCTGGTCAAGGATTATCATCAACGGCCTTACACGGAACAGCTTCTCAAGCATCCGTTTATTCGGGACCAACCCACAGAGCGACAAGTTAGGATCCAGTTGAAGGACCACATTGATCGCTGCAAAAAACGCAAACAAGAAAAGGGTAAGTTCACGTCTTTGGTTACTACATAGTCCTTGCTCCGATCTATTGATCTATGCATAAAGTTTATGCTTTTAGGTGTCAAGATCTTTTTCTTTCGCATACTGTATTCAACTCTTACTCATAAAAACCTGTTGCAGAACGAGACGACTACAGGTATAGTGGCAGTGAAAATGAGGAAGAAGAATCGGCATTAGCTGGTGAACCCTCCTCAATTGTTCAGGCACCTGGAGGTGATACGCTTCGACGCAACTTTCAACAGATTCAGGAAGGAAGGACGCTGACTCAAGATCCACCGCAGCCTCCTGCCAAGGATAAAGGTAGACGGGAGATTCCAGAGCCAGGCCCACCCGCTCGCCCTGCGATACCCCACAGACTAATCGGTAAGTTGCACATGAATATTAACACGAAATGCACTAAAAAGTTTTGTGAGAGTTAATGCACGATTATGCAGTCCCTTTGGAATTTCGAGTACGTTAGACATCACCAAAATATTTCTGGCAAATGCAAGATTGTCGCATTGAAATATTGAGTGGTATCAAGAGTGCTAAAGAAGTATATGTATTAAACTGAGTGTGGCAAAGTTTGATCCAAGCGTATCATTTGTCTAAACAAGTTTCATCATTTCAAATAATTATAGAAGTCTAACGCATCGTTCAACTTAGCATAGTACGAACAAGTCAGTAGAAACATAACTGTGATTCCCTGTCTGTAAGTATCGTTGGAGTGCATCGCCGTTGCTCTTATCAAATCAAGTCTTCCTCCTAAAATGAATCTTTTCCTTTTCGAGAGTCTGTAATAGAATTTCATGGGTCCAATGTGCCTGGGCTAAAAGAAGCTAATGAGCATAATAAACATTGCTCGGTGTGTGGAGTGATATTTTTTTGCATGAATTTGGTATTTGTTCTCTCTAACCTGCAGTGGTGCCAGACCCACAGCCCCCGTCTCGACCGTTGCCACCTACACCTCGCGATGATCCAAGGCAGCCACACAAGGTTTCCACTCCACCTTCTAACCATCAGGCTCCGTCCAGCGGAGGCAGTGGAGGCTCCGGCGGACAATCAGCATCTCAGAGGAACAGTCATATATTCAAACCTATGGTGAGTTATTGATTCGTTCATTGATTCTTCAAGTATACGCCAAGAACAAGATCGTTTGGTCGAAAGTCTTGGCGGACTGATCCAAGGGATCTTTCCTTCTCTCTACAATTTATACTTTAACATTTAATTGGGCCTTGAGTTTGCCGAATTTCGCGCATCGTTAAGATCGGGAAAATGAATTTCTGAATTACACGTTGTTCATAATCAAATTATTCTCATAGTGGAAGAGTAATCAGTCTTGACTTATGGCTCAGTTCTTTTATTTCTTATATTTGATGTACTAGCGCTCTCTTTAGAACTATACTTTAGTAAATCAACTATACGTATCAATAATTTGAATTAATTTGAAAAACTTTACCGGTACAAAGCCAAATTGTTGTTACGGTGGCACCTGGCACTGCGTCTTTTCGGCACAAGACACCCTCGTTCCATTACACCACTTGAATGCACATAGAAAACACACGACACATCTTGTGTTCAGCTTTGGAATGTATTTGGTTTTTGTTTTTTTCATGTTCATGTACTGTAGCTGCCGCCGAGGAGGCCAGAGGTAAGATTGGACACACTTATTTCTTCACATACGTTAGCTTTCAATCTATCACTCACTTGTCACGAACTATGCCGCTGCACACATTCACATTATTTTAACTCTCAGCTGAATCATTTGCATAGGATTCTTCAGATTTCAAAACATTCTACAGCTAGTTCATTTAGAAGGAATTTAGTTTCAATAGCTAGTCTTGAAACGGTGTTCTGTATAAATGTTTTTAATGTTGAGCGGATCAGAATTGCAAGTATGAAAAAATGATTAATATCACACCTATTCTGTACTTTGACTCTTCTATAAGCTCAGGATTATTCTTAGTATTGCAAACCATGTACCTGATGTTTTAATTTCAAGATCATGCATATTCAGTCCCATATATGTTGTCATCGACTACTTTTATTCATATAAATATTCAATGACAACTACATTGACTGAAATGTCAGAAATACACTAAGCATTTTATAGTGTTGAAAAATTCATTTTCACATCGCCTCATTTGTATATATAAATTCATTCAGCTACTGGTACAGGAAGGGGATGCTTATGATATGCAAAATCGCTCATACGTTGGAATATGTGCTACAAATAAAAACTAACTCAATGGATCGACATTTCTTCAAAGCTTGATTAACTTTCAATAAATCATAATGATTATTCCAACACTTGGAGTATCTAACTAACAAATATATACCATGGCGAGCTTAGATCATACGACTCACTCATGCAGCGGTATTTAGGCAGTGACTAACCGGGCTGTGT
This sequence comes from Euura lappo, assembly GCA_018257835.1. NCBI lineage: Eukaryota > Metazoa > Arthropoda > Insecta > Hymenoptera > Tenthredinidae > Euura > Euura lappo. The sequence goes on along the minus strand of JAEUYN010000265.1, from coordinate 66,086 downwards.
GTATGTGTGGGTGGTAGGACTTGGACATGCTGGCTGCTCAACTCAACGAGCTTGGTGTGCCACAGGGCCCCGAAGCTCCGCCAAGGCCCAACAGGCAGCACAAGGGTGCACCTCCTCCCTCAACGTCAGCCTCAAATTCGGCACCAGTGAACGATCAAAACAGCAAGCAGATGCAACAATCTTCCAGTATTCTTGATCAGGTATACGTCATTACAACTCTATTTGGATTCAACCATTATGTCACATTACTCACCTTTCGTACGCTGATCAAAAATGGTAATTGCTTTATCGGACCCCTGACTGTACATACAATTGCATTAATTATTAGCATCTTACAAATATCACATCACAGACAATCGGAAGATATGCGATTCATTCATATCCGAGATGGAAAGCTTCCATAACTTTCCTGAGAAAGTAAATGCAACTTATTATTGTACATAACTACTGCAATGTCGACGACCAGACTTGTTGTGTACTCAGTGTACTCGGACTTGCGATTTTACGGTCATATCATAGACCATATCCATTGCTTATTGCCTTTATACATTCAATTTTCAATACCGCTTGAGAAAATGATGTACTACACAGAATTTTCAATATGCCTATGCCTGCGACAGATTGTGTTATGAAACATCTTTATTTACTATTTTAAGATGCAACAAGTGCCTCTTGGACATTTACAGAAAAAAAGGCTGAAACTTAGACCAATAGTTATGATAAAGAATATTATTTCAGGCATTGTCAGTTGAAAGTGACAGTGACGATGATATCGAAGACGCAGCTGGAAACAATCTACGAAATGATGGAACGTTACTTGCCAGTGACCCTCCAAAACCACTGTAAGTTAACGTATGTGGCATTGTTAGCCATTGGTTCATTATTTTGACAGAATAACGACTTAGTCTTCGTTCACACATTACTAGCATCAACAGTCTGAGTCATATTGTGGAGTTCATTCATGACCCTAGCTTTGTATTGCACGAAGCTTTGTCAAAACTAAAACTATACAACTTCAGAATCCATTGTTTACCTGTCATTAGAAGACAGATAAGGAATACCTATTTAATAATGAATCAATGACCCATTATCTATTCATTGAAGGCACATTGTCGTAACAGCATTGTTTATCATGAATGGTAGTAGTTGAATAGATTGTCAAAATCAAAGGGTTCAATGTTCAAATCAATTGCTTTCAATGTACCGGCGCATAGCTACTCATTGAAACATTTACTAATCACGTTCTTTAATCCTTCCTCCTCATTTTGGTTTACTTCACATCACCTTCATCAACTTCATACCGCTTATGTCATACGTCCCGTCATCGATCCTACTCTTTATTTTTGGTGCTCCAGTCCTGAATTTTCTCCTTACAGACCGTTAGATTCTACACACAACGCCCAGAACTCGCATCATGAAGGCAAACCAAAAGGTGAGAACCGATTCTCCGTTTTACCTACTCACTTCTCATTTGTCGGATAATTCAGTTTTGCCTCATCAAATTGTATGAATTATACATCGTGTTATTATTGAGTATTTTTATATGAATGATTGGTTTTATTCAGGTGGTGCACCCAACCGACCGTTACCACCTACTCCGGACGACGAAGAATCAGGAGACAGAACATTAGTAATACAAAGAGTAAGTACTAATTTTTATTTACTTGCAAGTTCGAAAAGTAGATTTCTCGTCGCCGTGACATATTGTTATCGACAGCCGTGTCTTTACTGGTTAAAACATTAAGGTATTGGTTATAATTTTTCGTTGAGGTGTATGAAGCAGCAGTTAGAGTGCTTTTTACAGAAATGACCATAATCCAGTGGCTGGTGGGGTAATAAGTGCTACTACATATTCTCAATCAATCATTCAGTATGAGTAGCTGGGTGCATTTCATTTGAAATTTATGAACTGGGTGATAGATATAACTTTACAGTATCTCTTCAGTCGGTAAATGTATCATAATTTAGTAGTTTAATCATTTTCACCCATCGTTGAATCTGTGAACTAGCACTTTTGACTTGAGTCGACGTGAAAATAAAATGTGACGGGGCATGTTTATTTTCACAATTGATGTATTTTATTTCTCCATTTCCATACCAATACCTTACAAGGACACTCGTTGCAGTACAGGAATATGTCTAATCTAAGAAAGGCTCAGTCGCATTATAGACATATCCGTGCAATCTACATACGACGAAGTGTGCTGCTAAGGTTTTTTTTTAGTATCTTTGCCCAGGTTATATGTATAAATCTACTCCAATGGATTCGAATCCTTCCACAATGCAAGGATTTCCGTACTAAAAATGTGTTGATTGATCGTTGCATTAAATACAGGTACAAGATAATGGTTGCAAACATTATTCTGTGGAAATTGTGCGATGCATTTGGGGCGTGTACATGTAATACGTAACGCGTATTCTCAGCATTTTGGACCCGGATCACCTCTAACGTAACGCTTCTTAATGGAAAATCTCGTATTTCGAGACCCCGCTGATTGTTACGTATTACTTGAATTACGCCCTTGCCTAAATATTGGCTCAAATTGTACACCTGATTGTTTAACGGCCCTTTGAATATGGTCGTTAGTATCTAATAAAGCGCTTTGACTGGCTATCTAAATGTGTATTGAATACTCTACATATATTATATTATTACGGAATAAAAATAACAATGCCTTGTTTCTTCCAAAGCAATTAGAGCACTTCGTACCATATGAAGGAAAATGAGAACATTTCAATTTATAACAAATTCGGTGGCGTATAATTGTTGATGGTGTAACTGTCACATACTATGTGGTCCAAACGATATTTTCTCATATACATATAGTTACGAAGCTTTCGAGTATGCACAATGTCAATCTTGATTTTCAATAATCACAATCACGTCAGCATGTCAGGTCAATTAATTACAATTGTTCCAACAATTTCATCTCGATATTATTTCATTCGAATAATTATACGATAGAATGAAAGTACCCTAGGTAGTATGATCACACAATATCAAAGTACGTGCAATCCTAGCAGACAATAGTTGACGTGATTCTAGCAATCAGATTCCAAAACGTGATCGTGTTCAAATAGATTTTGTGCGCTAGAGATTATAATGAATGTAGTAATCCTGAAAGCGAATAATTTCTAATAAATTTTACTAAAGTGACGAAAACGTATTGATACAGGAGAAGGTTTTTTTTTTAATATGTGTAGATCATATTATTTTGCTTGTACAACAAGCTGATTCAAGCTGCCCACATGCCAGCCTTATTATTATTTGATTTGAATTATCGGAAATTCATCGACTTATTTTCAGTCAGCGACTAAATAAATCTTTGAGTACCAATTCGATTTTTTTCTAGCATTTTGAATTGCGCAAATCTAACTTCAGATTCGGGATTCAGAGACCACTAAACCATCTAGTAATAATTTTCATCCACATTCGTTCATCCGTTCTCAAGGTATCATCAATATTTCTTTTTATTTTGAATTTTGCTGTTTATATAATTTGAAAAGTGTTTGACCCATCGAAGCCATAATCTAATCAGATATATGTTTAGAAATACATACACCTAGACGTCCAACTGAAAATGTTTTGACGTGAATTTCTCGACCTCAAAACGTGGTCTTGTGAAAACGCAAATTTTCCTTGATAACAATAACTTGCTTTTTCCTCTGAAACCAGAGAACGGGGAAGTTTAAAAAGGCGGTGTAAGGGCATCGACCATTTTCTGTGACCAATAGCAACTCATTCATTTACAGGAGTTTCACCGTCATTCGGCTATCTGAGTATCAACGAATTAGAATTTTTATGTGTGGCCAGTCATTGATATCTGAAATCTTCAAGTATACGTGATCGTTGTGTTCTTTTTCCTTCATATTTTTAACTGTAAAAACACGTAAATATGTTATGTTGGAAGAAATGAAACTCAAAGTATATTTATATCGTAGCTATGTGTGTTAATGATAATTCCGTAATTTAAATGTCAGTAGCAATTTGCCTCAGATGTTCATGCTTCACAAACAAGACGACGTGACATGTGCTTAAAGGCCCACACTTCACATCATTGTCTATTAATGTCACATCACCCGAGTGGCACCTACTTATATGTACCAATTGTCACTATGTATTTAGACTAGTTTTCACTTATCGGAGTGCGCTGTTTTCAATGGTTTTCAAATTCTTAAACGGTCCTAATTGAACCGCGATTGAGAAAGCAAGTCTTTCAGTGCTTGACACATCGCACATTGTTGTACCCTGTGAATGAATTACCTCATTGCCATCCCGATAACGTTCCTAATTTGTACGCTTTTATACTCATTCGATATGTATACACAATGCAATACATCTGCGACTGATGATTAAGCGAAACTTTTCAAACGGATATTTGAGAAACATCACTTATTTCACTTCTTTCACCATCAAGAATTACATTGCTACTGATAGACGGCATCGCCTGTGTGTTAAAAAATAATTTTTATTGCATATTATCCTTTGTTTATTGGCATATCATTTGGGAGTACGCTGCTTTATCATATCACAGTACACATCGATCGAGCAACTCAAATGGGATTAGCGTTGTGTTTGTATTTAAATGACTGACGACTTGCGATTAATTTCTAATACAATTTGCAAACCAAGTACCACGGTGCACTCCCAGTGTTTGTTATATACACACATATTATGCATGCTTATGTCATTTCTGTCGTCACCCACGTAGAAACTTAATCAGCCGGACGATAAAGTGGGAAACAACCGACGGTCGGAAATAGACGAGCAGTTGCTCTTGAAGGAGTGGGATTTCACCCGCTTCTTCCAAGGATTTAACGAAAGGCTGGACAAAATGAAACAGGAGGTTACTACAAAGTCCAGTAGTGAAGAGAGATCATCTTCGTCGAGCGAAAGAACATTGAAAAGATCGGATTTGGCTCAGAAAAAGTTTGACCAACTCAAACCAGTTCACAGACGTCAAGAGTCCGACTCGAAACTTGCCAACGGGCCATTTACCAGAGCATTCAGGAGAGAAAACTCTGACTTCTTCCCGTCGACCAGGCATTCTGCTTACTTGCAGAAGTCTGACTCCAAGCCGAGCATATTTGCTAGTGGGAATAGACGAGGTAGCGAAATAAGTGTAGCAGGTATCGCAGGAAAGAAGAGCAGTGCAGGTGAACCGGTACTCACAGACTTTTCGTTTGGCGAAAGGCCGCAAAGACCGAGAAGAGAAAAGACTGAGAGTGAAATTGTCTTCAGAAACAGACAAGATTTGAGAGATCAATTAGAAGCCAGGAGACTAGATGTCGAAGCTAGATTCTCCCGTGAAGCGGACAAAATGAGAAGGCGCAGTTCTCGACCATTGGACACGTCGGACACTGGTACAATTAAATCAACTGCCAGCACCACTGCTAGTGAATACAGCCCTGTCACCCAGGTCAGTCCCCAAGCCACAGCCTAACCGAAACACCTTACCTATCCTTCATAGTTTGAACCAAAACGCCACAAACCATCAGTTGTTTCTCAGTAAAAAGCATAGAGGATAGTCAGCTACGCTCCAGTTTTAGGCACACCCTTCATTGGTTAATTCCAATTGATTGATACGTCATAGATTCCTGGGTATTTCCCATGATTGGATGTGTCACGTTCTTCTACCAAATGTCTACAACTATTCAATTTTCTAATGATTTTGAATCTGGTTTTGAGGGAATAACAGCATGGAACTTCTTGGGAGCATATTATTTGTAGTTTACGTAGATACTTTTACGAAACGATCGGGGAGAGATTCATTGATAGTCTGATGTTTTCGCACATAATGAATCTCATTCACCACAAAATTCATAGCTATGGTTTATCGTCTCGACACGACTCTCCTTACATTCATTCAAATCTAGATTAACAACGTGATGCAATTTCCCGCGGGGTGATGCCTATTCTAAACGCGATAACACAGATTATTCCAATCAATTGCTCGAACAAGGAATACATTTTCACGGATGGAAAATAATTTGAACTTTATTCATTCGGATTCACATCACCAAGTACTTCGCTGTTTGTTATCTTCCACAGAACAGTACTTTAGTACTGCCGCAGATCGTAATAAGTTTCATGTGAGATACCACCGTTAGCAAGAACGTGGTTTCTTAGTATAAGGCTTGAGAATTGTAAAAAATTCATTGATAAATTTGAACAGTTTATTGTAACAAAGTGAATTGCGATTGCTTACAAAATTATGACCTGCCTAGACATAATAGAGATCCTGCTGCGAAAATACAGATATGTTGACGATACTGAGAATATTACACGTTACCATCAAAACATGGCGACACAGACTATACTGATGAGAGTCGAATGTAAAATAAAATGAAAAGAATGAATCAAAAACGCCTCATAGAACGATAAGGACCCACGTGTGACAAAATAACCATGTGTTTCTGTGCTAACAAACTTAAAACAACCTATTACAACTGTGCATGGCACCATGACCAGCGACGTTGGTGGAGCGTGAAAAATTTGAATATAAAAAAAAATTCAAAACTGCTCCTGGAGCGGAAAAGAAGAAGAATAATAAGTCAGGTGCGGAAAGACCGCGTACGACGAATTTTAACCATCGTAAAGTGATGATGTGTAGCAGCCGTTGCATGACGCTTAGACATAGAGGACAATGCTACGCTACGCTATTCTGCCAACAGGATTACTATATTTATTACATTACTTTTAGCATGCCACATTTCGTCGGAAGCATGCTTCGTGCGTGCATGTCTCAAGGATGCATCGTCAGTATAATTTTAATAATCATGCGTTTGTATGTGTTGTGTTGGGCTATAGCTATAGGTACATGTTTTGTCTCAACTCGATGTCTGTGTCTATTCATTCATTTATTATTTTCATTATTTGTTTTTATTCCTATCTTAGATTAGATACGTTGTTGTTTCCGTGGGCATGATCGTTAGACTTTTTTGTGAACAGCACCTATTTTTAATTAAGACTTAAGATTAATACTGTTTTACATATTTAATACAAACGTTTTATACTTAGGCTACTTTAGAATATGTGAGATTTGTTACGCTTAAGGCTAAGCTTTTTTTGCGTTTTTTATCTGATTTGTTCTGCAATTTGTTTATTTTTATTCAATTTTTTTCTTACTTTTGCAACAACCTTTACCATATGTCGCTTTCTGTTTTTGCAATCTTATTGTGTCTTTCATTCACCACCATTTACTTTGTCATTTTACTCTCATAAATATACTAGATTATTCGTTTTCATTACTTGTGTATTCAGCACTCTTGACTTTGTCAAGCCTTTAATTCATTCGCTCTGTTCTTACGCAGAGACGCGTCATTCTAATGTAAGTGCATTCAAAGACTACGTCTACAAAATGTGGCATTGAAATTTTTCGAATCACAGAATCTGTCACTTTAAAGTCATTTCGATGTTTGAATTCGAAGGGAGTTTTCAGTGTTGTTTATCGAAATGAATTCAAGTCTTGATCGATCGCTGTCAACGATCATATTATGTCTCACGACTTATACGTCATCCACTCTGGCTGGTTTGCAGAGTCGGGAAGGAGATCGGCGTGGAGGTGAGTTCCAGAGGTCGGACTCATCACCTGGGTCAAGACCGAGCTCCGTCCTTCCGGATCTCCTAACTTCGTCCCCCGGTCAACGACAGGACAAGTCGACTAGCGAGGAGGTCAGGCACACAAACACAATCTCTTTTCAAACAATCAAATATATGTGAATTCTGCTACAAATGCTATGTCCATTGGCTCGCTGTTACGTCGTTTTTCCTGAGACTTGATAATGACTGCTTCAATATCGAGTCATTCACAAATAGTACCGAAATAATTACTGTACCCTGCATATCGGTCTTATTTTCATGTTCGGACTGACGAATGGTTGCTTTCGTAATTGTGTAAATAATGTAAATGGTGAGAAATTTTAGATGCCAGCATACAAAAAAAAAAACAACAAAACATTCTTGTTCTCTGAAAAACGGCTCTAGTGCTGAAGATGAATAATCGGATTTTTGGATTAGAAATCTTGAAGAGTGGTCCAGAATACTGGCTAAACTCTAAAAGAAGCTGGAATGGGTCTAAGTCTCAAATCGCTAAGCGAATTGTGCGATTCTTTGTCTTCAAGCTACTTATAAGGCAACATTGCAGGACTAAGCTAAGAAAAAATTCAGCTTAGAACCAACTCCATATATCCGTAGCATATTGTTTATACATAGCTTAGAATTTTTCTTTTATCTTCGATCTTAGTCGATAGTTTATATTTGCAAAATACGACGAATGCTATTTTCAAGTTTTACCAGGAACGTATTTACAGATTATGTTGTACTGCAGTTAATGCAATCTGGCTATAACGTGATTCTAGTTTGATTAGAATTATTACAAATACTTTGCTTGTCAGAAGTTTCGGAAAAGAAAATTCAAGGTATGTTTGCACTCAGGCAGAGAGAACTGAAAGAACCGAGTTGTTAACGGGAAATTATAAACATGGAACCTTTTTTGCTGATTCAACAGTCTAGTACTTATTTGTTTAAAAATGGATTACATGCTGAAAATAACTTTGCTCACCGGTTTCACAGAATCTATCCAAGTAATATAAATTTCATGAACGTAAACTTTGATTATTCCGATAAATTGAACAGGAATAGATTTACTATGTGACTAAAACTTAAGTTAGAGGTCAAGTATTTTACCGGTATCAGCGTGACTAATTCAGGATTATGTTGTGTGTTGTGGGTCTCGCGGGAGCTCTAACTCGAAGGGCAGGGCCCTGTACTGACCACCCCAATCCCAATACTAATTGCAATGTAAGTATTCATCCATCTACATCAATTCATTGTCATATCTCGAAGTTCAATGGAAACAATGTAGAGAATTTAGCACTATGCATAGACTGAATGGTTTTTTAAACTGTAGATGGAATATGGAATTTCTAACAACTAAATATTTCGATTTGAATTTGTAAATTGTTTGAAAATCTATTTTTAACACACATCGATGGTAAAATTGCCTCTGAAAACCATCATTTTTGCACTCATGTTGGTGGAAAGTTTGGGGCATGCGACAGCAAAATTTATCTATAAATATTATCTCCTTGTATATTCGTGATTAATCATTATCCAAAAATTAACCACAATTATTTATTGTGTCCAAAAATTAGTTTGCACATTGCATTTAGCATACTTGTATTATGTGACTTGAAGTCGACATTCTCGAGCATCCTCACCGACACATCTAAGTCCCAATATTTTATTACTGGTAGGAAACAAAAAATTTTGACTGATATGAATCATTGTTGGCAATCACGTTGGTAATACATAGCTGGATCATTTTTTCTTGCAAGATTTGATTGATTTGAGGCAGTAGCGATTTTTCATTCGAATAAAGAGTGCCCCTTCGCTGAATATATAGATCCACCCACATCGTTTGTGGATATGACTTCAGTGTATGATACTTGGTTCCGAATAATTATTGGTATATTGGTCCTGTGAATAAAAAATGGTGGTGGATATTTTTACTTCTACATTTTTCTGTCCTCTTTTGCTTTTATTTGTACATTTGGTTTGGTTTTTATTTTTTTATTTTTATACTTGCTTCTCTTGAACCGTTGCACTTTTGCTTTTTATTTTGTTTGTCCAGGGTGGCCACTCACTTGGTAGCCGTGGAAAATCTGAAAGTGGCAGGGGATCTGAAAAGTGTCGTGGAAAAATTGAAATTAGAATATTCACAACATTTCGTGAATGTAACAAATTAAATTCGTTTAATGAAAAACAACACGAAATCGAGAATTGGCTGAAAGATAACTGTGACGGCAAAAAAAGTCAGGCAAAATCTGCATTCCGAATTTTGAACAAACTTGGAAATCCCTTGAATTCTTTTCCCCAAAAAATCAGTGGCCACCCCGTTATCATTATCCTCTATTTTTATAGAAATTTCTGACGATTGCGTTAATATCTCAGGATTCGATTCTCATTTCCTCTTCTTCTTCTTTTCCTCTTTCTTCAAAGATGACACTTTGATATAAACTTCATTTTTATTTTAGTTTTTTCACATCCTGGTTGAGTAACATTACAATCATTCCATAAATAAGTGTACGCTTTGTAAATTCGAACTCATGTTAAAAAATAAAACAATTTGTCGTGACCGTGGAATGTTTCTGCTCTACAATGTTTATATGTACGCGTGTACACGATAGTTTCAACGCATTGCAAAAAAAAAAAAAAAAAAAAAAAAAAAAAAACTCCTCAGTGTGTTATAACTTATTTGTACTTCATATTACAGAGCTGGAAAAGAGCAGTAAAACTTCTAAGACTTCTACGGGTGATATTCGCGGCCACGAATTATTTCCAATACAGTCTTGAGTTCGCGTTTCGACTGACAACGATACCCAAAAAGGATTTATCCACTTATTTAGGGAATGACTGATGACTGTAACAAATTGAAAACTTTCTATAATATAACCAAAGGGTGTGTCTGGTAAAATAATGAAGTACAAATTAAACTTTCCAACCAATCTACGTTTTCATATATGAAGTTAACACTGTTTAACATCTGTATCACTTACACTATTTTACCTATTTATTCAAACAGTGTGGATTAATTTCTATATATGTATGCTAGTATCTAGTGAGATATGTTAGTTCGCCTTTTCAGTGTTTACATTTTCTTACAACCAAATGATTGCCATCAACTGGTAAATATTATTTGAATTGAAAAAAGTATATCGCGTAGATCACGAAGGCGATTTTGTCCATCAATATCAAACAGTCGGTTGTTACAGCACAGAGCAGGGAAATTATTCCACTACGTTTGAATATCAACGTGTAGATAAGATTCATATTCCAGGAAACATAGGTTTGTCCTTCTGTTGCAGTACCGACAGGCAGTTAATGTCCCTCCGCTTGTGCTCCAGCAGAAACAGAAATCATTCCTGACTTTTGGATTCAATGCCGGTTCTGCGAGGAGAGAATCTCACGTCAATGTTAACGTTACACCTACGAGTCATGATTTGGCCTCAGATACACCAGAAATACGCAAGTACAAGAAGAGGTTCAACAGCGAAATTCTCTGTGCTGCGTTATGGGGTACGTGTTCCATGATTGATCATCAATGCCATTGACCACGTGATCCTATATTTATATCAGCAAGTTTTTATGCAATGTGCATGTCTTCAAAATTAAATCCTCACGAGATGGGTTTTTGGACAGTTTGGGTGTAGGAAATCTGAAGCAAATATATAATGCCATAAAATTATTACAGGAGTTAATTTGCTAATCGGCACGGAAAATGGTCTGATGCTATTGGACAGAAGTGGCCAAGGTAAAGTCTATCAGTTAATTAGTCGAAGAAGGTTCCAGCAAATGGAGGTATTGGAGGGACAGAACATATTGGTAACGATCAGCGGCAAGAAAAATAGAGTACGAGTTTATTACCTTTCCTGGCTCAAAAGCAAGATTCTGCGCACCGACGGCCACAGTGATGTAAGCTGCTCGGTTGAGCTGAATATTCCTTCTTTCAATCGATGTCATAATTAAGATGTATGTGTGTGTGATTGATTTAACTTTGATAACAATCTTCAAAACAGCAAGTCGAACGACGCAACGGGTGGATAAATGTTGGTGATCTTCAAGGAGCAGTGCACTTCAAAATAGTGAAATACGAGCGAATAAAGTTCCTCGTCATTGCCCTGAAAGACTCGATAGAAATCTATGCGTGGGCACCTAAACCATATCACAAATTTATGGCCTTCAAATCCTTTGGGGAACTCGCGCACAGGCCACTCCTCGTTGATTTGACCGTCGAGGAAGGAACGAGATTGAAAGTCATTTACGGAAGTGCCGACGGTTTCCATGCAGTCGATCTCGATTCTGCCACGGTTTACGACATCTACCTTCCCAAACACGTGAGTGACATTCATGTGATATGTATAGTAGTTTTCTTTTTAATTCAAACTCCATGCAAGCATATGACAATCACATTTGAATTTTAGTTTCTCATCCGTACCAAAACATTTACTGTCTTCACTCAATAACTAAGCTGGGCTTCACGTATTTGAATAGCTTTGTATTTTTTTTCTTCGGCAGACTCAGGGACCTATCAGCCCACACTGCATAGTTGCCTTACCGAATAGTAACGGAATGCAACTCCTGCTTTGCTACGACAACGAGGGTGTCTACGTGAACACTTACGGACGTGTAGCGAAGACAATGGTACTGCAATGGGGAGAAATGCCCACAAGTGTAGCGTACATTGGCACAGGTCAAATCATGGGCTGGGGTAATAAGGCAATTGAAATCAGGAGTGTAGAAAGCGGGCATCTCGACGGTGTATTTATGCATAAAAAAGCGCAACGGCTCAAGTTCCTCTGTGAACGTAACGATAAGGTGAGTCATAAGCCTCTGTGTCTGACGAAAATTTGCTCTGGATCATACTAATTGCGTAATGTGGTTTCTCCAGGTATTCTTTTCTTCGGCAAAGGGAGGCAGTTCTTGCCAGATTTATTTCATGACGTTGAACAAACCAGGTATGGCTAACTGGTGATCTCGAATGCGGCCGCACTTGGCCCCACCACAAATGCCACCATATCCATCCCATGTATTAGGGTTCCCCCGGCAACACCCTCTAACCCACTCTTCACTGCCACGGTCAAGTATTACGGGAACCAGACAGTGTGTCCATCAACGCCACAAACTGTATCCTCAGCCACAGGACACTTCACGGACACTTAATGTCATCAATCTACTTGTAAAAAGGTTTTTATGCTTTTTCATGTGCCCTTGCAACGTATGCAGTAGCGCCTAGCTATGCTTTGTGATTACGTGCTATGAAATTATTCCCTTCATTTTCTAAAGAACGTCTACAAATTGTTTGGACTTCCATGAAGTAGATTCTACATGTTAAAAATTATGAATTACTTTCAATCATTAGATATTGTGATAATGAATTAGGTATTTGTTTCTAATAATTGATATAAATACCAAATTTCGTGAAATTAGAAAACATTTGAACTTTAGTTCTCGGCGTTCTTTATCGTTTTCAAAGTATAATACATTGGCAGTATGTTACAATGATTGTGATTAGTCTCGAGTAGTTGTAAAGCGAAGTTTTCACTGCGTTACTTGATAAACGCTTTAAGGGTCAGTGTCGGGTATAAGATTCAATGTCTGACCTAATTCAATGTTGCCCTTATGTATTTATAAACTAATAATAAGTCACAAGTTGTCAAGTATGGTTAAAAGTGGGAAAAGCTGACAGAGATTGATAAAAAAAAAAAAGTAAAAGCAAAAAATAATATTAAGAACACAAACACTAAATAAAATACCAGTACATAATAAATTATTCCACAAAAGCAAATTTTAGGTGACTTATAGTTTCGTTTAAATACTTGAAACCGTCAGATTATCCAAATAGATATTACTACCCATAATTTGGATCATTCCATATTCTTTCAGATGACAAATTAGGTACTTCGTTTTCTACGAATAAGAAACATTATACTATTTATAATATTAGTGACAATCTATATGTTAATCGTGTACATTGTTAGAATTGAAGATGATTAATCAGCTACGGTAATGTTATTGTAATAACTTTTTGTATTCTCTTCAACTGTTCCCAGACAAATATAAGGAATGGATAAAAGAAAAGAAATAAATCGAGTACTTGGACTGATATCTAGTATACGTTACGTATAGTCCGAAGTATCGACTGGCTCAATTCAGCATGTGTATCTCAAGTATGGTCACTGTTGCATAGTCAAAGGAATTGTAAGAACTATACAGAGACAATATTCTAGATGAACGTGAAACTGACTGAGGCAGTTCATACATACTTTTAAATCGGCGCTAAATCCATTTGATCGTCGTTAAAAAGCGCGATACAATAATTCAACGTACTCAAATACACATCCTAATGGGATAGCGTCAAATTGATTATGGACTGTACTCTGCTACTCAAAATGTACTATGAATATCCCCCAATATCACAATTATAATAAGTCCATATAGAGAAGTATTTGAAAGATTTTCATGTACTTGGGAGACAATTATTATTAAACTCTCATTGTTTCGTACTGGGCTTGTATTGATGATAAGCCCTTAGAAAGCTAACAGTTTTAGATAGTATGTATCAAAAGGTTTTTAATTAAGTGTCACGAGTCATGTCTGTTTCTACATACTTTAATTAGTATTAATAATTATCTTCTATTGTGCTGATTATATAGTTTTGGGCATGTTTTGGCATCCTTCTATATAAGTAAAGTGTATAAAGTATGGTAATATCTACGGGCTCAAGCCTCATATGATAATTAATCAATAATTTTTTACTGTATTATTAAAAACGCTCTATATCCTCTTGTCACGCATTTCTTGTTTCTATTCTATCGTTTTTATATTTTGGGTCTTCGAATTTTCCTGTCACTTCACGTGACTCTATAATGTACTCAAGATTCGAACCCCGACAAGTACAATTGTGCGAATGTACTCCAACGCATTTACCATAAACTTCTGGATAATAAGTAAAGAACTGGTATTAGACAAAGTACATTGATATGAAAATCTTAGATTTACAAGATAGTCATCAATGATATACATTTATCTTTTAAGTACAGCAAGTATATGAATTGGAGGTGTAGTCCAATATTTGGATTGCATTTGATAACTAATAGAAGCAGAGCGTATGGTATGCCTCTATATTTTCCCTACTGTTCAAGTTCTGGGTATTTAATCATTAGCTCTTTGGTGAAAATTTATATGAAACTCGTCCTAATACATCTTTACGATACAAAAATTCCTCTAAGCCGTAAAAAAAAATTACGACAAATTTTTAATTGTTACAAGTTTTTCCGTGACTGGTGAAACAAGGAAAATATTGAGAAACATGTTTGATACGAGAATAAATAGAAATGCATCTCCAGTTTTTATACAACTAATGCACGCCCTACTAACTAATCCCTGTTTGTATATTAAAAATAAAAATGAAAAAAGAAGTAAGAATAAAGCGAAGCAAAAAAATAAAATATATGGTCCAAGCGTTACCACGAGTCAAAATGAACAATGGAAGTGTTGAGACTTTGAAATTTTTGTTACTTATAATTATAATCATAACAAGTGATGGTAGTGAATGGTTACTGATTTTGGTCGAGGTGTTGATTTGGTGCAATTAAAGACTGTTCTAGGAGCAAGCTTGTGTGAGAAAGCTTTGTGCGAGGCGTACTATTCATACGCGATTATATCTTATTACGATTACTTGAATTATAATTATTATTACTTATTACGTAAACTCATTGTATTGTAGCCTATCTAAACGCACTTTGCCAGCCACCTTTGTACTTTTCGTTAAATTTCTACAATAAGTGATTCTCCTCCACTTTTCTTTTTCTCTGCCTTTTTTTTTTCTTTTTCATATTTTCTCCCAAAGATAGTAGTGATTTTTTTGTATTACTTATTAATTATTATTATTATTATTTCATCAGTTTATATTAATTATAAGAAACGTAACACATGGATTATTATATACAGTATATCATATTATTATTATTAAGATCAAATATACAGATAATTCATAACTCTGGACCATGTCATTTACAACTCTTTCTCTCCTCGTTTTCTTTACCCACGGTAATAATTTATCCATTTCAATCCTCATTTTCATTCACAAATTCTACAGATTTCGGTGAACTTGCGGTTTTCAACTCAACTTTTTGAACGTGGAATTATAAGATCAAAGCACGCAGTTTCAAGGAAGTAATACGCTGAGAAACGCTACGTATCTGAATCTCGCTAAACATCGCATGTATTTTGCTTCGCAATTAAGATATAGGAATAACAATATAAAAGGAAAACACAGTTTGCCAATCGTCTAGGTATGTAAATTGTTATCTTTTATTAAACACCAATCTGTCTAATCTATAATACTCGTTGACAAAATTTACTATGTTCAAAATAAAATTATAATTTCTTTTTTTTCATATTTGGGAATAATCTCATATAAATCTACGTCGTATTCAATCCAATACGGGCTGAGTTCTTATGATATGCAAATTATTTACAATAGTTTCTTCAATGATTAGTTCAGGATAGTAAGTTCTGGATTGTCCTAGAAGTTCACCTTAGACTTATATTCGAGACCTATTTATCAATGAGAAAAAGTCCAGAAATGCAGGCTGAGCACTACGATTCAATTTATATTACACCAACACGGTATTTATAAAAGTTCGCACTGAATAATACGATTGATTACAACACTGGTAAAATTATATTCTATAATATATACCTAGCTACCTACATCGGGCAGTGACGATAGTAAAAAATCTTCGTTATTCTAATAATCAACTGGAACATTCTTGATTCTGCCTACACTTATTACTTTCATTCCTTTCATTTATACAGATTTTTTATTTTTCATACAAAAGGGGAGTTTCTTTTCTCCAATACTATGTGTTGAATACAACTGTTTAAATGTACGGTATTACACAACGTGTACTATTCACCTAAATAATCACAGTATGTACATAGTCGCTTCAAACACTAACTTAAAATCTAATTGAGATGTAACCAAATAAATGACAATAATTCCATATTGAACTATGAAGTACTACTTCTTGGGGAGAAATTAAAAATGGGTTCACTGAGATATGGAAAAACGGGATTTATTATCCATGTTACTATATTAGAGCTAATATTGCAATGTGTACGAAAAACTTCACTGCTCATTGGGGTCGACTCATTTCTCATGCCAATTGATTAACTGGTTGAAGAATAATACATGCAGTTAAAAGGCCACGTGGTTTTTTCTGTTATATGTTTTACGAATAGTTGTTGAAGATGACAATGAAAATCATAAAAAAGAAAACTTGTATGAAAATATTATTCAAATGAATTAATCTAATTCATACATGTGAGAAACCTTCGCTACGAGATCCGTCTGGCTCTAATTTTCAGAGCAGTTAAAAATTCCACATGTAAGGTTCGTAGTTCAATGGATCCGGCTGTTCCATGTGACTCGTATGACTGTTACTTCCTACCATGCAAGGTGGATAAGCAACGGAGCTCCCTTGACTCGACACTGGAGGTCCGACCGGTTGAGCTAGCCTACAGTCTGGCCTCTGCTGCATGATAGGGCCCATAGGTTGCATAGGTTGTGGACCAGGTGGTGGAACTTGTGGTCCTGGCAAGGGTGGTGGCTGCGTATGTGGAGGTGCAGAAATATTGTGCACTGGTTGCATGATGCTTGGGCCTGGAACATAGCTTGCCACTAAACAGCGGTTCGCAACATCATTATTCGAAGATGTAATCAAAATGCGGGTCATTTTCGTGGCGGAGGCATTCGATATTGTACTCACAGGCAGGATTATGAAACTGCATTGGATTATGTTCAATAATCATGTTAGCGGGTGGAGGAACCATCTTCAACTGAGCTGATTCTACCTTTTTCTTTCGTGGAGCTCTTTTCGTCGTTTCTCCGGTCGATTGTTTATACTTTCTATCGCTACATGATTTCTTCTTTTTTTCCCCAGGCATTTTTGGTTTGTTGGGTCTATTTCCACTCGGTTGCCATAAATGGACAGTGTGTACTGCGTTTCCTTCCCTGTAAAAATCAAAGTTCAATAATCTTGGAGAATTTGTATGAACGAAAACGAGCACAACAGACCCCTGCTTTTTTCCAAGTTTCCAACTGTGAATCCCTGCTTTATGCAATCTTTCTCTTATCGTATCGACGCTGCATCTCAGGCCTAGTGCCGGTGCGACATATTTTGCTGCGGTCAAGGGGTGCTGCGTAGCCATTGCGATAATAGCTTCGTCTTGTTCTTTCGTTGTTATTCGTCGACGACCTTTGCGTTCTTTAGTTTGTACATTGCCTTCTTTGTGCCATCTCTCAAGCCACCGTTTTACCGTCCGTTCCTGTGAAATAATATTTTATGTAGACACAAAATTTAGATACAAAAGTAGAACCAACATTGGCTTAAAAAAATCAAGGCCAAAATGAATTTAAGAATGAATTTTGGAGGCTGTTTCTGGGATATCGAAGTCTGAAAATTTAGCATTCGGCATGTTTCGCAAACCCTTCGATATTAATATTCGCTGAGGGGATCAGAGAACAAACGATAAATTAAATACAAATCGTGGTCTGACTAGAATTCGACAACCCACCGATCTATTGATAGCTAGTGCTATAGACAAGGTCGACAATCCAGCTTCAGACATTCCGATCATTCGATTTCTGATCTCGACACTGGTTTCCAGAGTACCCTTCGCCTTCCCTCCTTTTTTCTTCTTTCGTTTTAGACTCTCTCTGTCTCCCTTCTTTGTCTCGTCTTTACTTAGTTCGTCGTCGTCGTCAGACATTTGACTATTGTCATTAGAGTTACTCGAGTTCGAACAGCTCTCAATCCTTAAAATTTTAGTGTCCGGATGAGTTGGGGTCACTTCGACTTGGGGGGGTTGTTGCTGCTGCTGTTCTGATTGATGCTGATGTTGTTGATGTTGTTGATGCTGAGGATGTTGCTGATGCTGCTGTTGTTGGGGTTCATGGTTTTGATGGTGCGAACTCTGAAGGCGAGCTTGTTCTTGCAACTGCTGTTCTTGTTGCTGCTGTTGCTGTGCTTGTTGTTGTTGTTCTTGTTGCGTGTGAAGCTCCTGAAGTTGTTGCTGTTGCGGTGGGTCTTCGTGAGGTATAGGATTTGGTTGTCCCTGTTGGAGAAAATTAGTTCAAGTTTATTGAACGAATATTTGAAAAGAATTTTGCATTGTCACAGATTTGGTATTTTATTTTGTCGATGTTCAACGGTTGTATGTCACCAAAATTACTCAACAACCATATTTAATCAAAGAAGAGTGCAAAACACAAACTTGTGGATAATGATGACTGCCCTGGACTAAATCCAAGGGCCAATTCTGCGCTACGTTGAGGCCAGGATGTTGGTAGATAGGTTGCGGCGCGAGGCTGAGAGCATTGTCGAATTGCGTCTGGCCGTTTTCTATCGGTTGACTAGGTGTTTGCAGGTCATTTTGCGGTTGCTGTAGCTCTTGTTGCGACGGAAACACGAAACCAGGTTGTATACCCGGTTGTCGGAGGGCTTCTAAGGGGGCACCATCTCCGATGTATAAATCTTTAGATTTGGCTTTTCTGGACAACGATCGCTTTCTCCCTGCAGCTCCACCCTTTTTTCCTTTACTCGTCTCTTTGGGAGATTTCTTTTTTCCTAACTGAGTACCGGTCGGACGCCACACCGACTGCTGTATCGCTGCGCCATCAGCTTCACTGCTGGAAACATCGCAAGTGTACCAAGCGATGGAAAGCTATGTTAAAACCCAGAAATAGATTGCTGCGGTAGTTAATTTCCGAAATTTGTATCACTATCATGGGATCTGCTAACGAAACCCATAGCGATAGTCTCATACCTAGTTTATTTGAATTACTAGCATTTATGAATTTGGAAAGTCTCGAAAAAAAAGTGTTTTCATATTCCTTGCTAACTTTCATCGATTTTCGTCAAAATTGTTACTCCCTAACGTTCTTTAAGTGTCGTTGATCTACCAACCCCAGCGGAATCCTTTGCATGTGTTTCCGCGATGGGCTCCAGTTGTGAATTCCAGCTTTGTGGAGTCTTTCTCTGATCGTGTCGACGGAACAGTTCAAACCCAAGGCTGGCAGAACGGCTTTAGCTGCCGTTATAGGAGTCTGGGTGGCGAGTCGAATGATCGCCTCGTCCTGCTCGGAGGTGGTAGCTCTCTTGCGGCCACATCGTTCCCGCGTTTCGACGGTACCTTCTTTATCAAATCGATTAAGCCACCTTTTGACAGTCCGTTGCTGTAATAAAAATACGTCTCCGTTGGTTGAATTGAATCTCAATCTGAAACTGAATTCAATATAACTGGAAGGGCATTGGTGCGGTGTACTTACTGAACAGTTTACCGCCGCCGCTATCTCTCGAAGGCCTAAGCCAGCTTCGTACATACCGACCATCCGGTTCCTCAATTCAGGGGTTGTTTCGTGAACGCCTCTTGTTTTCCCCATTCTTTGATATTTGCTGTATTAGTTATCTGTATTTTTTCTCAGTTTTTTTTAAACTCCGTTTTTCAACTTTTTTTCGGTACGAATTTCAAATAAAAATTCCCGGCTGTGATAACGTCAGAATGGGAAACACAACCACGTGACAAACGGCAGTATTTATAAGTAGTCCGTTTTCAAGGGGGGTGTCAGATTATTGGGCGTGTAGGTAAATCTAATAAACGTTGTGTTATTAGTCGGATGGTTCAATGATTGATCATCGTTCATGCGGTTGTGGGTAATTCGAGCATTTTTCATTCAACCGTGGCGTCGTGTAGATCGTGAGCATTTTGTCGATGCACCAACGTATCGTACTTGTGTTTGTTTTAAACACTCGTCACGTTGACAATCAAGCAAAAACTCTCGCGTTCACCGATTGCAGTATCGTTGGTTAACTTGCCACTTATTATTCGATGGATAAGACGGTCCGGCGAATCTTTCCGCATCACATTTCACCTAATAATAAGTCGGGTGGTCGAAATTTTCAATATATTTACAATAAGTTACTCCAAACATGCCTCGGTTCGGGCGAAATGCAGTTGCACGCTGAAAATGCTCCAGTCAATACAACATCAGCTGTACAGTCCGACGAAATACTTTTGTCCACGATCTTACGGCTCTGCTCTCTCAATAAAAGTCAATTATCGTTCAGTGGTTTACGGAAATCTTATTTAAAAATCACAACTTGTTGCTCTTCCAAGCATTGTTATGAGTTCTTTACTGATCCTTGAATTTTTTTTTTTATTCCGAGGCTCAAGCCAAACGCCGTCAATTATAGTTCAGCGGACTGTACCGAACCCGGCGGGAGAAGTACAGTCAGCCTATGCATGAGAAAACGGATAGAGCGATCTGCTCCGTGGTGATCCTGGACGCTAGTCGAAGATCCTCGTGTGTTACATGAAGCTAAGAGCATACGTATTGATGCCATTTTCACGCAATTCGAATGAAGTATTTTGAGCGGTAGAATAGTTGCTTAGCTGTTAGTTTGACGCGAAAGTTTAAAGGCTTTCGCTTTTATGGTCAATAACATGTCGGCCGACTGTACTTGGAGTAAGGTTATTCCGGGTTGAGTCGGGAGTACTCGCGCACCTCCGCCGGAATTGTATTGACCCAGAAAGCGTCCCCTCCACCCTTCGGTATTAGAGCTAGGTTATCCGGAGCTTGGAAGTACAGAATCGAGAAACTCAAATTCGATTATATTTCCATGTCCTGCAAACCGTCTATCCCGTTTTAGGCGTTGTTCAACTTCCGCAAGATCAACTTTCCTCGCATTTTTACGAACTCACAGGTCTTCGAAATTCTATGTGTATTGTATACTCTTCATATTCTATATTTTTGGTTGATTTTCATCGCCAGGTTACAGATTTAAATCTTCGGGTAATCCTGCTATAAATGGGAGGCATACGGAACGTAGTTTACCCATGGATTATACTTTATCCATAGGATACTCTGCCAAAAACAATTAAAACAATCGAAAGTTTTATTGTTTCTCGCGACCTAACCGTGGGATGCAGATCCACTGGATAAAATATGTTCGTGCAGCCGGGCAACAGGTTTTCAAAATGTTACTGCAGTTATACCTTTGTGTGCAAAAAAAAGAACATGAAGGTGGTAATCTTTGGTGTACGTTGGGTTGTCTGTCGATAGGCGCTTAGAGGTTAAGCTGTTCCTTGTTCCGTTTCATAATTTATCGACGGTAAGCATTTTGTACGGTACATTTCCTAGACGTTAAACATGATTTCACTCACATATCCTCGTTTCTCTATGGATTTTTTTTTGTGCCCCTCAGCACCATCTGTGCAAGTAAATTGTTGAGCCTTTTTCAGACTCCAATTGAGGGGGGTGTAAAGTTTACAGGTTTTTTTTTTGGCACTTACCCCGGCCCAAGCCAATAGGGGACGAAGCCAGTAAGGATAAGGAAGAAGAAAGTTTACGCGGTGGATCAGGTGGATGGGAACACCAATTTTTGCGAAACTAACTCTAAAGAATAGATCAGAGGTAAGGAGTCAGCACATGGTGGCCACTCGTCAGGGAAATCAGGGAAAAGTCAGGGAATTCGAAAAATGGTCAGGAAAGTCAGGGAAATGTCAGGGAATTCGAAGAACAGTCAGGGAAAAGCAAAGGAATTTCATGGTCATACGAAACAAGACAGAATAAAAGATCCCCAGCGACATTTATGCAATCAAAAGTATTCTCAAAAATCATTTTCTTTCACCATGGATTTAAAGCATTATTATTACATAATTGAATAACCACTAATTCGTCCAAATTTCAGTCAGGGAAAAATTATATTTAGGTCAGGGAAAGTCAGGGAAATGTCAAGGAATTTTTTTCCGCAAAAAAGTGGCCACCATGCAGCAGTGAGATTTCAATTAATGCATAGACAATTGAGTATCTTAACAGAGACGTTATCATTCATTTATTCGATAGCCAATTCTCTATTAATTTATCACGATTATGATTTGTACACGTACCGTCATGAACATGTTTAAGGGTTGGTCAAGTCGTTGACAAGGTGAGTGTATCTGTGCATTGTTCAGATTTGGTCTCTAATAATATATAATTCCTCAAAGACGTTCACACTCTCGAGAACGAAAAAATAATGCTTGGCACTCGACATAGGTATGTATAGCTACACTTTACAAAGGATACAAAGCATTACAATGAGGATATCTACGTAACGGAAACCCGTGTGCAGCGTAATGAAATGAAATGAATTGAGTGAGTCCGGTGAGTGTACAAATAGTCTCCGGCGGTGTTTACAACGCTTTCATGATCCTGAAATCAATTCGCTCGTATGATGTCGTCTGCAAGTATGATTGCGATCAGCTCCGTCGTACTCGTGTGTTCCTGTCAGTGTGAGTGCGTACGTCAGTACATACGCGACAACGATCATTGCACGGAATAGATAGGGTTCGAGACTAACTGCTCGTATCCGCTTCATCAAGTCCGCGGTCTGCTCGGTCACGATGACGCTAATACACTCGTTATTTCGACTTACCAAAATCAGAAGGTCGTCCAGTCTTGTCCCCGAGACGATCTGGGTCAAAGGGCGTTACCCTCCAATTGAAATGCCTATTCGTACTCGGAGGGTTTACCGTTCCACGAAGCAGTCGTGAAAGATTTTAGGTAGTCAGGATCTTCGACCGGATAGGCATTTGGCATATCTTTATAGTTCATCAAGAAGACTTATGAAAGGACTGAATCGCACTGAGGATTATTTCATTCTTACGTTTCCGAATGATACCCATTAATGAAAAAAAATCTAACCGCCCACCTTTCTTTTGTCGAAGAATCAGTGTCAGAAAGAGAATCCATCCGATGACCCCATCATGCAATGGGCGGGAACACACAATTTAAGATAGTTTACTGTACTGTTGCTAACATAAAGACTCACATGAAAAATATTCCATTGCCTATAACTAATTGGCTCGCTTCAGACGTACCGGGATTGAAGGGGAAAATTGTCTACAACTATCCGTAAATTGATGAGAAAATACGGAACGTTCATGATCAATGAAACTTTATACAAAAAATGTATGGATGCATGAGCCTGAAAATGTCCGCAGGTTTCATTCGATACTGCGAAGTAGAGTCTCGTTTCAGTCAAATGGATCTCTGCTATCTCTCATAACATTCGTTTGTCATGCATTGCTTCGGCTTTGCCCGGGAGCTGACATGGGGGTGGGGTTAAGGGTCGACTAGTACCACGCGTTCATCTGCTCGATGTCGCGTCAGTCGCACCCTTAGCGGCTTGCTGAGTGAACCATCCACGCAAAGGCTTACCTATATGCACAGGTACGCTCGCGTATCAAAACAACATTGTCCAGTTTGTTCACTGTCAGTGAGTGCTGGCTAGTTGTAGACGCAGGACATCGGTTCTGGAACCTTCGATATTAGTGTTTTTGACACAACTCGCGACTTTTCTCAGTTCCAAGTCAGATTTGAGTCAGGCTAATCGCACAAAATGACGCATTTGAAGGCAGAAATAGTGGCGGTGATTTTACTCCAGGTGACGATTGTTTGCTCAGGGGTGAGTTTTTACATTTCGTTATTACATAATACGTATTAAACCAGTTTTCTTTTTATCAATCACGATATTATTCGACCTTTAAAATGCGCAGGGTTGAAACGTTCTAAATAATCGATAAGGGCTCATGTTAATGCTCACAAAAATACATACATGCTCTGAAAAATACACGCAACTCGTGCATTCGACTAGAAAAGGAATGAACAACAAGTACTTGTTGAATCTGAAGACTGTGCACCCGAATATTTTATTTGCTCCATGAACCAAAGGAAGGGAACCTCACATGTTTGATAGTGATTTGATCTACGTGAATAATCTCAATATTCAGGAAAAAATTCAATATCATCCCAGTTATAATATTTGGTCTAATAAAACTGCAAGGAAAGTATTGATGTGACACTTATGTCCGACTTATGTCTAGAGTCTTGCGTATATTGATAAAATTACAGTCATTCTTTCAACCTCCCACAATAGATTGTTGAGTTAATGCAAATGAGCCTATCCGCACGGGTTGAAGTAGAATAATACATGGTTATCTTCATGGGTTGAAGCACAGATGGAATCTTTAGTAGCATATATGTAAGATTGTCTGGAAAATCGGACTTAAAAAAAAACACCTGAACTTTATGAATCGAATCCCCAGTGCATTACGAAGATAGTGCTTCTCAGGTATAAGACAGGTGCTTGGGAGTTGACAAAGATGTTAAATCAATACGTTGCAGACGCGGCCCAGCTTCGTTTCGGACGACATGATCGCGAAGGCGGCTAGCGTGGTGAATGCTTGTCAGACACAGACGGGAGTTGCTACCGGTACGTAATTCATTAGCTCCAACATTGTACAATTCGTCAATTGATAAATGCGCGCGAATATAAAACATCGCAAACTCGCAAGGCTGAAATAAAAATTATGTATACTGAGAAATAACTAGCACATGCATTTTTCATAAATATCTTGTTGAATGATACCTCACAAAAAATCGGCTGTCACACAGTCATTGCATAATAAACGTATCAATAAGAAGGAATAATCAAAATAAACGCTCGGCTTAAGAGAACTAGAATTTTGTCGCATGTGTCCTTCGGGGAAATGCAACAGTTCGATTTGACAGTTATATAATTAATTTGATTATTTCAGCAGCGATACCGTTCTTTGGTATCGGCAGTGGCAGCCTAGCGGGGTCGATGGGTCCTTTGATCGCCTTCAGATCAAGTTATATTTTTATAGACGCAAGATAAAGCGGCTTATAGTAAAATTATTAATATTATAGCGATTTGTCGTTTGTTTCCAAAGCCGTATATAATTCTATTGGACAATAAGCCCAAAACCAATTTTGTATACAGAAACCAAAATTGTATACAGATATTCTTGTACTCTCTAAATTTGAATCAGTGAATAGTCACTGATCATCAGCGAATAGTCACTGATGCCTCCAGTTATAAGTATACCACTGGAAATCAGTGAAAAGTCACTAATTTATCCAGTGAATTTGAATCACTGATTCAAATAGTGAAATTTTCACCGATTGAATCAGCGAAAATTATTGGTTCTTATATATATTTGATCCGGTTGAAGATATTCTCGAAACGGAAAAACAATATGGTATATTCGACAGATTTTTGTTTCGCGAGTCTTTATTGCAAGTAAAGAAAAAACAGACTCCTAACGCAGATGAAACTTCTCCGTTTCCCATCTCGTCGGAGCGAGCCAAGACTGGACGCAGTGAGAAAACCTAATCTACCAAAAGTATAAGGAATTCAATGTAAGACAGTGAACAGCAATATTCACACAATTCATTGATTATTTGCAACTAACAAGCCAAATTGTGAAGAATTTTATAAATCCGCATGTCCACTTACGTTATGATTTTTACTGAACAGTTCAGGTGGTTGAACCGACGCCCAAATCAGCACGCAACATATGAACGCGAGCGATTTGGCGGTTAGTAGGCAGCTCCATGGCGGTTAGAGACTCGGCGTACGCGGCGCCCCTAGCGTTCGTCACAAAAGTCACTGACGAAACAGTGAAGTTATGCACTGGTTTAGCAGTGGTAAAATCACTGCTGAAATGGACTTCACTGATACTCCAGTGAAAAAGGGTTCAAGTCACTGCTTCTGCAGTGAAATACCAAGTCACTGACTCAATTAGTGAAATTTTCACTGATTCAAATTTAGAGAGTACGTTTTTAATGAAAGCAATCTATTTTGATTATACCACACGTTAGCTATACCGATCGTGAGAGAAAATCTTGAAACTACAGTCTGACCTCTCTATAAGCCCCCTCCCAATAGAGCCGGTTCCCCCCTATTTCTCGGTCGCAGCGTTACCCCACTCTACCTTGTAACCTGAGCTCGGGAAAGAGATGAAAGACGATTCGTGCGACTAGCGAAGATGGCAAAGTGGGGGTACCTCAGTACCTGGAAAAACTATTCCCCTTGGGGGCCTGGGCGGCCCTATAGAGAAGTTGGACTGTATATGGTCGATTGCGTATGCGCTGAATAAAATAATTTGATTGGTCAGGAGAATCCCACCGCGGTAGTTTCACCGTGGATATCGTCGTCGCGGGAATTTTTGCCACACAAACTGAATTATTTTGGCACTTTCCCCAGCTTAGGGTAAAAGGAGACGTAGCCATTAAGAAGAAAGAAGAAAAAATGAAATTATTTGGCCGATGCGCAGCGGCCGTGTAGTTTTACGATTTCCTCTATGTATGCATAGGTATGATGTCATACAGGTAGAACTATCGCATATGGCAAAAAGATGTTTTATCGTCTATTGAAATCATTGTATCATTATTATTTTCAGCTGATATCGAGTCCGTAAGGAACGGGCAGTGGCCAGAAGGTAGACCATTGATGGTAAGTAACCGAATGAATTCATAAAATCATTACGGGCTAGTTGAACAAGTAGAATTGTCTGAAATGGAAACTTGCCTGAAAAGCCGCCCCAGCGTAGTTGACAGCAAGGTTTCCTGTAAAATCTCAGTAAATGACAGTAATAAATTAATATTTCTCTGGAAGAGATTGAACAGGTCAAGTCAGGGGGCGGTGGGGGGGATAACACTAGTATTAGTTTGGTTTAACGTTTCGACAGCACTTAAAATGAAACGAAAAGAGCGCGAAATAAGAAGATCTATAAAAAAAATAGGTCAAGGAAGAGCGTATTCACCAAGACAGGAGAAACCATCACATAAAAGGTAGTCACTGTCTTCCCAATTGCTAATACCAATTTCTGGGTTATCCGAGCCTTCAAGTTGACTGGAAAATATAAAATTAGAGATAAAAATCAATATTGATGAGCTAGTGAATAGTTCGATTGGGTAGAACCACTCCTTTCATTTACTTTCGTATAAATTATACTCAACTTTGTATGCGCGCAAGGTGTCATCTATTTGCATCGTATGGATGCACGTGATCATGTCATCAACGTTGCAACAGTAGAAAAGTGGTGAGGTCGTTAGATACGTTTAAAGTGTGTACTATTGAACTGAAAGTAAGTGTCCTCCATCGCGAAGCTCGAGATATTCGCTGTAAGCGATAAGTTTTCATGAGATCTATCGAGATATTGGGGATCAGGGACAAGGCGTGTAATGAAACCAATTTATACGTACATACACGGTCTTCTGGTATAATTGTATGTTTGTCATACATGACGTATAGCTTCTGGGATGCTCCCAAAATAAGTTCGCACAGGAACTGGGAGATCAAATGAGTGCAGCTGCCAATAAAAGAAACGATAGATCCTCAAGGAAAGTCCTTTTAGTCAATTTTCGAAAGATTATGACATTTGGGGAGAGAACTGTTGGTCTGTGTAAATTAGTTGTTTAGTTTGTTTTTTTTTGATGGGAAGTTCTTCTCATCCCCCTAGTAAAAATGTAGATAGAACACAGATAGATACGGATAGATCGACGAAAAACCACTATAGAAACAGATAGAAACAGATAGAAAAAGATAGAACTTTCCACCAAATAGAACCAAAAACCACTATAGAAACAGATAGAAACAGATAGAAAAAGATAGAACTTTCTATCTGTTTCTATCTGTTTCTATAGTGGTTTTTAAACAGATAGAACTTTCTATCTGTTTCTATCTGTTTCTATAGTGGTTTTTGGTCGATCTATCCGTATCTATCTGTGTTCTATCTACATTTTTACTAGGGCCCAGTGGTGAAGAACCCTGCGAGACTTGTGAGACAAAAATTGTAATGAATTCATGTTTCCAGTGTTACATGTATTGTCTATGGGAGCAGTTTGGCCTGGTAGATGACAAGCGTGAGCTAAGTTTGAACGGAATGCTGACCTTCTTCCAAAGAATACCAGCTTATCGAGCAGAAGTCCAGAGGGCCGTAAGCGAGTGCAAGAGGATCGGTAAATACTTTGGTATCTATGGTGTCGTTGTTCCTGTATGTTCGTGACATTTTGAGAAGATTTTCCAACCTTGCTTATTCTTGATTGAACATCATTTCAGCCAACGGTGACAATTGCCAGTACGCATACACTTTCAATAAATGCTACGCCGAAAGATCTCCAAGGGTGAGTAGGACTAAACAAGCTCAAGTTATAATTAGAATTCGATCTAGATTTGTTTTAATTGTATATTTACTCTGAAAAACGATCCAGAACAGCCTACAATTTTATAAATCTTATGAATATACAGGGTCTTTTCGTCGATGCGCACCATGTAGACGCCTGGGTATATGCAACTGAGAAGATACTGATTGTTGGTGACCAATCATGTTTATCCAGCAACAATTAATGTCATGTCAGTTGCATATACCCAGGCGTCTACATGGTGCGCATCGACGAAAAGACCCGGTAGATTATGATGAACATAGGTGAAATACTAATGAAAGAACTAACGTTTCAAATCACAAGTCTATATATCATGTTCTTCTTTCCAGACCTACTACCTCTTTTGAAGTGCAAGTATCATCTGAAGACCAACGAGACTGCTCAAGATTAAGTTCGCCGAATGTGTCAATGAAATAGATGTTTGAACACCCACGTATTAAATTAGGAAAAGTAATCTTAAATCTAGGTATACACATTGATATATGTTTGACGTGCCAAATATAAAATTTTGCAGGAGTTAAGCAGCTCAATTTATTCTCAAATAAACAGCATTTGCAATATCCCCCTCGCTGCTTTCTGCAATAAACCCGCCGAGGTCCCCCTTTTTTCGAGCCCCGTCATTGCACGTCTAGGTCTGAGTGGCTGCACACCCAGAAGGCCTCCAGCGGGTGAAAGAAGTCTGCTTTTATTTCCATCTGTTTCAATGGATGTTGCATAATTCAGTGACGGATGTCTAGTACTTCTGATGACCAGGACTGTTGCGACGTGTTGAATCAATATTCCACTTTCAATCAGATTGAAAATAGTCATATGGCTCTTGAATACATAGATAAATAGATGACATAAATAATTGATGACATGATGAATTCAACACACTAGTGAAATTATTCTCTGATAGGTAGTTGAAATAGTGAAAAAAAAACTACAGTTAACTATTTCCGATGGTAATTTCGATTTGAAGTATTAAACAGGGTTGAACCATTATCAGTGGATGTAATCAAATGCTAAATTCAAATTCTATGTGTATAAAAACACATATTACAATGAAAACATTAACCAAGTCGCGATTCTGTAAATTTTGCTAACTCCGATTGCCACGGTAAATCAACAAAATTTAATTCAACAAGATTGTGTTCGAATCGTGGACCAAACTCTCATGGGTGGCGCCACCTGACGATGAATTCCGTATAGATGGTGCCGTCTTTACCAACTTTCAGCTTCAGTCAACAACACCCTACACAGGCACAACACTGATGCGACCGAGTGATCCGTAAACGAAGAAAATATTCCAGGTAAAGACGTAATTCAAGCATTTTGGTCGTGAAGATTTGATACGATTCTACGACAGGCTAGGAAATATTTCGCATTAACGTGATCGCCTCAGCTTCATTGTGATAGTTCAGAA
Organism: Euura lappo; assembly: GCA_018257835.1. Lineage (NCBI taxonomy): Eukaryota > Metazoa > Arthropoda > Insecta > Hymenoptera > Tenthredinidae > Euura > Euura lappo. The sequence goes on along the minus strand of JAEUYN010000265.1, from coordinate 36,038 downwards.
CAATAACAATTAGGCATCCTAACCTATATCATATCATAAATCTCTCTAAAAAAAAATAATATTACGTGGTAATACTGACTGATTTTTTTTCATTGGTTACAGGTTGTTAGAAAGTCTTAAGACCAATTACGGCAAATATTCGAAAATGGTCAAAGTTGCTCTTCAAATAAAAGCAACACTAGAAAACTTGGAAGAATTGAAAACATCAGGTCCGGAATTCCGGTGGTATTTAAAATTCACTTGTGGCAATTGTGGAGAAATATCAGAAAAATGGAATTACATATCAGAGGCTGAATCGACACCGTCGAAACGGGGCAGCGCTGTGAATCACTTTGTCAGTAAATGTAAATTATGTTCCCGCGAAAATACCTTGACTATTATCGAGGATTCAACCAAATCATATACCGCCGGTGACCAGGGAAAGTTCAAGACTCTGGTAGTCTTCGACTGTCGAGGTATAGAACCCACGGATTTTTCAGCCAGAGAAGGATGGATCGCCAAAGCTGTAGACGGGGGCAAAGAATTTACAGACATTGATTTGGGTGAGGGAGAATGGGCCGATTATTGTGAAAAAATAGCCAATCCTGTCGGGGTGTATGAGATCGAACATAGGTTTGAAAAAACTAAGTGAGATGCAATCGATATCATCGACAAGATTGTATTATTATATCAAAATTCATGCTCCGTGCATCTTTTTGTACATTAAACTTTTGATTACATAATTCACGCTTTATGAAATATGTACATCGGCTAGTTATCGACAATACTGCGGTGGGTTACACCGAATAAATACTCTATCCCAAATGAACAGTAATATTAATTACGAAGGAAAATGGTCAAGATCCCTGGTTGTGTAACGGTTTTTTCTGATATTGTCTGAAGATTTGTTGTCTAATTCTCTTCCAGAATGGGAATGAAACCGTCTTCTGGAAGTGTGTAGAAAATTTTCGGTAATGCTTACAGGTAGGTAGGGCTCATAACATCGATAATTTCAAATTTGGCGTAAGCTTTTTGGGCCCCAACGTTCTTGAGATATTTCTGTGAACTTGATACTATGTAAGTATGTGTATTATATGTTTTATGCAAACTCCATATGAATAATTTTTGAGTTAAAATTATCATCAACCTTTCTTGGAATCATATTTGCCAAATCATATCAATTGTAGGATTGATTCTTATAATAAAAAACGGATTTTGATCTGACTGCAAGAGAGTAGCATATTATGAGGCATACATGGGAAGTACCCGTTTGTACGGAAACACAATCCTTGCCGAACAGTTACGTTCCGCATATGCCCCATACCATATTTTTTAAAGCGAAGGCATTATCTTGAACGTCACTTTGACACCAGCTAAAAGCTGCGGATGGGAACTGCGGTTTAATGACTTCTGCTGCAGCTTTGAACTTGGCGATGTAAAGTGCCAGTCGACGGATCGAAAACAGGCATCAAAAAGTGACTTTCCAATGCCTGTGCCGTGAAAAAAATATTATTGGCCTCGAGAAATAATTTGAACTGCCATTACATGAGTACGCGCTATAATTTTTTATTTAGGTACACATTTAATTTCCGCTATCAACTGTCGTCGCGGCCATTACCATTTTAGTTAGGAATAAGGATTTTGTCGCTTTGTCGCGTGAAACAAAGATATTTTTGGATGTAGGTGTTCAGAATTTCATGCGGAATTGCCGTATCATCTACTTTTTCGCTTCTGTTACGCCAGGCTTTGATATCAATGAAAATACAGTAAAACCTTCGAATAGGCGCCCTCTGAATAGGCTACCTTCCCCTAATCCTCGCTTGTGCGCTTCCCCCACTCAGTTATGTTTACAAGTGTTTGGACACTTACCTCTGAATAGAGAACCTATTGGGAAACGCTTCGAGTCACCTATTTAAATGTAGTAGAAAAGGTGTAGCTAAAAAATCAACTAATTCAAAATTTACGCATTTCATTGTATATCTCGTCAAAAACAACACAGACACGGGGTACCCTATTCGGAGGTAAAGCCGGCGACCGAGTCGTGTCGTGCTAGGGAGCTGTGGGTGTGGGAAACTGGGAAAGTCAGTTCGAAGAATTATATTCCCCTAACCGCCTTCGAGGTAGCTTATACAGAGGTTTCACTGTAAGTGACGCAGCTACTTGATCGGTAAAGACTGATTACAGCATGCTCTGAAAGGTCTGAATGTGTGTGTGTCCGGGCCCGCGGCGGGCGGTGGTGGGGGTATAACAGGCCTGTTGAGTCGATAAGGTAGGGTTCAGCTGGGTGAAGCGTGGGTGCGCTTGATGGCGCGGTGAACATGTCAATAAGTTAGTTTTCTGAGTCAAAACCTACGGCTCAATTTTGATGTACAAAAAAAAGTACAAAAGATTGCTCTAGGTTAGTAGAGAGTTCGTTGGCACTTGCCTTAGCTTATGCTGCACAAGAATAAAGCCATTAAGGAAAAAGAAGAAGAAGAAGATTGCTCTAGGAATATAATACTACCTAGCAGTCGATCACGTTGATCGTCGACTTTCGTCCACGGTCTTAGATACAGGTCTGGGAACTCTCTCATCCAGGGAGTCTCGCTTAGCGAGGCAAAAATTCTCTATTTCACGAGTTGACCGCTAGGTTCGCTGCAACCCGAGAGTAAGCTCCGAGAGAGACAGACGTAGGTATTCGTTCTCTGTCTTACACACGTAGTACATACAGTGGACGATCTGTCACGCTGTTTGGTGACATAACCTAACATCGTTGGTTTTCGGCCGTGCTCTTTTGCGTTAATACAAATATATCAATGATCATAATTTTGAGATTAGGAACATGATAAATTACATATATGGTATTCATATATTTCCAAAGCGGTAGATAACTTCTGTCTTTTTAAGTGGAGAGTAGTTGGATGTAAAAAAATAATTCGGACTTTGAAGATGGAACGCTTTGCCTTATCTTTTCCATCGTCTGTCCATAAACACGCATTAATGACGCAATAGTTTGGCATAGTAGCCCACTTACATTGCCATATTAACGCAAAGAGTATGATTACGCGTTTTGAGGTTAGGTCGAACCATCGAAGAATCTGACAGCGGACTCGCGCTGAGTACGATGCCCACCACTTTTCATTCCTAGGACAGTCACTTTTCTAGTCCTAGGAGTCAAAGTTATACTTTTCTGTACTGTGTGCGCGCGCGTTCGCTGCTCACTCCCACTGTCATGGAAACGGCCACTTTCTGTCCCGAAAACTACCATCGAAAAACGCGTGAATCATACTCGCGTTACATAAATAGTATACTACCCATGGGAGTGAAAAGGGCCATCCCAAACTGCATTCTTGCCACCCTCACCTTTGGCTCGGGTGTCAATTTCACATGCAGTTTGGAAGAGCCTACTTTCCCTCCCTTGGTGTGTAATATACTATTATCGACTCAAAACACAGTGCGTCTTAGACACTGAAATGTAATAATAGTGGAACGTTGACTTCATGGCTAGGTATACGGCTGGCTTTCCGCAGAGAGAGAGAGAGGGTTGAAAGGGGGAGAGAGAGAGAGAGAGGGTTTAAAGGGGAAGTGCTGTCTCTCTCGCGCAGCGTACAGTTTTTCAAAAAGATTATACCACGGAGTAATTATACACCCCTTTTGTATTTGTCGGTAAAACAGTGAGATTGCAGTTTTTTCAGACGGTTCGACGCATGCGCAGTAGCTGGTAGAAAGAGATAACACCACGGTCGTATACACAGGTCCGGCAACTCCCATGATGGGGGTGGGTCCCTTAGCGATGCTTCAAAGTTTCCTGAATTGGCCGCTGAATTTTTGGCGCCCTAGTAGGTTAGTGCAGGGTTGGAGTATAAACAATGTTTCTAACCTCAAAACTTGTGAACGAATAAACTTATATTCCGTCCAAATTGCGTTATTCTTTCAATTACATTTATTTATACTATTATTATTGCAATTTTTGATGATCGATACAGCACTCTACAATTGGCATATCACTAATTTTATTATTGACTGTTTGGTAATACGGATGAAACTTCTTCACATTATTCTAGCGAAATGGTTATACAACTAAATAATCTTCATTACACAGAACTTGAATGAATAGACTAACAAATAATTTTTATTCAGCGTTGCAATTTCCAAAATATCCCACAACACAGCGATTTGTATCGGAAATTCCCCCAAGAAACAACAAAAAACTAACAAAATCTGCTTCAATAGTTTACTTGACATCATTTAATCACGGTCAGATCATATCATTATTAAAGTTACGCAATTGAATTTGAACAAACTATGGGAAAACTGTGACGTTCGTTATGTACAGAAAATAGGTTATGAACATTGTTTACACTCCAACTCTGTACTAGGCTTCTAGCGCGCCTCAGCAGCCGTCGCAGCAGGCGAAAGCACACTTGGCTTCATTAAGGGACCCACCCCCACTATGGGAGTTGCCGGATCTGTGTATACGACCGTGGATAACACTCACCCTTTGAGCTTTTTCTTTCTCCGGAACCCCCACCACCGCAGTGAGCATTCCAATATTATTATATTTCACAATCAGTTGTCTAATACCTCGGTAAAAAAGATGGACTATAAAAATGACTACTGTTAGCATAGATGTAGAATATAGAACAAAATGTAGGGAAATAAAACAAAGAAGCATGATGAAAAGGAACTAAGCGTACTACGTCAGACGAAGATACTGCGACCCGGGGAAAGATGATCTGATCTCACACGGAAATTTCATGATCTTTTGAATTGTTTTATCCGGAAAATTTTCAATTATTTTAATAAGGATCTGATCTAAGGGGGAAATGTCATGATCTCTTTGAATTGTGTTATCCGCTATTGGTCGAAAAATAATTGCTTGACCCATAATTTTGTTGGAATGGACAGAACGTCTTAAGCTTAAGAGATCCTAGCACTTTGAATCACACGAAACCTTTGGTTACTTGGACTTTTCGATGGTTACAAACTTGGTTGTGGTGACTGAATCTATTCGTTTGAAAAAGGCAATTGGCGGTGTAGTTGGATGGATGCCGTTGAAGTAGGGAGAAGTCGGGCAGAACCGCCGGGTGGGGAAAAATCCCCCGCAAAAAAATCGAGTTTGCATTTCAGGGTGGGGCAAAACCGCCCACTCAAAAAATGTTGTTAAATGGAATTTTCACATCAAGGTGAGTGAGATGAAACTGTATGCAGCGTGGTTTCACTGAATTCGATGAAAAATACCAAGATTTGCATTTTTTGCACTAAAATACCTTGATTTTTTGTGGGGGGTGAGCTTGGCCTCACCCTTTCAGTTCTGCATCTTTTCCAGTGGAACCACACTGCATACAGTTGTATCTCATTCACCACGACGTGAAAATGCCATTCGACTACTTTTTTTGAGTGGGCGGCTTTGCCCCACCCTGGAGATTCGTTGTTACTGTCAGCGGAGTCACATTGCGTACCTTGTAATTCAGAATTGAGCTTGAACTTGAGGGTTATCTCTCATCCTCAGTATTCCCAAACATGAAAGTCAACTCTCAAGCTGCGACTCAACCCCCTAGGTAATAGGGATAACTCTCATCCTGAGTTCATCCTAAAGTTGAGGATTAACTCTCATGTTGAAAGTTAACTTCTGAGCGTGAAGTTGTAATAAGTTATGAGACCGATGAATGAATTAAGTTCAGAGAATAATGAGTGAAAAATGACTCTCTGAATATAATTCAAATGGTTTCGTAAGCTGGGTTTTATGATCAGCGCTCGAAGATTTAGGGTGCACAATCGAGAGTACAGTGAGCTAACTGAATCTACTGTGTTGAAAATGAATACAGTTACATCTTCAACATTCGGTGGATCAAGAGTGAATGTATGTAACCAGTTTTGTAATAGGTACTCGATTTTCAGTACCGAGGTACAGGTACAGGTACTCAAGATGTACCTATATTCAGGTACTTAAAAATATGGACAACGTTACAGAACAGTCAAACAGGCTATTTTATGTCAAACTCATCGTTTATTGAACTTGTAAAATTTTAAACGTTATTTTACACCATTAACTTATTATATTTTAAAAACAGTATAGAGATTCGAAAACGTCGTCGAACAACTTGTTTCTTCGCGGCGTCAAGATCTGTCCTTCGGCATTAAATGCACGCTCCACTAAGGTGGAACTTGCAAGCAGACTGTTATATTTGAAAAATATTTGTTTTATAATCAGGTACCGCTCTAAACTTTCCAGTTCTTTAGATTTGTCGGACAAATATGTCAGACATTGTATTTTGACATCCTGACGATTCGCAGGAGAGCTGGATTTAGAGCCTGTAGCTATGGCTTAACTGTCTTTGTGATTAATAACTTTTTGTTCAGAAACTTGAAAAAGATCCGCTCCAGAAATGTACGAATATTTCTACGTGAGTAAAGTACCTTGAATTGTACTTAAAATATAATGTACCTACCTATACTGAATTTTTTTTCTGCTCACGGCCTGTTCGTGTTAGAGTCTCCCTAATTTTGATCAAGCTTGTTCGATCAGAAATCAGAAATCAGAAACACGATTAAATCTGGTGTGTATTTTCGTCATTTAATTCTTTAGATTTTATTTCACCCGGGAGGTGGCATGACATGAAACGCCCTAAATTTCCTTACTGTATGATTATGCATGAATAATTCCTTTAACCTGGTTTTGTTTCATCTATGTTCTGTTAGTGTTCATTTTCTGCGTATTTGATTGCTCAGAAATGAGCTTCATTCGAATCTAATTAATTTGTAGTTAAAAAGTACGAAGGAAAAGCGAAGAAAATATCGTTACAAATATATTTCATAATCTTCATCATATACACTTTATATGTGTAGGATTGCCTTATTTATAACCATATCCCGCTTTCTTGTTGTGTGAATATTTCGTGCGTGATCGGGCACCCGAGAAACGCCGAACTCCTCTACGGTAGGTCTGGGCAATTCTTATACTGGAACTACGATAAGTGACAGAAGAGTATTTAAAAGCTCTAGAGATTCGATGTTGTTTATATGTGAGTTGTCGACAGATCGGTGACATATCGTTTATATTTCGTTTTTTTTCTCATATATGTAAAGCATTATGGATTGGCGTTACTGTAATATTGAGACTGGGTAATTCGATTCTTCCAGATGTTTTAATTTATCTATTTACGTGTATATTTTTTTTGACTCGATATTTCCAGTACTTTACAATCAAAATAATGGAAAAGCATCTACCAAAAGTAATTACGGGGTTGAACATACTGAAAATCATAATCATATTTATAATTCGTTATATTACACATCGTTATATTCTTTTTCGTGAATAAAAACCATAAAAAGGTAGTCTCGTAATAAAATAAAGCCAGCAATGCCGCGAAACACTTATGGCCGAATTGGCCTGAGAACTGTGAACATTACCAATTTACGCAAATAGTCAAAAATTACAGCACAATGTTCATAGCGTTGAGTGAGGAAAACCTTTGTTGCCGTGTTTGTGAATAATTATTTTACTGCACAACGTCATAAGTTGCCGTAGTCATACTTCCGTTCAACTCGGGAAACAGCATTGTGGTTCTGTGGTCACAATCGTCATCAAGCCAATCTCAAACCTAAAAGCAGTAGTGCCTACATTGTTATTTCACTATAATTAGTTCATTTGAACTGGACGTGCACAAAAACTTTTGAGGGCCTGTTCCGATTGAAAACAATGAGTCAAAGCGCAATGTTCGAATCTTTTCATTAATTTAGTGTTGTAATTTTAATTCACAAGAAAATCGTGGTGCATAGTGCCGTGTGTTCGGATCAGACTGCTTTTCTACCAAAGACATTTTTTTCACGGAAAAGGATCAGTGGTGAGCATATTTTTCTACAACATCATACTAGGTATGTACATACTTCATCATGTTATAAAAAATTGTCATGTCAATCGTCAGCCAGGTCGGACCATTGAATCGCAATGCATTAAAGCTTCGTCGATATTTTCATATTTAGTATGGCAATTTCACCAATTATCAACCAACTAGGGGCCCCGCCCCTGTGCGCTTCGCGCACCAACCAGGTCGGCGCTACGCTCCTCCGGCACTCGGCGCGTAGCGCTTCAAAAATTGATTCCACGACTTCTCATTCCCTGAGGAGTCGAATTTGAAAAAATGCTCAAACTACTTTCTAGGTATTTTAATAAAGAATTGTTTGATGCGAAGACGAAGTCGATATCTTATCGAACTGAAGAGATATCCATGAATACGCGAGAACACGTTTTAACCCCTTTTCATCCCCTTAGGGAACGAATTTCGAAAAATCGCTTCTTAGTGGGTGGTTACGTCGCAGAGGTAACATGTTGCTCAGATTTCAAGTTTCTAGGGCAAGGGGTTTGGACTGGGCGTTGATGCCACTTGTTCCTTTATATATAGTATATAGAAGATATAGAATATAGATGTTTGGGCCCGAAAAAATCGATTTGCCTCAATTTTTTTTCCTCGCATTCTGTGAACCAAGATTGGTAGATTCACCAAGTTTCAGCCAAATAGGACTTACCGTTCACGAGAAATACGGCATTCAATTTTTAGGTCAAAATTTCTTCACGCATTTTCCACGTACTTCCAACGACACAATAAAAATTCGAAAAAATACGTTTTCTATGTTAAAAAAAACTCTCAGCTTTTCGAATCCATTTTTTATTTGTCACTAACTCTGCTAAAACCAACTCAAAAACACGTTTTTTGACAAAGAAACAGCGATTTCTCCTTGTGCAGCTCAATGTTTTATCATTCTTTTGAATTTCTATTCTGAAAGCTGCGATATTTTCAGTAAGAAACCCAAATTTTCAGAGTGGGACGGCTACTTGGTCGCGTGTGAGCTACGATTGATTGATCAACAGCGGTAAATAGAATAATGTGGTCTGCCTACAAAAAATCTATGATGAAAAATTTGCCTTTAACAAATAATATTTCTTTCAAAATTCCTACCAAAAAAAATTCGTCTTCAACAAAACTCGACTATTAAAAATGTTTTCTAGAAAAAGAATTGATATCAGATACAACTTGCCAAGCACAACACATAAAAAATAAATTGAAGTAAATGGCATTGTGCTCGTTCGCTCGCTCACTCGATTGGTTTCTCATAATTATGGTGAAGCAAAATTCAAGGAAAAAAAAAATTTGGAGACAAAAGTTTAGGGAGTGGTACTTGGCGGGCCATCTTAGCAATATATAAAATCTACAGACCTTGTGTGTAACGCAAGCATCCGAAGGCATTAAAAATGTCACCTGTTTTTCCGTTCTCAGTGCATTTTGTTTTAATATATTTGTATCTGTCGCATTTTGATTTGGCATTAGTATTATTTTTGAGTTTTTTCTGTTGTTGAACATTTTCACTATCTTCACATTGGCGTTCACCATATACCGTGAGTAACTCTGTATGCTGGCCACTAGGTGCGCCTGAAGCAGGCAACCGTACGTACGTACCATGAGAATTAGCACGTGCCGTACATACGGTTGCCCGCTTCAGGCGCACACAGTGGCCAGCATACAGGTTTACTCGCAGTACCTATGTAATCTCATTCGTTCTGCAGACAACGTTTTTGATGGCGATGGCTAATCGGAATGATTAATTGATTTTACAAATTCACTCTATTCACCGAAGTAAGCTAATCGGTCACAATCTGACATATCGATGATCGATAACAATCTGACTCTTAAATTGTGCCCGAAGAACGTGACATCTCAAATTGTGCCAGAAGAACGTGACATCTCAGAGTACCTAAAAGGGGTAAAACGTGCTTTTACGGATTCATCCATATCTCTTCAGTCCGATGAGATATCAAGTTGATCTTTGCTTCAAACAGTTGTTCACCAAAACATCTGAAAAGTAGTTTGAGCATTTTTTGGAATTCGGAATCCGGAATCTAAGGGCATGGAGAGGGGTGGAACCAATTTATGACGCGCGAGTCGCGCAGTTGCGGAAACCCAGCAGTAGCCACTATCGAGTTTTGATGTCGCCTACTAGTCTCTCGATTTCGATTATTTCACCTAGTATCCCCAGTTCTTCGACCCCTTTTGACCCCAAGATCGGTGTGTTATGTGTTTTCGATCGGTTGTGTGTTTTTTTATCTCGTTGACGTTCTTACATTGAATGACAGATCCCCCCGTATAATTTCTTTAGCCATATACGTTCGACTCACTCATTTTTTCTAATGGCCCTCTTAACAGTTCAGAATCCGCGCCATGTAACAGTTCAGTCTCGATTCTGAAAGTGATATCCTCTTCCAGAGGGTCAGCCACATGAGTAGGGTTTCGAGAAAACTTGGGTGCCTATCCACAAATGTTATTTGTTCGCCCTTTTCCTTCTGCCAAAACGCCTCACTCGCACTTCCGTTCTGCAGATATAAATGACGTCGTGTTTTGTATGTAGTTACTACTCTTTCGTGTAAAACAGAGCAAGTTACAAATATTCTCTAGGCATTGTTTATTTCATGTTACACACGTACCGTCGTGAACTCATTACCTTAAATATCGCCGAATAGTTTGTTATAGGCTACTCTTGGCACTAGACCGTAGATTGTGAATGCGAATAGTTTTTCTTCTCCCCTGAATTCAAAATTATGTTTGCGATTCATCTTCTCATAACGTTTCAGATTGTTGACTGAAAAAGTTGTTCCTTTTCGCAAGCATGGGTGAGTCGGAGTCGGATAGCACATCGGATATGCAGTCGATTATAAGTCAAATGGAACAAGGAACATGGGTCATCAAGTTTTATCAACGGAAGAAGCCAGAAAATATGTTACTCAGGGTACGGAGTAATACAAGGCAAATAACTTGGACAAGAAGTGAAGCACTGAGACACTACGATGGCGCAAGTAATAAAGAAAATTCGAACAATATCATACCCAATTAATCTAAAACTCGATATATGTGATTTTTAGTTGACATCAAAGAAATCAGAGAGATCAAAGTTGGCAAGGATTCAAAAGATTTTGAAAAATGGCCAGCGGATGCGAAAAAAAATAAGCCTGCCAAGTGTTTGGTTGTCCACTGGGGCTCCAAGTTCACTCTTCGAACGGTGTCTATAGCTTGTGAGTCAAATCTGTGAGCGAACGTTCGATAATTCGTTCACGTGTTTAATTGAAATAATTTGTTTAGTGTCCTCTGAGACAGACTGTCAACTGTGGCTAGAAGGCTTGCGTTATTTAGTCCCCGATACCGTCAACTCGACATACCCGTTGCACGTTGAAAGATGGCTTCGAAAGGAATTTTATACGATTTTCTACTCGCAAGACATGTAAGTAAAGTATTTTCAGAATCTCATAGTCAATAACCTGCTACTTTGCTCTCGAAATCTCTTTATGGATAGACCTACATACCATAATTATATAGAATATGATGACAAACATAGATGGCGAACATAGATTGCTGGATTCTATGGAATTATTCGGAAAAAATCGCGTAATACAGAATGGTTGAAAGAAAAGAAAGGAACAGACACGGTGGGCTTCTAGGCGGAATTACGGATCCACGTATTTCAGGCGTCGAAATGTGGAAAATAATGTTTTCCATACATAAACGGAAAGGCCGATTTTGCTACTTGTTTTCGGGGAGCAAAAAGTGATTTTACTGACCGGGAAGTCTTCTCTTCCGGGTAGACTGCTCTAAGATGGCGCGGGAGATAAGAGTGCGCAGTGGTCATATTTGACAATACACTTGCGATTTGCAGCCAACTTCGGTTCCTAGCTGTCACTAGAGATGCCAGGGTTGCAATGGGGTCATGAAGTTTTGCCGGGAAAGATTGAAAAATACGGAAACCAGCTGAGTTTTAGCTATTTTCTGTATTTCATTAAAATATTTTGACGTTTGGAAAACTGTATAATATCCAGTTCGGGAAATATGCGAATATCGACTGTATATATAATACGAATATAACCTTTATTATACATTTAGCTAAGCGTAATATGTAGTAGGTCAGTTATTTTGTTACAACATGGAGGGTGGCACTTCATTATCTGTAATAAATGTTGCTAGCATGTAAGAGTGCGCACTCCTGTAGCTCGTAAGAGTGCGCGCGGAAAACCCATATACTTGAAGAGTGGAAAAAGAAAAAACCCAAAAGAAAAACTGAACTAAATTTCGATGAAAACATACATGAAGTCGAAGGCAAAGAAAGCAAAATCAACACCCAAAAACTCAAAATTCCCCAACAAAATGAAGATGTGGCGGTGCCCAGGGTGTAACAAAATATACAGCGACTCAAGAACCAGAGAATGGATACAGTGCGTAACACGTGTGCAATGGTGGCACGATAGATGTAATCTTTATACGTATTGTGATCTGGGGCCATATACGTCTGATATATGTGAGCGTGCGGGGAAGAGAGAGAGAGGGGGGAGAGACTGCGAGATGGACGGGTGGGTGGAATGGATGAGTTGAGGGGACGGGCAGTCTTGGGAGAGATAGACACAAGGAGGGAGCGGCGTTCATTCAGACCGGTATCTACGGAGAGGAGTGTTGTAATTGGAGAAGTGAAAAAGAAAATACACATATATTGTTTGTTAACCGAGTTATTTAATGCGACCACCCAGAGGACAATTTCCCATCCCGATCCTGTCCTTCTCACATATATTTGCGTAAAACACCGCGTACGCACTCTGACAAATCAAAGTGCGCACTCTTACACACTGGTATTTGTAAGAGTGCGCAAATAAATTTCCGTGCATTTGATTTTTTTGTCGGTGACAGTTGACAAATTAATATAAAGTTAGTGTCATCGAAGGGCCAAAGATTTCGTAGAACAATTTATAACTTTTTAATGTTGTTATTTTTCATTATATAGTTGAACAAACCTTAAGTGCGCCATCTTAGAGCAGTCTACCCTAAGTCTATAGGGACCGTGCACACTAATACACGCTCACCAAAGTGAGAATGTATAATTGCGTATACCAGAACGAGCTCTTTGGTGGTGAAAAATGTATGCATGTACATGACAACACATTCTCACTTTGGTGAGCGTATATTAGTGTGCACGGTCCCTATCTTCCCTGGTCTTTCTTCCCGTCAAGTCTTTCTTCTCTGGAAGTCTTTCCTCCTCGCTTTTAGTTCGCGCACCGGCCGCGTTACTATGGAGACTAGAGGGAAGGAGACCGAGCTTGGTCCGCCCCACTCCTGCAGAAACGTCCACAATTTCTGCGCTCGAAATGTGATATATATATTGTATATATAGCTATACTCCGTGCTAAGAATTAGGATTTTGCTATCGACGCGCCCCTGGCGGAGCTGGATGGAGCTTCATGTGCCAAACATTATGATACAAACTTTGGCAACTCCGGCTGCCGGCAGAGGCGCCTCGGACGACGAATATTATGTTTTAAAGCGCGGAAACTGGTACCGCTCCTTGATACACAGAGCTCGGTCTCCTTCCCTCTAGTCTCCATACGCGCTACACTGCAGCCGAATAACCTAAAATCATCATCGTTTTGCCCGCAAAATCGACCTCCGTTCATGGAATGCAAATAAATATAGTATTTTGTGGGCAGATCAGTGTTAACATATTAGGTGAGAAACAATAGAAGTCTTCCGACCCGTCACTTGAATGAGGTTAGGGTTCGATATAGTGGATGGCTCGATATAGTTTTCGCGTGGCTTACGATCAGGCGATGCGAACCAAGCGGCACTTCCCTGGTGAAAATAATTTCTACGCCAAACTACGAAAAATACCGAAGCGTAAAAATGCGTAGAAAAACGAGGTTTTTCGTAATAATTCATAATTTTTCGTAATTTGTCGTAGTTGTTCGTAGTTTTGGAAGTAGAAAACTACGAATTTTCATGAACAATTACGAAAATCTACAGTTTCCCACAACGGAATATCAGTTCTACGAGTATCTACGGGAATCTACGAATATCTACAAACGGAATGAAGCTGAATGTTCTTGTCTTGAGTTGTCGTAGTTTTTCGTAGTTTTGGAAGTGGAAAACTACGGATTTTCTTGAACAATTACGAAAATCTACAGTTTTCCCACAACGGAATATCAGTTCTACGAGTATCTACGGGAATCTACGAAAATCTACAAACGGAATGAAGCTGAATGTTCTTGTCTTGATTTGTCGTAGTTTTTCGTAGTTTTGGCAGTGGAAAACTACGGATTTTCATGAATAATTACAAAAATCTACAGTTTCCCGACAACGGAATATCCCTGGTAAAAATAATTTTCACGTCAAACTACAAAAACTGTCAAATCGTAGAAATGTTCAGAAAATCGGAATTGTTTGCAATTTCTCGTAATTTTTCGTAGTCTTTCGTAGTTCCGGAAGTAGAAAACTACAAAATTTCATGATTAATTATGGAAATTTACATCTTTCAAGCAACAGAATATCTTTACTACAAATATCTACGAAAGTTTACGAAAATCTACGACCATGATCAACCCGAAAAATTTTCGTAGATTTTACGGAATATGGTAGATAAGAATTGCACAAACTATGAATATCTACGAACATTTACAGAAATTTACGACTGAAATGTATGAGAATCTTTTACGTAGATCGCAAGTATAAAACTACAAAAAATTACGATAATTTAGAATTTTCTACAACAAAAGTGAAAAGTATAATTGCCGGAAGGATTTGATTAAACTTTGGTGATTGTTTGTTGAATAGTACGAATTTCTACGCAAAATTACTATAATGTATGATTTTCTACGAAAAGCTGGCAGAATATGAAGCTTAACGTGACAAAGCTTTTCAAATATTCAGTTGAAGTTCCATGTCAGTCACTAACTTCATGTTGCCAGAAAATGTCAAGTTCTGCAAGGAGATGAATTTGGGCGAGTTGAAGACCATACATCTGGGGATCACCGAGGTTAAGCAACATCGGACGCGGTCAGTACTTGGATGGGTGGCCCCTAAAAGTGAGCTAGGTTCAAATCCTTCTGGGGGTAAATTTTTTTTTTTAATTTTAAATTCAATAATTCCATCAACGTTGAGTAGATTTTTTCTAAAAATAGGTCGAATTACTATGAAATCGCTTCGTTTATTAAATTGCGGTACGGGTAGGATCCAGGTACAATCCCGAAACTGGCTTCTACAACTATCTACGAAAAAACTACGAGGAACTACGATAAACTATGAATACCTAGAAACGACAATTCATATAGACATCGAATTTCATTCTACAACTATCTACGAAAAACTACTACTCTGTACAAAATCTGGCGTAAAAATAAACTACGAAAAGTCCGAAATCCGATACTTTTTCGTAGATTCTTTTCGTAGTTTGGCGTAGAAATTATTTTCACCAGGGTTGGAGGAAATATTATCAGGAAAAAAAGACTTTCAGGAAAGAAAGACTTTGCGGCCGAAAAAACTGGTCTTTCTTACCGAATAGTCTCCCAGCGGAAAGAAAGAGTTCCCGGTCGGTAAAACCGCATTTCGCTCCCCCAAAATAGGTAGCAAAATCGGCCCTTCCGTTCATGTATGGAATAAAAGAAAAAATACGTCTTGCGTTCTTAGGTGGGAAAGGCCGTGTAGAAAGTCTTTCCACCCCAGGGAATAAAGACGTTTTACCTGGAAGTAAAAACTTTTAGTGAGAAGAGAACGGGAGACAAGCCTGTCCGGTAGGTAAGAGTGTTATGTTTTTGCTGGCTCGGTCGGTATACTCAAAATCCCTCGAGGCCTTTCATGCACGTGTAAAATTAGTACTTTTCGATACAAGTGCGAAAGGATTGTTTTGACACGAGTGGGAGGTTTGTCGCCCGAGCAAAGCAAGGGTGACAATCTCACGAGTAGAAAATTTTATATTACAAAATTTTATATTACAAACGCGGGTAAAGTCCGATTATACGCACGCTTGTGTGCGAAATGTCGCCCTTTACGCACGGAGTGAAATAAAACAACTTTCGCACATGTATTGAACCAAATTTTATATCACAAACGCGTGTAAAGTCCGATTAGACGGTAAAGTCGCACTTTACGCACGGAGTGAAATAAAAAAAATATCGTGTGCATCTGGGGAGAAAGTTTTCGCTTCCTTGGTGAAACTTGTCAGCCCTCGCCGCCTTCCGCTCCCTTCTACCTTTTCAACGAATCGGCTTCAAATAATCCGAAAGCTCAAAGTTCCGAACGTGTCAAACTCCAAAATTTAATGAATTCGAACATGATGGAGATGGATTAATAAGCCGGCGGGTTTGAGAACAGTATATGAATATGTTCATTATGCGCGTAGAAATGTATTCAAACAAGTTTATCTTATAGGTACGGGCTCTCCTAAGCGATTGATAGCAGAGCGTGGTTTAAGCTAATCACCTAGCCCTTAAGCGGCGCTCGGAGCACTGAAGGCTAGTAGAAGGGATGTGGACAATTATCATAGGGGCGCCATCTGGGGAATGAACAATTATCAAGAGGGCGCCTTTTCTCGGGAAAATTAGGGACGCCATCTGTTGGGTAACCTACCCACTGTCGGTAAATATTACGAACCATCGGTCGGTAACAGGGGGAATCGGAAGTAACCCACTATCGGTAATTAGCACGAAATCTCGGTCGGTAACCATGTCGGTAACAGGGGGCACCGGGATAACCTACCCACTGTCGGTAATTAGCACGGATGCGAACCCTTGGTCGGTAACCATGTCGGTGCAAGGATCTTGCATTAATCACCCCCACATTCCTTCTACTAAGGCGCTTATTTGAATATACGTTCGCGCGTACATTCCAACACCTCCACTCGAACTTATATTCACATCAAAAACAAATTAAATATGGGAACAGAAAAATCTACATTCTATTTTCTAAACCCATTGCTTCGATACAATATTCTAATTTCATCTTAGATAGCGGCTTCGTTAAAATGTCAGCCGCGATGTGTTCGGCGGGAATTTTCTTGATTTTAAATATTTCCTTTTCCACTAGTTCTTGAAAGAAGCGATAGCGCAAGTCGATGTGTTTTGTTCTACGACCATATCCTCCGTTCTGAGCCAAATCGATAGCTCCTTTATTGTCACAGTGTATCGTGATCGGTCTCGAGACTGCGTTTGGGTCAATTTCTTCGAGCCACGACCACAGCCACAACCCCTCTCTGCAGGCACTTGATAGCGCCATATTATTCAGCGGGACGAAAGCTGCCGAATAAATTTATTCTCACATCATTGATCAATGATCCAAATTGCAGGCGTTACCATTTCGGAGCCGGAATTACCTCTTCGAGGCAGAAATTTTACCCTTTTGAGCGGGTTATACCATTTCTGGACAGAGATTTCCTCATTTCGGAATGCAAAAATGATATCCACTCGTCCAGAAGAAGTAAATTTCTGCCCGGGACTGGTATAGCGTACTGAAATGACCTTTTTCTGGCGCGCTATATCATTCTGGGCAAATATTTCCCTATTTTTAGCGCGTCATACCAAATCTGGTCTAAAATTACCTTTCTCTGGGAGTGAAAAACTCCAACCGGGTTCATGGTTTCAAGGGTTCAACTTTCAAGGGTCATGGTTTTATTAGATTGAAAAAGAAATCTACAGATCTTGCACGTAACGCAAGCAGCCGATGCATTGAAAATGTCCTTCGTTATATTGTTTTCGTGCATTTTTTTTTCAATTCAATTGGATCTCCCTAATATATTTTCTTTTTTTTCTACAACGCACTATTATTAGTGCCATCTATGATTACACTCACAATCATTATGTGCACAGTGAAATCTACATTACCGAAATGTCCCCCGTTTTATTGTTTTTGTTCTTTTATTTATTTATTCACCTTTTCATAACGCACTTCTCGTGCAAAATGGAAACGCTTGCCAAAATCTTGTGTATAGCTTGAAATACCCTTGTAGCGGCCAAAAAACCATTGAAAAAGCCTTGTGATCAGCTTGCTGACGCTTGGCTTTTGAACCAAGAGTTTTGCAAGCGTTGGGAAAAGGTTGGTTTTTACCTTGGCAAACACTTGATGACAACGCTTGGCAACACCTTGGGTCAAAAAACCCTTGCGCAAGCCTTATGATAAGCTTGCTACCGCTTGGCTTTTGAACCAAGAGTTTTGCAAGCCTTGGGAAGAGGTTGGTTTTTACCTTGGCAAACATTTGATCACAACATTTGGCAACACCTTGGGTCAAAAAATCGTTGCGTAAGCTTTGGGATCAGCTCGTAAATGCTTGACTCTTGGACCAAGAGTTTTGCCAAGCTTGGTTTTGATTGGGTGCAATCTTAAGTTGCGTAAGCAGCTCGTAAATGCTTGACTTGGACCAAGAGTTCAGGAAGCCTTGGGAAAAGGTTGATTTTCACCTTGGTCAACACTTGATCACAACACTGAGTAAAACTTCACGTCAAAAAACCTTGTTCAAGTCTTGTGATAAGCTAACCAACAAACCAAGGATTCTGCAAGCCTTGGGAATAGCTTGACTTACCTATCTGAGTTGCCGAAAATCTGAAATCGGCATTTTTAATTTCGGAACATTATGAATAGCTACAGCCGCGTATATTATTACTCATCTAGATTAACAAATATAACGCTCTGATGATAAATAGGTGAAAGTTGTACGAGAATTCAATAGGTAGTTTGGCGTAGTAGGTAGGGCGTGCGACTAATATAGCAAGCGAGCGATAGGGTCCCGGATCGAATCCCGAACAAAACATGCGAAGTTTTTCTGAGCTAAAAATGCGTTTTATCGACGGTATATAGTTAATTATGAGTAGTTCGGCGAAAAAAGGCGTAAAATTTTTATTTTTTGCTTAATTTTGCAA
Source organism: Euura lappo (assembly GCA_018257835.1). Lineage (NCBI taxonomy): Eukaryota > Metazoa > Arthropoda > Insecta > Hymenoptera > Tenthredinidae > Euura > Euura lappo. The sequence continues at coordinate 17,371 of JAEUYN010000265.1, read as the reverse complement.
TATTTTATGATCTGATTCAACAATTCTTGTACCAGTGGAAACCCTTTCTTAATTACCCTTGGTGAAGTCTTCCAGAAGCCTTGAAAAGACCTTTTCTTAACCCTTGGTGAAGTATTTCAGAAGCCTTGACAAAACCCTTTCTTAACCCTTGGCAACCCATTCAGAAGCCTCGGAAAACCCCTTTCTTAACCCTTGGGAAAACCCTTGGCAGCTTTGTTTCAATTTGCAAGCTTTCGAACAATGGTTTTGCAAGCGTTTCGCAATCCTATTTCAAGGCAAAAAATTTTGCATGGGCTCCGTTGGATCGCTTCCGTCCCCGATTTCAAGATTTGATATTGACCCCACAAACCAGAAACGGAAGCATTTTCAATGCTTCAATGCTTCAATGCTAATATGGCGTGTGACTAGGGACGATTGGTGATTTGCCACTCGTGTGATTGCTGTCAAGCTTCGTACTCGTCTCAATCCCAAAGATTCGTCCATTGTTACAATATGTACGATTCATCGAATTTCGACGACAAAAATGTCCCAAAGGCACATGATTTTTCCAGCCGCACACTTGGTGGCCAATAGTACATTTTTTATTAGTAAATAATATTCGTGGAAGATTGCATCGTGTATTTATTCAGCGGTGGGCCAGACTAGCTTGTTGTTTCAATATGAGAATATACAGACAGGGCCGGAAATCCCCCCATGGTTTTGGTGGAGTACTCCATACCTCAGAATTAAACAGGTATGGAATTCCATACCTCAGAATCTTGGCCCACTTTCCATAAAAACAAAATGTACAAATGGACGTGGCAACCAATCGCCACGAGAATACATTATTCTACACCTTTGTTCCATATCATGTTTGTTATCAGTTATGCATTCCAAAGAATTCCGCGCAAAACACTGAAAGTGATTAAACCGCAGTTTACTACGTTGTCAGCAGTTCCTATATGCACGTTTATGTGCATCTCAGGTGGCGTCGAAGTGACTTTTAATGCCTTTTCCGTAATAAATATTTTTTACGGCACAGGCATTAAAACGGCACTTTACGGCGCGGAAAGAGACGTTTCAAAAATGTCATTAATATAGAGTGATTCAGAATTCGTGACGAATCTTCCACGGTGATTCTTAGGGGTTCAAAGTGCCACTTTACGCATCGAAAACAGGCATACAAAATAACTATTCGGCGAGTTCTATATTTTTTACGGCACAGGCATCAAAAAGTCACTTTTTGACGCCTGTTTTCGTTCCGGCCCGTGGCACTTTATACCGCTAAGTTCAAAGATGCGGTATAAAGTCTTTATTCCGAAACTTTGATGCGCAGTTCGAAGTGCGCATCTCAAAGTTGCGGAATAAAGTCTTTATACCGCAGGTTAACCCCTCTCTACTACCTTTTACAGCAGCTCCTACACTCAGTTCGTGCGGAACTCAACTGGCGTCAAAGTGACTAATAATGCCTTTTCCGTAAAAAATATTGTATGGGGCGCGCGCAGAAAGTAACTGTTCAGCAAGGTTATGTTTTAGTACTAAATCTATAATCTAATCTAAATCTAAATCTATTTCGCACGCCTCCCCCCAATATATACCACCGTGGGTAGCACTCCATACCTGGGAAAATCTTACTTCGCCGGCTCTGGGTATTTACTGTCATATAAAGAGTGAAATAAGAAAAGATTTCAAGTTGTTTTGTTATTTGTTTTTTAACATAAATATGTTTATTATGTGTCAAGTTATGCTGGTAATATATGGGGAATTCCACGCCAACTCGACGAGTGTTAAACCCCGACCATCTCAAAATCATTCCATGTTTTTTTGTATATTCTACTCAGTAAAATCGGTCGAGTCGGTCGAGTCGGCGTGGAATGCACCATATATTCTTTTCATCTGCACAACTTGGATATGCATGTGCCGAACACAGAACATACATACCTCAGTACTCCGTGTAAGATTACCTGATCCATATATAGGATGCATAAATTTACCAAAATTCATAAACTCTAATCACTAAATAGTAACTTGTCAAATATTGGACGTCACTTTTCTCACTCTTATTTGCCCAGTTGCCAGCTATGAGCCCTGAACAGATAGATCCTTCTTTGATCTTCATAATGCGTCTAAGACGATGCGATATCTTTAGCAATATCGCAGAAATTAGATATACCTAGTGAGAGCCTATGCATGCTACCTGCCGCGGGAGTAGGCAGTGTGCGTCCTTAAGGATGTATAGGCTATACAATCTCAACCAAAAGTGAGTCTCGTCGTCAATATTGAGTACTTCGAGATGAGATAAAAATCGGAAAAAAATCAACCACAATCAAGATGATAAGAGTATTCATTTTCAATAATAATAATGCCCAAAAGTTATGAACAAATTGTTTAAACAAATCATTGTTGACCAAATTTCCTGGTGACGTTATTTTTTTTTCATGTCAAATGAATTCGTTAATCTTTCTGAATACACATGAATTTTTTCAGAATTTTTTCACTTTTTTAAAATTTCCGTTTTCGGAAATTTCTAACGGCTGTATTTACAAAACTATTAGGTTGAGGAGCACTGCTCGAACGGAGTAAAAGTCAGAGCGGAAGTAGCGTCAGTTTTCTGGAGAAAAAGGGGAGTCGGAGAGTGGTAGAGGCGGAGGAAAAGCGGAAAACGGTGGAGGGCATAGCAAGGAAAGGACGGAAGGAAGGAAAAAGGATTGAGGCTGGTAATAAAAAGGGTTGGAGGGAAAGAACGAAGGCGCCGGCTGAGAGGTTAGAGAGCAACTTCTAGGCGAAGGGATCCGAGGGCGAGAGGAATAGGAGAGAAGGGGCTCTGGCGGAAAGGATACGAACTCGGGATCCCAGCCGCAGTCAGCCGGTAAGGAAGGGATCGAAGGATGGTAACGGAGCCGCCCGACAGCGACAGCCTGAAGGACGGCGAGACCACACGGGACGGCGAGCGTCAGGGCAGTGCGCCCGCGAACTTCAAATGGGAAGACAAGGTGCGGGAGTCATACGCGGGTATGGTGAAGCGGAGGGAAGCAAAAGGCAGGATGTGGGCGGATGAGGTTGAAAGAGAGGCTAGCGGGACAGGAGTGCAGGAGGGGAAGTGCCTGGCGGGAGCAGCCGGGATACAAAAACGCAAGGATACCGCAGAGGAAACGAAAGAGGGTAAAAGGGAGAGAGAATGGAATCAAGAGATGGGGAGAAGGACTTCGAGAGCACGGAACGTTATTTTCAAAAAGGCGAATTTGGAAACCGACAAAGTGGACAAGATAAGGGCAGAAAAGTGGCTAGAGGCAGAGATGAAAAGGAAGGTGGAAGTAGAGGACGTTTGGCGGGAGGGCGAGGATATGGTAGTAGTACGGTTTAAAAGAACGGAGGACGCCAGGGAGCTGGTACAACGGAGAGACGAGATCTCGGAACGGTGGGAGATGTGGCTCGACAGAGACCGCACCTTCAGAGAGAGAAAGGGTAGGTGGATTGTGAGGGAACGGGCAAATGAAGAGAGGAAAGCGGGAAAGAAGGTGATAGAGGAGGAAGGGAGAATATGCGTAAACGGAACGTGGTGGGTGTGGAAAGAAAAGGAAGAAGAGTGGGCGGAAGAAAAGGAGGGCAGCAGAAGAAAGGAGCTGGCAAGGTGGAGAAAAGATCTGGAGAGAAGGATGGAGGAACTGAAGAAGGAAGAGGCGGAGCTTGAAGAGGCGGAAAGAGAAGCGGAAGTGGCGGAAGAAGCCAAGAACCACGCCGAGGGGGGAAAGGTAAACACGGAGGTAAATGAAGAAGTAAACGGAGAGAGGAAAGAAGGAGGGGGGAGCAGTGAGACACCAGAGAGCACAGAGGTAAACGAAGAAGTAAACGGAGAGAGGAAAGAAGAAGGGGGGAGCAGCGAGACACTAAAGAGCAGCGAGGGAACGCCATCCCTAGAAGTACCAGAAGTGGATAGGGGAGAGAGGAAGAAAAGACGTGGGGGTGACCAAACAAGTAATGGGCGACAAAACAACAGCTCTCAGGTGGTGAAGAAGAAGAAAAGGCACGAAAAGGAGACGGATCAAAGAGAAAGAAGAGAAGTAGTAAAGAAATGGAGAGAGGACTTGGAAAGAAGGAAGGCAGAGATGAGAAAGGAACTGGAAGAGTTGGAGGCGGAGGAGGCGAAGGAGTTAGGCGTGGATGAAACAGAAAAACTATGCTACCAACTATGCTAGGCAGGGAAACAAGTGCTTGGTAGTAGGGAGGGAAGGGAACATAGAAGTAGGAGGGTTGGGATATTAAAGGACTGAGGGAAAAGAGAAAGGGAATATGGAATACAATATGGAATGAAGTATATTTTGGAAAGAAATGTAAGGAGTGGAAGAATTAGATTAATTAAGTAATTTAAGTAAGTAATTTAAGAAAGAAATGTAAGGAGGAGAGTTTTGGAGATTGTGAAACGCCGAACGGCAATCACGAAAATAAAGATTTGTGTGTGATACTACAAAACTATTAGTTTCACGCTCCGGAAACTTCGGATTTGTAATCTACATTGTTTCCACAATAACATATCCAAAATTCAGATTTTTTTCTCCATTTTTCAAAATCGAAAACGGAAATTTCAAAAAAGTGACAAAATTCTGAAAAAATTCATGTGTATTCAGAAAGATTAACGAATTCATTTGACATGAAAAAAAAAATAACGTCACCAGGAAATTTGTTAAACAATGATTTGTTTAAACAATTTATTGATAACTTTTGGGCATTATTATTATTGAAAATGAATACTCTTATCATCTTGATTGTGGTTGATTTTCTTCCGATTTTTATCTCATCTCGAAGTACAGTCCGCTCTCTGAGTAATGCCGCTCTGAGTAATTCCGCTTCCCCGCTTTCTCGCTCGAACGCTACCCCCACTACTGGCTCACCTCGAGTTTCGTATTCGACTCTCTGAGTAGTGCCACACGCTGACTCAATGAAAAAGCGTAAACTTATCTGCTTCAAATTCAATGAGTGACGTTCTTTCCCTTTCAGTAATGTTATTTTATCACAAAATTCGTAAGTAGCTGTAGTAGTAATATTATCTCGGGGAAAAATTCATCAATTTTTATAATTGTCATAAAAATGGTAGTGTTCATTTTATTGGAACTTCTATAAAGTATACATAATTATTTGACTATATTACATATTTATTTGACTACATATATCATTGTCTATTTTTTGAAAAATAAAATCAAACGCAATTATCCACTCATGTACGATTCTGTGTATGTACACAAAAACGTTACATCCACCATCCATACTTTCCAAATACCCCAGACTAGAAACACTTTTAATGCTAATATTCAGACAAACTAAAGTTTCGAACAAACATAACCTCAATTTCTTGTCAGAAATCAAAACTTTATGCTAATAAGTATATTACAGTCATTGTGTATAGAATTCCGAAAGTTTTTTAAGTGCTTCTGTTTTGTGAAGTGTATTTCACACAAACGCATGCTATTCCATACTTACCGAAACAAATTTCACGGGACACGGAGCGGCACTACTCACAGAGAGCGAAACGAATTTCGACGACTCGAACACGCGGTAGTGGTAGGGGTACCTGAGTTCCAGGAAAAATACTCCCCTATTCCCCCATCACCGGCACTACTCAGAGAGCGGACTGTACTCAATATTGACGACGAGACTCACTTTTGGTTGAGATTGTATAGCCTATACATCCTTAAGGGGTACAAAGGCACACAGATCTCTTCGTGATAGATGGATACATCGAAGATAAATACATGAATCGATGCAAATATAGGCGAATAAATATATACATTGGATTACTTGAGAATAGTATGACGTGACGCTAATTCAATTATGTTAGTTCCAAATCAGCATCAGCGCCGTCAAGCCATTTTCCAATATTGATAAGGAGTAGAGACTGTTTGAAAAATAAATGCGAGATTTCCATTCTATTTAATACATGTCTTGTTGAGTATTTTACTATTAATTGATTGATTTTTTCGTAGGCCGTACAGAGGACTTCGACTTACTTCCGGATCATTGTCTGAGCCAGCGTAAGTACACTCAGACATTAGTTTCTTCCTTCTTATCGAATAAATTGGAAAGTGCAGAAGCAAAACAGTAGTATTGAACACATAGTCATACTGTAACATTCTTTTTTTTCTGATTCTAAACAGAGTATCTCTGAAAGGCATCAAATCGTTTCTTCTGAGAGTAAATTGTAAGATTACAACTTACGATCTCAGAGAACTTTTTTATCAGATTGATACTGCAAACCAAGGAGAATTGAACTTTGATGATTTCACTAGACTGTACCAAGCCTTAATCTGTGATCAAGTTGTGAGTATAGGATTTATACAAATCATTCCTGCGTCTTGCCAATTTTCATTTGAATAGCACTGCAGATTGCTCTTCTTTTGTTAGGACTTCGAGGACCGGAATAAATTAATTGGTTACTCAGCGGATGGCAAAACAATAAATTTTCAAGAATTCCAAAATTTCTTGCTAACGGAGCAGCGAGATCCTCTGGGCAATGATGACTTGGAGGTATCCCAATTCATGAGGAATTACCAAAACAATCCACACAGTGACGGCAGAGAGCCGGTCTTCACAGTTCCCGAGTTCATCACTTTCTTGTATTCTAAGCAAAACGAGATTTGGGATCCAAAGAATGATGAATGTACTCAAGATATGACCAAACCTTTGTGTCATTATTGGATCGCGTCGTCTCATAACACGTACTGATACATATGTCTTCATTTACCTCCAATATTAATTGCATTTCTTATACAGTAGAACGTTGTTGATCCGAATTAATTGGGACTCGGCACAGTTGGGATAATCGAAAATTTGGATAACCGAAGATCAATATTCCATGGCGAAAATCAGAACGCTGGTCCGTTTAATGTGATGTAATCAATCAGATAACCGAACCTCCAGATCAGTTAATTCATCATTTGGATGAGTCACGTTTCTGATGATTGAGATTCGGATAATCGACGTTCTACTGTAAAGCACTCAGGAAAATTTGTGAGCAATACTGGTTGTTTAATCTGTATATTGATGTAGGTATTTGACGGGTCATCAGCTCCATGGTGAAAGCAGTTGTGACGCATATGCCAGAGCCTTAAAATCAGGCTGCAGATGCATTGAACTAGATTGTTGGAATGGACCTGGTAGAACGCCCGTTATTTATCACGGTCACACCGCAACGACCAAAATTAAATTCACAGACGTGATAAAGACTATCAAGGAATATGCTTTTGTCGCTTCCGAGTAAGAGTTACAACAACACAATTAAGGCCTCGGCACACGTGGTGCTTGTTTTGTTGCTATTTGGTTGTATTGCTTGTTTACCTGCGTGCCATTAACAATACACAACAAGCAAGCAAGCTAGCAGCGAAAAAGTACGAAAAATCGCACCGTGTGCCGAGAGCTTTACTCTTTTTTTAATTCATTGTCAACCTCGTTGTATTGGTTTGCATGAATCTTGACCAGAATCTGCGTCCAGATCCGTTCGACATCGTATACCCGACGTATTTAAGACCTTATTTTATCAATGTTGGTTCGACCTCAGGAATCAGACGTCTTTCAGCCGTCTGAAAGTTGAGGTTGATCCGACCTTCGGACTTATTTCCGCCATAAATTTATTCAAATGTTTTTCTGTTCGAATTCATTCTTTCACATTTAAGGGTAGAAAAATAAGTCTGTACTTCTAGGGTTACCTTTTCTGGTAACGTCATCAGTTTAGTTTATCAGTTAAGGCAAATAGATGATTGTTTTACAGTTATCCGGTTATACTCTCCATCGAGGATCATTGTACTCTGTACCAACAATGTAAAATGGCAAATGAAATGCGAAAAGTGTTTGGTGACGCGCTTCTAACCGAACGTGTCGACGAGACGGAGGCCGCTCTTCCCTCACCGGAGGTGTTGAGGGGGAAAATTCTCGTAAAACATGGAAAACTCCCCAAAAATTTAGCGGATAAAGCGATAGACGCATACAATGACGATATTTCACAAGAGATGGACCTCAGAAGCACGACACGAAGCGGAATATTATACGTAGAAGACGACATTGACAGACAATGGAATCCACACTTCTTTGTCCTGACTGAACAGAAGTTGTATTACACAGATACGTTTGCACCATCTGTAGAAATGAACCAGGACGAAGATGAAGAGAATCCAATCGAGCGACCGATAGACGTAGGTATTTTCTGTAGGTCGTTAATGATCCCTGGTAGAAATGTTATAGTTTTCTGTCCATATTTATCTGGATTCACTGGACGGTTAGGGCGTGTGCACCAACTGGGTAACGTATACTTTTGAGGTAATTTTGACCCCCCGCCCCCCACTAAGATGCTGCTTAATGCTCTGGCTACTCTGGCTCCTGCCATGGTAACGTAACAGAATGTTTCACTTTAAAATTGACAATAATACATTTTCAACTTATAAATTTATTTGACATTGTAAAATAGTGTGCAACAGTGCAAATGAATTTTTCAGATCTCCCCCCTAAAGTTACGTAGTTGTTGGACGGCCCCTTAGACAATATTCCAGCCAGAATAGTTATTTGTGTATCAAGGGCGGAAAGTACTATTTTTCCGAGCCGAAGGCGAGTTGCTGCGAGCACACTCGCCAAAATAGCCTTGCGCCCGTGATGCACACGATGTTTTTCTCATCACCTGGTCTGCAGAAATGCCTCTTTTCAGACCGAATGAGCTGGCGGAAGACAGGATTTTGCGCCCTAGGGCAGGAAAATGTCTCTTTCGCCCGCCTCTAGCGGGCGGAAAAAGACGTTTCCGCCCGCTCAAGAGTGTTGTCCCGCCTAGTTTCTCGACTAACAATTTGGTTCGAATGTAATTTCATTATCGAATAAATTATTTCCTGCACAGTTCGATTACCAGTTCTATACATTTTGTCTAGGATGTGGGAATACTTGTTGTACAGGCCAGTTCTACGTTGCATTGGAGTGAAACTAGATAAATTTCCACTGTGGAAGTTGCACACTTCTGATCGTCAATATAATTTTTTTTTCTACGGCACAGGCATTGGAAAGGTTCCGCTGGCTTTGCCTTAGGCTCGCCTCCGGCTCGTTAGACCAAATCAACGGCTCGTACGAACAATGTAACCTTTCCGTACAAAAAGTTACTTTTTGCAACACTTGCATGGGAAGTTCGATTTCGCGCACCGCGGAAAGTGCGCGAAACGGTCGATTACTGCGCTGGGCGGAGAGCGTGAAATAATATAGCTGGAGACGACGGTTTTAGCGTTGAGTAATATTTATTATTTCACGCTAGTCTCAGCGAGACTCTGTTAGCTAGCGCCATCAGACGGGATACTTGGTGACTACGATCGCGTGCGCTGCTTTCCGCCACGCTCAGGTTAGAGTGCCGAGTGCCGCGGCGGCGAAATCGAACTACCCATTGTAAGGGGTTACAAAAAGTATGGTGTGCAACGCGTGCGGGTTGTCGATCCCCGATTCGTGCGAGCATGTCGACACTCGTCTACGGTTCGTGACAACTCGCCTGCGACTCGTGCGCCATACTCTCACTCATCGAGAACCGCCAACTTCCCGCACGAGTTGCACAATATACTATTCCGCGTATGCCACATAATATATGGGGCATTCCATGTCAACTCGACCAATGATTTTCCCTCACCATTTTTGATTCGCTTCATAATTTTTTATACTATTCTCCGAGCACAAAAAAGCTCTTCTGAATTTTTTCAGATTTTTCCCGCCAACCCTTATTTTTTTATGATTATTCAAACCTATCTCAAAAATGCATTTTTTAAAAAATCTCAAAAAATTCTCAAAAATTTCATTTTCCATCTCGATCATTTTGACACCTGTCCGATGATGGGCCGATTTTTTTTTCCCTTCTTTTTAGCACTTTAAACATTTTGAACGAACAAAACGCCATATTTCAACGTTACGAAAATTCTAAAAAAATTCCCAAATACCCCGTGATCGATTCTGAATCCATGAATATTTGAGAGTTGGAAAAAATAATCGAGAGGTATTAGATTCAGAATCGACCACGGGGTATTTGGGATTTTTTTGAGAATTTTCGTAACGTTGAAATATGGCGTTTTGTTCGTTCAAAATGTTTAAAGTGCTAAAAAGAAGGGAAAAAAAATCGGCCCATCATCGGACAGGTGTCAAAATGATCGGGATGGAAAATGAAATTTTTGAGAATTTTTTTAGATTTTTTAAAAAATGCGTTTTTGAGATAGGTTTGAATAATCATAAAAAAATAAGGGTTGGCGGGAAAAATCTGAAAAAATTCAGAAGAGCTTTTTTGTGTTCGGAGAATAGTATGAAAAATTATGAAGCGAATCAAAAATGGTGAGGGAAAATCATTGGTCGAGTTGACATGGAATGCCCCATATACTATTACATCAGATACGTTCTTAATTATTTTCCGCTCGCCAACACGTTTATTTCGGTCCATTTTGTCTTCCTTCAAAGGGTGTTGCGAAAGATGAGTTGCACTATGGAGAGACTTGGTTCCACGGAATGCTGGAGAACGACAGGCTCGGAGCCGAAGAGCTGCTAGCACGCTACTCGCACCTCGAAAATGGCACATTCCTAGTGAGGCAGAGTGGAACCTTTGTTGGAGATTTCTGTTTGTCGTTTTGGTACAGAGGAAAAACCAATCACTGCCGCATTAAGTTGAAGCAGGATATGGGGCATACCAAATACTACTTAATTGAAACCAAGTGCTTCGATAGTCTTTACAGTCTCGTAACTTATTACCGCAGCCATCCAATCAGAAGCCCGGTAATTATTCCGGTACTCCATTCAATGTTACATCTAATTTCCAATGGTAAAACTATAACGATCCAGTTGCGGCATGAATAGTATGATGTGCAACAACGAGACGAACACGGTCTTCAGAGGTCGAACGTGAGTTTGAAATACTAGTCGTAAGCAAGCGTGTACATGAACCGAGGGGCAGTGTGCATGCGAGACGGAGAGGAGTTTGGTGAGGTGCAAAGACCATTCCCTTCTTGTTGCATGAGATTCTTTACATGACAAGAGTATAATCTACGCGTTTCGAGCTTAGGTGGAACACTCGAAGAATCTCAGATTAGACTGCAAATGCGCATTCACAGAGTTGCGCTGGGTACAACCACTTTCCTGCAGTCTTAGGACATACTTTTCCGTATTGCGTGCGTTCGGCTTCTGTTTATCCCGAAAACTACCATCGAAAAACGCGTGAATTATACTCACGTTACATATGTAAAAACCTTTCCTCGTCTCGACTGGATCACTAGAGTTTTACGACTGAATGTCAACATGTCGACGGGATAACTTGTCTCTTAATTAATGCGACAGATTATTTTTAGTTACTTGAAATCCGGAGCAATTGTTTCGCTTTTGTATTTTTTTCTTTACATGAACTGCCTTGTTCACAACATGCAAATGGGGTATTCCAGCCATTATCACCCAAGATTCAATTCAGCATTTTTTAATTTTTTTTCTATAATTTTATACAATGAAGATCTATAAGCACAGAGCATCTATGAATTTTTTTAACTTTTTAGTTTTAACCGTTTTCTTGTTATGAGTTTCTCAAACTCTGATTAGAATATATCCTTCGATCCTCTCCAAACAAAACACAGGTATTCTACATCCTAAATCTTAATTTTTGAGACCCAGCTAGCCGTGGGGAATTTAATCTTCCTATGACTTTATCTACAATCATAATTGAAAAATAGTTTTTTAGTACCTATAATTATTCGTGTTAGATGAGGGGTAGGTATTTCTGATTGAAAATATCATACTCCCGTCGCAAAAACCTCTTGCTAAATACATTAATGTGGTATCGTGTGAAATTATGAAAAAAAATTAAAAGATGTCGATATAAATCTTGGACGATAATGGCTGAATTCACCAAATACTATCAAGAATTACCATAGTATACACATAATAAGATATTGGACCATTCATTGGCAATGTCCCAGTTATTGACAGTTTTAGATTAAATCTGCGCTGCAGAGTAAGACCTTCATCGGGCCAATACAGGCCAGAAAAATTTAGTGTATCCGCGAAGGTACGAGTATGTACTTTGACCGTAATAATCTTAGACTCGGGACAAAAACCAATTTATCAAATCAGTTATTGATTGGGTATCGCTCAACCGTGAGTAGCAGTCAATTACAGTATCAGAGTCCTCAATTATTGGAACACAAAACTGTCTATCTCTGGCTATCAGTTTATTTTTGAGCTTGGAGTATATGGAAGTCACAGTTCACGGGATCAGCCTTTTCAGTTCACTTCCGTAAGAATTTCTCATATTTTGAACACTGTATACTTTATTTTAACGAATACTCATGTGTATTCTTCTGGAAGTCCGTCGATAATATTCTAATATTCAGCATAACTCCGAAAGGAGTAATGTCAATGACTGGGACATAACAAAGTATGGTAGACTGGTACGGCTACCTGACATTATTCATTCTTTTAGAAATTCATACTAACGCTGCGCGATCCAGTCCCTCAGCCGAGCAAACATGAAGAAATGAATTGGTGGCGCGCAGATTGCACTCGTGGGCAAGCCGAGGAGCTGATTAAAGATGATTTGCATTCGGGAGTCTTTCTAGTCCGGCGTAGTGAGGAGGAAGATAGCGCATACGCTGTTTCTTTCAGGTAAATAAAAATCAATCGTTTCGGGAGTCGTAGTGCTTTATATACGCTGTCAAAAGTATCTCCCAAAATGACTCAATTTCGTAACATTCGAATAACATTGACAGCACATTGACGGGATGTATTTCTTACTTTCGAACAGGGCAGAGAAGAGGATCAGACATTGTAGGATTAAGCTGGAAGGTCGGCTCTACACTATCGGAGTATTCCAATTTGAGAATTTGGTTGAATTGGTTAATTACTATAAGGACCATCCCCTATACAAAAATCTCAAGTTAACGCATCCTGTTGGTCATTGTCCAGCCGTACTGAATCAACCGGATCCGGTATGTGACATTTACATCAGTGTTTGTGACTGGGTTCAAGTATTCTATCATAAATTATACAGAACGAGGAAATCAATACCAATCATCCAGTAATCCAGTAGGAAAGCAAAAACCATAATATATGTCCGCCCCGTCCGATCAGGTCACTCCCTCCCCAATACACTCGAACTCCCTCTAGTTGACCGAGTTGGGACCGAGCTGTTTCTGCTATCTGATGAAAGTAGGGCCCCCCCACTCCGTGGTCGGGTGCGAGTGAGAGCGCGATGTACAGCGCCGGCAAGTGGCGCCGTCGCGTGGCTGTTTGATATAGAGCACTTATGTCACGGCCCTGAGGTTGAGGGGAACGCTAAAGAGAGTGGGGCACGGTCTTATAGAGATGTGAATGGTAAACGTGACCGGAAAATTCACCGTAATTTTACCGTCACAAACCGGTAATGTGACTGCGAATAGATTACCACATTGGTCACATCGTCAACGCCATCTCTCGCGCCCTCGCGACATCTTGCTGCTCGGTAAAATTACCAAAAAATACCGTAATTACGGTCACAATTTTTGTTCGGAAAAAAACCAAAATCATGATTATGGGAGGTGAAAAAAAAATGATGCGGTTGTAAATGACCGGCCAAGTTTTTTTGTGACTCAATTTACAAAGAAAACAAACGTGATCGGTGTTTGGCATCTAAATAGGACGTGTTACCCTATTTTTACCGTAAAATTACCGAAAAAAATTGTGACCGTAATTTCACAACACAAGATTGGATGAAAAAAAATGACGTCAATTTACGGTAAAATTACGGTATTTTTTTGGTAATTTTACCAAGAATCTTAATACCGGTATTTTTACATCTCTAGTCTTATACACAGGTCTTGAATTGAAGGTGGTGGGGGTGGTTTCACTGAAATATAATATAACTGGAACGTCTGCCACCCATCCTTTCCGTAGAGAGGCCGCGGACAGAGAGAGATAGCTCCGAACACTGCAGATGGTTGGTATCCTCCTCTCTGTCTGACCGCGTCGCGCACGCGCACATCCAAGTATCGTAAAGCATCTGCAAAAAGTTAGTCCGGCCTGCTCACTTTGATAATAATCAAAACAATCTGAAATAGAATTGAATTTTTGAGTTTCATTTATAATTGAAACCCATTAGATCGCTGTTCGATAATTTGAAGAGAGAATCATTTATACACGGTAGGTTAAATTTTGAGTATTCATGAGTAAGGTCAACTTTTGGACTTGACTGTACGGACAGAGAGGAGAATACCAACAGCTGTCGCGAACAGCTATCTCTCTCGGCTTGGACCAGCCGCCTTGGCGTATGTTCCAGTCAGGAAGTAAGAGGGAAGGAGACGACACTCCGAAGAACCAAAGTGGGCCAGATTTCAGCGCAGAGTTCGTTAGTACAACGTTTTGCCGCTCTGAGCGCAGTTGATGTTCGGTCGTTCAGATATTATGATTATTGAGTATGACAGCTGATGCCTAACGAAATGGCCGACTGCGCATCGTCTGCTATATGTGAAAGTTGTTGTCCGCTGTCACATATGTATCACGATTTACATCCCGGTATGAAACACGACATGACCACGCTTTTTTTACCATGTGGATTTGATTTTTTGATTCAGAAATTCTAGGGAACCGATCTTAGATTTGAGGTTACCGGGTTACTAGTTGACAGTTGTTTGTTTACGTCGTTTACGTCGTTTACGTCTTACGTATTTCGAACGACCGGAGAACACGTACGCGGCGATTGGCGGGAATCGGTACTACGAACCCTACCCGAAAAGCGGTCCCACTTTTTGCTGGCACGCAGGCTTGAGTGTCGTCTCCTTCCCTCTTACTTCCTGATGGAGACACACATGTTTCCGCTTCACCCTGCATAAGCGGACCACGGTCTTATACACAGGTCTTGAATCGAAGGTGGTGGGGGTGGTTCGCTTAATGGCTCAAAAATTAGTTCGAATTGCGGCCGAAAGGGCTGCACCAGCGATATCGGTTGAGCAATGGGCAGACCATAGACATAACCTCTAAACGTGCTTTAAACCTATATTGCCGTCACCTGTATGGCGCATTTTTGGAAAACTGACTGGAAAAATAATAAAGGGAATATACTAAAAACGTGAAAAAATTCTATTACCAGGAAATCGAACCAAATTACGAGTTCGGAAAATCGAACACGGGGTGCATAAACCGCGCGGCGCACGCGCGCATTCAATTACGATTAGTGGTTTTGAAGCTCGATTTTTCGAACTCGTAATTTGGTTCAATTTCCTGGTAATAGAACGTTTTCCACGTTTTTACTATATTCCCTTTCTTTTTTCAAGACAGTTTTCCAAAAATGCTCCATACAGGTGACGGGAATATAGGTTTAAAGCACGTTTAGAGGTTATGTCTATGGTCTGCCTATTGCTCAACCAATATCGCTGGCGCAGCCCATGTGGCCGCAACTCGAACTAATTTTTGAGCCATTAAGCGAACCCCCCACCACTGAAATTTAGGTGTCGTTCCAAGACCTGTATATAAGACCGTGGAGTGGGGCTAGAGCCCGTCAGATAGCAGAAGGCGAGGTGCGGTCAAATAACGGAGTTCGTCAAATAGCGGACGGTCAACTAGAGGGAGTTCGAGTGTATCCCAAATCCTCTAAATTCCGACAATAGCTTTAATTAAAAGACTGAGATCAGTAGCCAATGCTACCGTAAAGGTAGCGGGGCACTGGTTTTCCAATTTATGACTTTCAAGTAGTGCCACCAAGTGCATGAGATGGGAAACTACCTAGTGATCTGGTCGCACGGGTCGGTCGTATAATTATGATCCTCGTTATGCTCCCGAATTTCATAAATGTCATATAATTATGATCCCGAATTACACCTACTGTTTCGGCCGTCCAAAGGTACGTACCCCCTTTACTTGCACTACGGCACAATGTGGCCAGTTGTATCCATGAGCAGAAGTCGGGATCGAACAAATTACTCTTGACACAAAGGTTCCATGAGTATAGAATCAGTCCAACCGACTCCGTGGTAGAACACATCACTAAAATCGGTGGACAATGAGACTTCTACTATAGGCAAGCAGAGTTCTGAATAAAGATCCCGTTGCCGAAAGTTACTGACCGAGTTTAGCCGAAAAACAAACCCTTTCTAGAAGGTTCGATGCTGACGTCACGTCGCCGATAACGTCACTTTACCGGCCGAGATGCGCACTTTTCTTCGGAGACGTCGTTGCGAGCTGCATTACCGACGTAGCGGGGTAATCAGTCCCGTGTATTTAGCTGAGATTCGAACCCTATTTTTTATCAACGGCATCAACTCTCGACGAACGATATTACTCAATTGAGTAATTCACCCATTATACATTATTCAGTTTTTTATTTTTTTGGCTTCGGATGGGTTGGTCAGACTCGTATTAGTTTCCGTGCGCATCCGTTGTAGGAACAATCTCTCTGTATAAGATTTTCTGATCCGCTGATGTTACGAGGTTATCATCACGGAGACTATACTCTGAGGGACACCAGGCCTACCGCGCACGGAGATTATACTTCGAGGGACAGCTTAGCCCATCGCGCCCGACCGTTTGGCTGCCGTAGGCGGCGGTGGTTGGTGATACGCGCTGCCGCCACCCAGGGCGCGCCACTGTTGCCACGGCGATTGTTTGCCTCATCTCAGCATGGGCACTCATAGACTAGAGAGGAGTTTTCTCGTTTTCTTTGCATTTAAATTATTTTTAGCGCAACGTTAGCCACAAGTGAATCGAAAAATTAATTTGTGGACTAGTTTAAAGATGGCAATGAGTCCGAACCGGCCGCGAGAATGACACACATCGAATTAGTGTTCGCGCGCTGTCTCGCTGGACAGCTGATGGCCTCTTAGCTGATCGCGTGTCTTGGGTATACAAGTGACGAAGGTCGAAATATGAAAATGTGGTACATAAGAGCCCGAAAAGGGTCTAAATTCAATAAAGGAATGAAAAGATAAGAGTACGAAAATTATTTATAGATGAAACGATGATGCGAGCGAAAGCCCGCACGAAAGTTTTGTGTAGCGAGTCTAATTCATTAACGGGTAACGGGAAATTTTAATTGCATGTGTTTCCGCTTAGTGTCGATTTAGGTCTTTTTTCAACTTTCAGAACCATTTTTTTTATAAAAATCCAATCGGAAAGCGTATGCTTCCTGACCGAGGGGGAAATAACTCGCTGAATAGACGTGTCAATGGTCCGCGAATTAGTACAAATTAATCGAACTTAATGAGTATTAACATGAATTAACTGAATTATTTCGAATTGAGAAGAATTAAAAAAAAAAATGGAATTAGGTTACCGAAATTAGATTGAATTAATTTGGATTCGGCGAAATTAACGAAAATTATCTTGAATCAATCGGAACTGATGCGAATTGACACGAATTGAATGAATTAGTATGAATTAACATGAATCAATCAGC